>JAMADQ010000014.1:390620-753368 GCA_023624055.1 Paecilomyces sp. PK2413 | reverse complement strand
TTTATTAAATGTATATATATATTAATATATATAAATTATTATATATTTTTAATATATATATTTAAAGTTTAACTAATCTAACTTAGGTTAGTAAATTAGTCTTAGCAAAGAATAGTTTTTTTATAGTTAACTATAACCTATTTATAAAAAACTATAGGCAGTTTCTTGAAATAAAAACCTACTCTAAACCTGCAATAGATGGGTTTACATTTTCGAAAAACTACCTAACCTACCTATTTAACTAGTCTACTTCTAAAGAGTAATTATAGTATTAAAGGTATAATTATTATCTGTAATAATTTTAGTATTAGATCTAGATAGACCTTTTTAATAATATAAACTCTATATTTAATAACTTCTTAAATTATTATATTATCTAATTTATCTAATATAGATATTGTTTTATTATTAAGATATTTATATAGACTTATTTGTTAGCAAAGTATCTTAGTTAATAAAAGATTTATTCTAAGGTTTAGTATAAGTAATATATTCTTTAAATATATAATTTCTTTATTTTTGTCTTGTAAAGCAGTTATATCTATATATTTTAAATATAAAATCTCTTCTTTTATCTAAATATATTTCCTTTAAATTTTAATTAATAGTTCTCTAAAACAGTATATTTTATTAATTATATAAAAATTAGTACTACTATCTATATACTATTATTATAGATTCTTATTAGTAATATTATTTAAAAGATAGGTAATCTTATATAAAACTTAATTATTAAAGGTAATTAAAGTTAAAGATCTTAAATAAAATTTAATAGTTTTAATATTTAAAGTCTTCTCTATTTAATAAATCTTATATTTTCTATTCTGTAATTTCTTATTCTTTATTAATTAAATCTCTTTGTAGAATTTAAAGATTATATCTAGTATCTTCTTATTTTATATAAATAAGCTATTAATAATTTTCTTAAGAAACTCTCTTTATTATCTTTTAGTATTTTTTATAGTCTTTTAAGCAATAGGTAAATATAGATAATTCTTAATATAGTATTCTTTTTTATAAATATAATATTTAATAGATATCTGCTTATTCTTTGAAAAAAATATAGTAACTAATTTAGCCTAAAATTAAATTTTTATCTCCTTTAGAATAACTAGAATATTATCTATTTTTAAATACTTCTAAATATTAATAGCAAGCCTAGTTATAGTATATTCTTTAAGTAATATTAAAAATAATTATTATATTTTAACCTCTAGTTTAGCTAAAGAAAATATTATTTTATTAGATATAATAATTCTCTTTTCTATTTATTATAATTACTTTTAAATATCTGTAATTATCTGTTCTAGAGTTATTTAGAAGTATATATAACTCTAAATAAATTAGTATCTCTAGATAAAAAGAATTTTCTAGTATTATTTTTTTAATATCTTTTATAATACTAATACACTAGTAGTATTTATATATTAGTCTTAATTATCTTTAGATAGATATTTTATAATCTAATATTATATAGTTATATTAATCTTAGTAAATATTATTTTATATTTATTTTCTAATAATTCAATAGCTTTCTAGTAGTTTTTATTAATTAATTATTTTTTTATATAAATAAATTACTTCTTATAGTTCTTCTTTAAAAGGATAGAAATAGATCTTTTTTTTAAATTATTAAAATTCTCTATAGAGAATATAATAATAGTAAATTAGTATTCTAATCTTTAATAGAATCTAATTTCTATTAGATTTAGTATTTAGTCTTTTAGATATTAGAGTAATCTTATTATAGGTTCTTTTATATAAAAATAATTTATTACTACTATTTTAAATCTAATTAATTTAGAGGTAAAAGATTTTATATTATTAGATTTTTAATCTAAATTATTGCAAACCTAGGCTTATAACTAATTAAAAAGATATATTCTTATAGAAATAATTAAATACAATTAGAGGTAAAAAGATCTAATTAGAGATTAAAGGAATCTATATATTATAATAGAATAAATAATAATAATAATAATATTATTATTAACTATCTCTACCTAAATAAAAGATTTAAAGAGACTTCTATCTAATTATATAGTTAAGCTATATAACTCTCTATAGAGATATACTAGTTCTAACTACTATATTATAACAGATAGTATAATTAGCTACTTTAAGAATATAATCTTATAGGTTTACCTAATCAAATTATTTAATTAAAGTATATATTTGCTTAATTTAATCTATTTTATAGATTAGATAATTTAATTATAATCTCTAATTACTAACTTTAATTAAATTATATAATATTAGAGAATAATATTTTATAGAGCTTAAAAAAATAATTATAGAAAGACTTTATAATCTTAGTTTTTTAATAATAGAAGGAATATTCTAAAGAATATTATATTCTTTTCTATTAGAGAAAACTAGTTATCTTTAACTAATAGTTTATTTATTAAATAATATTATATATTATTATATTATATTATATCTAGTAACTATATCTTAATTAAGTAATAAATATATTATATTTATTTATTTAGTTTTGCTTAACTAATCTTTATACTATATAGAAATCTATATTTTAGATAGATCTATAGTAGATTTCTATATATTAAAGTTTAGTTTTAATATCTTAAATACTTTCTAATCTACTATATAGCTTTTAAGATTAGAATAATTTCTTTTTTTTATTAAATAATATCTATTATAGAAGATTTAATTATTTTAATAATATATATTATTTATTATTATAGTAATTATATTATACTATTTGTTTTTTAAGAATTAGGCAGTTTAATTAAAGCAAGAGTAAGGCAGTTATATAGAATAATCTAATAGTTATTTTAATCTTAAAGATTATCTATAAAATGTATTTTTGTTTAATCTAATTACCTTTTTATTTTTTATCTTTTTATCTATCTTTATATAATTGTTTTAACTATTTTTTTCTTTTTTTATTATACTAATTAATTTTTTTAAGCTTTTATATAATTATTTTTTTTCTTTTCTAATTATATTAATTAATCTTCTCTAACTATTATATAATTATCTTTATTTTTAGTTATAGTATCTATTTCTTATTATATTTTACTAAATACTTTTAAGAGGTACTTGTCTAGTTATTATACTAACTAGGCAGGTAGTTTTCTTATAGTTACTTACAAGTTAATACAGGATATTATTAATATAATATATTATTTAGCTAATTAGTCTTAATAACTCTAGTATATAAGAAGACTAATTAACTTATCTAATTACTTTTATCTTTTAATAACTAATTAGATATCTATTAATTCTTCTGTTTATATATTTATATCTAATAATCTTGCTTTTTATTATATTAGGCAATTAGTTATAACTAAAATACTTATATATTATTTCTTTTACTCTGCTTAATTAGATAATTCTATTTCTTATTTAGTAGCTCTTATATTATAAATCTCTTAGACTTTTAGTATTCTATTATTTTAGCTAATCTAAATACTAGCTCTATAATTTATTTCTATAATTCTAATATTTTTTATAACTCTATTTAGCAATATAATCTTTCTATTATTAATAATATAGCCTATTATATAATTAAATTACCTATTTAATATAAGTTATTCTAAAGACTAGATAATAATAACTAATTCTAAAAACAGAATCTATTCTTAAATATCTATTAATTATTAGCTATAATTATTTAGTTCTATAATAGTTTTTGTCTTTTTTAATATAATTACTATTATTAGAGCCTTAGCCTATTTAATAAGTATATTTCTATAGATTGAATTATAGATAATATTTATACTAATTATCTCTAAATAAGAAATTAGTTATAATATTTAATTTATAAATTTCCTAATTATATTTTTTGTTTATTACTAATAATTCTAGAAATAGTTATTTATTCTAATCTAGTTTCCTTTCTTAATATTAATTATTTAATATTCTCTAGTAGTCTGCAATAAATCTTTAGTAAAGCTAAAGAACTAAAAGATTTAGAAACTTTATTTATTATTAATAATAATCTATTAAATATTTCTATTAAGAAAATTAATCTTACTAATAAGTTTAATAAAACCTATTTAAGTAATTATTATTATAATTAGTTTAAATATATTAAGATTCTTAATATTAGATAGAGTTTTCTTTTATAATTCTAATAATAATAGTATTTTGTTTAAACAGATAATTATATAATAAATATAAATACTTCTTATTATATTTGCTTTTCTAAGAATAAGATAGAACTTAATTATATTCTTTTATTAACTAAGCTAATTATTTTATATAATTATCTTTTATTCTTAGCTTTTATAATTATCTTTAGTAAGTAATTTTTTAAAGATCTTTATAGCCTTTAAACTAATCTAATTAAATTTCTAAATTATATTAATAGTCTTATTAATAATTAGAAGAATATTTAAATTAGTTAATAAGATTATAATTAGTTATAGTTAAGCTTTATAATTAGTTATTCTTTTTAGATTTTCTCTTGAATTCTCTAATATTATATATAAATAGTTTTCTAATTCTGTTTTTTTTTTTAAGACTTTCTTTTCCTCTCTTCTATTTATTATATATTTTTGTATTAATAAATTCTATTTTACTATTTAGAATATTTAATAACTACTATAAATAATTAATTAGAAAGAATAATCTTTATTAATTTATTAGTATTCTATTAGATTATAATTAAATCTTTTAATATATTTATTATTCTATTATTTTCTGTATTATCTAATTAATTAGATATTTTTAAAAAAATAATAGACTTTAAATCTAATAAGTCTTCTTTAGCTATCTAATATTATATATATTAAAATATTAGACAAAATTAATTATATATATTTATATTTTTCTTTTTAGTATATTAAGACTTTTATAATATCTAATTAATTACTTTATCTTTCTTCTCTATCTTATCTAAATATATATCTGTATATTTATACTCTTTTTATTTAGTTCTTGTTATTAATAAAAGCTTTAAATAGATTATAGAAGTAGATTTATTATTATTAATAATATTATATATTTTAATAGATTACTTAATCTACTATTCTTATCTAGCTAGAATAATTATAGGCTAAAGATATTTATAGTTTATTTAAATTATTTATATTTACCTCTATTAGTCTAAATCTATAAATTAGATTATATAGAACTCTTCTATTTAATTCTTCTAATATATATATTTCTAACAGGTATATTTTAAGAATATAATATAGTCTAAACTAATTATATTATAACTTCTAGTAGATTTTATTCTAAATAAGAATCTATATTTCTATTATAAATCTTATCTTTATAATTATATTATCTTAGATTTTCTTTATATATATTACTCTATTTAAAAGCTTTTTATTTACTAATAATTATATATAATTTACTTTTTATAGATACTTATTATAATCTATAATTAGATAACTATTATTATATAGTCTAATTATATTACTTGGAATCTATAGCTAAATATTATATATAAAATAAAAGAGATTAATATTTAATACTATATATCTTCTAATTTTTATAATAAATATAGTTTATAAAAGATACTTATTCTATAACTATATTAGTTTACTAAAGAGATATTTAATTAATATCTAACTAAATATATTATTAAGGTTTTTAATTTTTCTATTTATATAAAAGTACTATAATATTATTATTTTATATCTTATCTCTAATATCTAAAGATAATATTAGATAGTTTCTGTAAATAGATTCTAATTATTATCTATTAGAATCTTTTTTAGAGCTTTATAGTTAGTATATATCTTATTATACAGAAATTATATAATTGCTTCCTTTATTATATCTAGAAATATTTTTGTAATTAGCTAATCTATAATATAATTAATTATAATAATAATCTATTAATTACTATTTAATATTATTAGTAATTATCTAATTAAATTAATTCTCTATTTCTTAAATAATAGAATATCTATATTTATTTAATATTAAGTTTTTTCTCTTTCTAGCAATAGTTAAGGCCTTTAAATAATCTAGCAGTTAGAGTAGCTTATTATATATTTTTATATATTCTTCTATATACTAGATTACTATATTCTTATATAAAGAATATTTTCTAAATCTAGATAATTTAAATAGAATATATTCTTTCTATCTTTATATCTTCTTACAAGAATATTATTTAACTCTAGTATTATTATTTTAAAGTTTAAAATCTTATTCTAGATTAATTAGACTAGTTAATTATTCTTAGAAATTATTCTGTTTTTATAGAATATAATTATTATAATAATCTAATTCTGTTTAAGTATTTTATATATTATATTTAACCGGGCTGTAGCTTAGCCTACCCTAGGAGCTAAACACACCCCAGTAATTTTGTAATTTCTGGGATAGGTTTAGCTTTCGAGCGAAAAACTTCAAACATTTATTAAAAGTCGAAACATAGGAATATTCAAATAGGGGTTAAATATTTATATATCTAATAGGCTATATTTTATATAAAAAATATAAAAGAAATCATACCTGAATAGGTTAGTTCGAGAAAATTCAAAAACCTTCGAACTTCGGTAATTTTGCGATTTGTATGTGTAATTTACTACTCTTATTTATAGCGCATTCAATTTAACTCCGAAAATTCCGAATTTTATATATATTATGTAATCAAATATATATTATTTTATAGTATTTATTATATAATTTTACTATACCTAATTAGGGTAGGAAAAATCAAAAATCCTTGGGGTACGTTGAGGTTTCAAATACTTGAGTATTTTAGCCCCTGGGGTAGGCTGAGCTCGTCCTAAGGTAGGCTGAGCTACAGCCCGGCTTTAATATATTAATAGTATTTTTCTTATATCTATAAAAAATTATAATATTATTTAAATATACTATACAGAACTAGCTAGTATATTTTTATAATACTAAATTTATTATTATTTAAAAGATTATTAGAGTATTTATAAGTTTAAATAGTATTACTATCTATTTAAACTTTCTGAAGATAATATTAAATATTGTTTTTAGAATAGATAATATATCTATCTAAGCTTATTAGTATTCTAATAGTAGATTAATCTTAAAAAGATATTAAGCTAAACTAATTATATCTAAAAGTCTCTGAATTTATAGTAAAAGATATTTATTTTTAATAAATATTTTATTTAATATTCTATAGTTAATATATATTCTCTATTTCTCTTTAGGTTTCTTAATAAATAATACCGGGAATTCTTACAGGCTAGCTAATAGTTATATCAGATTCTTTTCAAATAGTTTCTTAATTTATTATTTCAGTTCCTTTATATAGATATATAATAGAGAATAGAAATTAATATTAATAGAATTTATATTTTCTATTTTAATATTATATTTAAATTCTCTATCTAGAAGTAGTATAGATAGTAGTTTTAAACAGAATATTTTACAGAATTATTTTAATAAAAATTTTAATTATAGATTTATTGTTTTAATAGATTTAATATTAGTATTTAATTAAATAGGCTAAATTAATTATAGTATTGCTTCTATTAATTATTTTTAGAATATTCTTAATATCTATACTATTAATAAGCACTTAGACTATATTACGCGCGTTCTATTCTTGCATCTAATTTTCTGATTTTCTGATTTTTTAAGCTATTACAGTAGTTACCTAATAGAGAGCTAATATATAGATTATAAGATATTAATTATAGAAGAGATAGTAATAATAATTAATAAAATTAATTAATTAATTATTATTATCTGTAGTTATATTATTAAGAATATTAAAAAATAAATAGAAGAGAACTATTTATAATATCTTCTTTATACTATATTTTAGAATAAAATAATTTTTATACTAGACTGTATATAGTAATTCTAGCTATAGATAGTAGCCTTATCTTTTATTATATATTTCCAGATTATTATTATACTATTACTGGATTTCTTATCTGTCTTAATATTAGATTTATATTTATATTTATACTTAGATTCTGATTTAGACTTGGATTTTTCCTAAAATTCTTTCTTAAAGAATTTCTCAGGAGTATACTTAGTCTTCTTATCTTTGGAATTATTATTATTAATATTAGGTATATTTACAGGATTCTTAGGCTTAGATTTAAATAATTATTTAGGCTTTTAGAGAGATTTCCTATATTTAATTAAAATATTAGTATTAGCAAAAATTAATTACTAATTATTACTTACTTTTTAAGAACTAGAGGAAGTATTAAAAAGAGATTTAGAAATAATTAATTATTATAAATTCTAAAAAGACAGATTCTGAAATCTAATAGAGGTTTCTAGAAAAATAAAAGATTATTTTATTTAAAAGACTAAGCTACTAATTATCTTATATTAATACTTTTAGTAACTAAATATTAAAATTATAGATTATTATATTACTATAAAATCTCTAGAGACTTAAAGAAAGAATAGTAAAATAACAGAAATATAAAAATAGATCTAG
The DNA here is from genome assembly GCA_023624055.1 of Paecilomyces sp. PK2413. Taxonomy (NCBI): domain Eukaryota; kingdom Fungi; phylum Ascomycota; class Eurotiomycetes; order Eurotiales; family Thermoascaceae; genus Paecilomyces; species Paecilomyces sp. PK2413. The sequence continues at coordinate 744,997 of JAMADQ010000014.1, read as the reverse complement.
TTCTAGTATAGATAAAAGCTAATAAGCTTTCTATTAATCTTAACAATCTACCTAATATTTAAATACTTTATATTTATCTAGTACTTTGTCTAAAGAATATTATAGTTAATATAAAAGATATTAATAATTATCTAACTATTAATCTTGCTATTATATATAATAATCTTAATAAAGAAAACCAGGCAATTTCTATTATTGTCTGAAATAAAATTAACTATCTAATTTACTACCTGGCTACTAAAAAATAGCATTAATACTATTAATCAGAGAATATAGTTTTTGTACTCTTTAATACTAGAATTACCTTTACAGGAAGAATACAGATTAGCTTTAACTATAATTTTAAAAATATTTACTAGATTCTGCTAGATAGATAAGGTTTCTATATATATATAGCTATAGTATTAAACAGAAAATTAATAGAAAAATTATTATAATAATTAATAGTTAGATTAATTATATCTAGATCTATTAAATACTTAAGAAAGGTATATTATTTAATAATTAAATAAATACTAAATATTATCTAGAAGGCTCTAGGCATAGCCTGTAGTTATAATAATATAATAATACCTATAATAGAATAATAATTAGTAGTAATAAAAATAAATATAATAAAGTAGTAGAGGCAAATTAGATAAATATTAAAAATAATTAAATAATTACAATCTTAATAGCTAATATATAAATAAAATAAAGGAAATTATAGGTAGAATATCTATTATATATAGTAATTAACAGGTATAATCTTAAGAATATAGTTCTAATTTAATAGGTATAATTTAGATAATATAATCTTAATCTCTCTATTAATAATAGATTCTGAAAAATTATCTAAGGTTACTATCTTTAGCTTTAGTAGAGTCTAATTCTATTAAATCTAATAATATAGTTTCTAATAATAATAATAGATCTAGAACTAAAGTTATAACTAAAGCTATAAGTAGATTAAAATATATAGCAAGAAAGTATTAAAAAACCTCTAAATAAATCTTATTAATTATTACTTAAGCTTTATTATCTAGAAAAAAAGAATTAATAGATTCTGGATTTAGATTATTTATAATAGTACTATATAGAACTAGTTATAGCAAAAGATAGAGATTTATAAATTAATTCTAATATACTTTAAAAACTATCTTTAAGATTTATTAATAATTATAATAAATACTAAATATATAGAAAACTATAGTTAATATAATATAAAATAGAATTCCTTAGAAGCTATTATTAGCTTAATTCTAAAAATAAGATAAGTCTTTCTATTAAATTTACTACTATTAAAATAAACTTTTAGATAATAAATAGTTATATATAGTAAAATTATATAAATACTATTACAGAGTTTCTTTAGAGAATCTATATTATATATTAAAATAAAGAAAGTCTCTATCTTTACCTATAGCTTAGTTAGTAAGATTTTTAAAAATATAATACTATAAAAAGTCTTAATACTAATCTCTTTATTTAAAAAACTATTATTAAAATTACAGATATTTACAGAATATAATATAATTATATCTTTAGAAAACTAAACTAATAAACTAGTATTAAAATATTTAATATTTATATTCTGAAGTATTAGAATAGTATAACTATAGAAGAATTCTAGATTCTAAAAAATAGTCTATAGGCAATAAGGTAAATAGATATAATTAATAAATTTATCTATATTAATAATCCAGTAAATAAAAGATAATATTATAATACTACTAATAAACTAGAGCTTATAATTAAGCTAGAATAACTATTTAATTAATTAATAATTCTCTAGATTAATTATTCTAAATTATATATTCTCTATTAGTAATAATACTTACTGTAATGGAATTATCCAATACTCTTAATTCTGCTAAATCTATAGTATCCTTTACTCTCTAAAGGGGAAGTAGTAGAGAATAAAGAAAGCTTTTATATATATAAATACCAGAGAGCTTAGCTATAGATAGATTTTTTTTCTTTTTTTTTTTTAGCTTAAAATCTTTATCTAAAGCTACCTATATATTAGAACTTAATACTATTCTTTTATTAATTAAAATATTATATTACTTTAAGCTTAAATTTCTATTATTTTTACTATACCTTTCCTCTAGTTTGAATGCATTATTATATATTGTCTAGGATATTAATCCTTTTTAATCTAAAACCTAAAACTATTATTAAAATAGTAAGAACTATTAAAAAATCTGAAATCTCTAGTAGATTTTAGAAAAAAGAAAATATCTATAATAAATATAAGAATAATAGATATTACTATTCCTTTATTTCTAAGGTAAAAGATATTTCTTATTTTATTTTACTTTCCAAATTTATACTGCTATACTATAAAAAACCCTTTGAAATATAGAAGAGCTATAAAGCTACTATAAAATATTTTAAAAAAAAGATTCAAGAACTAATATAAAATAAGCTCTAGAACTCTTATAAATATAAATATAATCTAGAACTTACTTAAGAACTTAAAGAACTAAAAATCTAGAATAATAAACTAAAAATATAGATCTAAAATCTCTTATTTAAATATAACAAATATAAGAATACTATAGCTAAATATATTTTTTATTATTATAAAAGAACTCTAGAACTAATAAATAAACAAATAAAATAATTAGTTAAATTACCTAATTTACCTCTTCTTACTAATAAAAAGAATCCAAAGTTTAAAAACTAGCTTACTTAAATTAAAGATAAGTTAAAGGCTAATATTAACTACTATAGAAGTAAATCTTTTTATATTATTTATATCTAGAACTAATTAAATAAAAAAGCTATAGCTTATACTACTTCTAGATTTTATAAAGAATCTAACTATTCTTATTAAATAGTTAAGGAAATCTTTAATTATCTTTAAACTATATTCTATAATTTAAACTATTAATAAAATATAAAATAATAGTTTATACTATTATAAATAAAACCTTATTAGAAATATTATAATTTCTTAGCAGAATTTATAAGATTAGCTAGCAAAGCTAGTATTAATTCTAATAACTATAAATCCAAAATATATAATAAGATTATTTCTATTCTTAGAACTATAACTACTAATAAGTATTACAAAATTAATATATTTAATAACTATACTATTGCATACTACTAAGCCTTATATATAATACAGATAAATAATAAAAAGGTTTATATAATTAATTAAAATAGAATTTCTATAATTAAAATTATTCTTTAAAATATTTCTTTAAAGCCTATTACTAATAACTAGACTTCTAAGAAAAGAGAAATTATTATCTCTAACTATAAGATTCTTATAAAAGAAGATAAGTATTTCTATTATAAAACAAAAAGATACTTAATAGCTAACTATTTCCTAAAAAAGCCTATTATAGAAATATATACTATAAATTCTAAATAAAAGAATAATAGACAAAAATCAGAAAAAATTAATCTCTAAATTAAATCTCTTATCTAAGAAATAATATAAAATTGGCAAAAATTAATTTAAACTACCTCTTCAGAGACTATTATCTTATAAAGATTAATATAATATATAAGAATAGATATAATATAAAGCTTTCTACTCTTCTAGATTCTGGAGTAAACAGATTATATTTTATAAATTATACTTTAGTTCCCTTAATTACTTAATATCTTAATATATCTCTAGAATCTATAAATACTCTCTACAGTATTAATAATTATAATAAAAAAATAAAAAAATAGATTATCTATATTTTAATAGTATATCTAAAGATTAATAAATAATATTATTAAAATCTTCTAATAATTATTACTAATCTTAGCTACTATAATTTAATTCTTAAAAGGAAATAGATAAAAAAAGAATTTATCCTTCTAAATATAAAGAATTAATAGCTAATTTAACTAAAAAATAATTCTAAAAACTATTACTTCTATTAGGAATTAGTAGCTTTAAAGAAAGACTTAATTTAACTATTCTCTAATTCTATATACTAATAAGATGCAATCCGCCAAGACTAACTAATAGAAAAGCAGATTTATATTCTATAATAAAAAGAACTACTATAATACTAATTCTTTTAAAAGGAATAAACAGATACCTAAACAGTATTTATTAAAATATAGTATAAACTAAAAAAGAAACCTAAATTACTAAAGAGAATCTTATAGATTTTCTTCTTCTCTATTAAACTATATCTAGAATCTTAATATTATTATAATTAGAACTATAGAATTCTACTAAATATCTTATAAAAAAGAAATAGAAGTATTTATAATTAATATATATAAAATTAATAAACTAATTAAATAAAAGATTTTTACCAGAATTAAAAAATCTAATTTAAAGGAAAAGTTTCTTTTAAATACTAATTTTTTTATAAATAATCTTTAGAAGAATTATAGGCTCTGAAAATATATCTAATAAACAATTTTAGAAAAGATTTTATTAAGGCTAGCTAAAAATCCTTTGCTTTATCTATCTTGTTTATAAAGAAGGCAGATAAAAAACTTTATTTCTATATTAATTATAGGAAATTAAATTCTATTACTAAAAAAAACTAATATTTCTTTTCCTTAATTAATAAGACTCTTGCCTAAATAGAATAAGCTAAAATTTTTATAAAACTAGATATATAATAAACTTTCTACTAGATTTAAATATATCTTAATTCTAAAACCCTAACTACTTTTAGAATCTAATATAGAATATATAAATACTATATTCTTCTATTTAGACTTATTAATAGATCTGCTATATTCTAGTAATATATAAATAATCTCTTCTTTAATTTATTAGATAATTATATTAGTATCTATTTAAATAATATACTTATCTACTCTAATAATAAACAGGAATATAAATTATAAGTTAAAGAAGTCCTTTCTAAACTTTAAAAAGCAGGATTCTAAACTAATATTAAGAAATATAAATTCTATATTACTTAAATAAAATATCTGGAATTTATTATTAAAATTAAAAATATATAAATTAATCTACAAAAGATTACTATTATTTATAATTAGAAAGAGCCTAAGACTATTTATATAGTATACTTTTTCTTAAGATTCTATAATTTCTATTAGAAATTTATTAAGGAATATAGCTAGATTATCTACTTACTAATTAATTTTACTAAAGAAAATTAGCCCTTTAATTTTAATTAGATATATAAAGAAGTCTTTAAGATTCTAAAGTAATACCTATAGTCTATACTAATACTATATTATTATAATCTAGCAAAAGTAATCTATATAAAAACTAATATCTTTAATAGAGTAATAGCTACTATATTTACTTAATAAGATTATAAATAGAATTTATAGTATCTAGTTATATATTTTTTAAAAACTATAATATTTACTAAGTATAATTATCTAATCTATAATAAGGAATTATTAGCTATTATTTAAGTTTTAAAAGAATAATAAGCAAAACTTATTAGCTTATAGATAGATAAACCTTTTAATATTCTAATTAATTATTAATCCTTAGAATACTTTATAATTATAAAGGTTCTTAATTTTTAGTAAACTAGTTAGATAGAGTTTCTTTTCTACTACTAATTTTTAATCCAATATTAATCCAGAAAACTAAATATTCTAATTAATATATTATTCTAAAAAGAAGATAAAGTCTTTTAATAATATTAACAGATACAAAAATAAAAAACCTAATATTTATTAGATCTAGAAATACTAAATAAATAGATCTAATAAGAATTAATAAAAAAAAAACTATAATATCTCTAATTTTAACTAAAAAGCTTTAGCTAGTAAACTAAATCCTTAAAAAAAACTATAAGAATCTAGAACTAGCCTCTTTTTATAAAAAAACTAATAGAGAAAAATCTCCTTAAAAAATAAAAAAAGAATTACTACTTTATTATAAGTAGTTAATAGTATTTAATATAAATAACCTATATATTTAACTCCTTAATAAAGCTTATTACTAAGTTTCTATTACTTATTCTAAAAGAAGAAAGATTTTAATTCTTTTAAAATTCTATTATTATTAGCTCTAGATACAGAGTTTTATTAAATAATATATCTTAAATTACTAGATATATTATTAAACTAAGAATTCTAAAGATCTCTCTCTAGAATTATTATAATCTTTACTAATTCCAGAATAATTCTGGCAATATATTATAATAGATTTCTAATCTTTTCTAAAGAATAAATATAGATATAATATAATATTTACAATTATAGATTATTTTAATAAATATTCTATTTCTATTCTCTATTATAGTATTATTATAGCAAAGACTATAACAAGAACTTTTTTAAAATATATTTATTATTATAAAGAACCTTCTAATATTATTATCTCTAATTAAGATTCTTAGTTTATTTCTGATTTCTAGAATAAATTCTATTTAGCCTTAGATATATAACTAAAGCTATTATTAGTTACTTATCTTTAAATAAATAGGCAGATTAAAGTATAGAACTAATATATAGTATAGAGATTTTATTCTTATATAAATTATTATTAAGATAACTAATTAGAGTTTCTATTTATAGTAGATTTTACAACAATAATTTTAATATAGAAATCTATTAGACTCTTTCCCTTTATAATTAAAAATAGATATAAACCCTAAATATTATTTAATTAGAAACCTCTTTATTAGAATCTAACTATATTAGAATAAATAAACTAAGAGAATACTTAATAATAAATATAATAACTAAAAAATATCTGGAAAAGTATCTAATTCTTAATATAATAAGCCTAGAATAAATAAAAAAGTAAATAGATAAATACTATTAAAAAATTAATTTTAGAATTAGTAACTAGATTTTTATAAAGTTAATAAATTAGATATTAGAATACCTATCAAGGAAACTTAATAATTAGATAGAAAAACTATTTGAAATTCTTTAGTAGATAGAAAATATTTAGAAACTTAAGCTTTCTAATATTATAAAGATTTACCTAATATTCCTATTAAATAGACTCTAAAAGGCCTTTAATAACCTAATCCTATATTAATTAAATAATAAACTTCTGCTAGAGAAGATTAATAACAAATTAAAATAGAAAATTAATAAGATTATAATAATCTAATAGTACTATAAATATCTATAATATTATATTATCTAGAGAGAATATAATAAGGACTTAATTTAATATCCTGCTTTAAACTTCTAAAACTTATTTATAAAATTAAAAGAGTTTTATAATAAGTTCTCTAATAAATCTAGACTTCTATAGAATCTTAAATACTAAATTAATTACTAGAAGAAGGATAAGAATTCTAAAAAAAAAAAATAATAACTTTATTATTAATTTAAGGATAAATTAATCTAAAGAAAGAAGTAATATAATAGAATTATCTAATATTTTTAATTCTGCCAAATCTATAGTATTCTCTGCTCTCTAAAAAGGAAACAATAGAGAATAAAGAAAGCTCTTGTATATATAAATACTAGAGAGTTTAGCTATAGATAGATTTTTTTTCTTCTTTCTTTAGCTTAAAGTCTTTATCTAAAGCTACCTATATATTAGAACTTAATACTATTCTTTTATTAGTTAGAGTATTATACCTATAATTAATTAAAAATCTAGATATATTAAAGATTAGCTTCTATAATCTATACCTAATTATTCTAGAATATAACAGGCAGAATCTGTTAGAAATTATTTTTCAAAATAATTAGAATACTATTAAAAGACTTTTTATACCTTAACAGATTATAGTAAAGGTTTTATAGAATTTAATCTATAATATTATAAATAAAGCAATATATTATTATTATTTTATCTTAGATAATTAAAGAGATTATCTAGATTAGCTCTATTAGATAAATACTATAGCTAATAAAACAAAAGGATTCTTTATTAATATTAATAAAAATATAGAACTACTTATAAATAATATAATCTCTAAAAAGTAATAATATAGTAATCTTTATTAAAATAATATAAAGAATAATCTTATTCTAAAACTAGAGATAGCTATATAATATAGTATAAAAAAAAGTATTTCCTATATTATCTAGACTATAAAAAAAGAAATAAATATTAATTAAAATATTTATTATAGCTTCTATAATAATATTAAAAATCTAATACTAGTTTTAATTTAACTAGAAGATAAGAGTTTCTATTTATTAGACTAATTCAATATAATTATAACTAATCTCTTAGAGAATCTCTAGATTTAAAGCTATTCTATTCTAATTATTTAGATATAGAGGCAGTTTATAATCTTCTAGAGTCTTTTTTCTCCTTTAAGATTAATAGTAATAAGAAAGAGACTATAATTATAATAAAAAATATAGTCTAGAATAAGATTATATTATAATTAATTATACTTAATTTAATATTAGAAATTATTACAGATATTATTCTTATATTTTTTCTAGAGCCTACTAGTATCAGAGAGATTTCCAAAGATTAGTACTATAAAGAACAGTTAGTAAAGCTAATAGCTAATCTCTATATAATATACTTCTTTAAAGTATAAGTTCTATTTATCTTTATTCTATAGAATATTATATATATAGTAAACCTTATAAAATATTAAATAGATATAACTATCTATAATATAGAGTTTCTTAAAGCTTATTAGTTTCTATACTACTATTAAAAAATAATATAAAAAGTAAACCTTATTATAAAGAAGTAATATCTATTTTATATAACTAATCTAGAAGACCTTTATTATATAGTATATCTATTTCTTATCTATATTGCTTCAAGTAAAATAATAAAAAAATTATAAAATAGCAATAGTCTAAAGTCTAATTCTAATATAAATCTTATTCTTTTAATATATCTTGTAAGTGCTAGTATTAAAAGCTAGCTTACTCTTTTATTAATATTATATTTAAAAAAAAACTATTAGCTTTAATATTATATATTCTATATAATATTTAAGCTCTTTAATATCGCCTTCTATATTATAAATTACAGGGTACTTATCTAACAGATAAATATAAAGAATATAGAAACTAGAACTAATTCTATAAATTAAAAATTTAAATAAATATTAAATTACTTTTAATACTCTAATATAATAGCTATTAATATAGTTTTAAATCTTATTAATATCTATATTTAATTCTACAGTTATATAGTTAGAGCCTTTATAAATATATTTATACAGATATTTAATAGTCTTAATACTACTATATATCTCTATATTAATATAGGCCTTATATTGCTAAGTCAGGTAAGAATTATAGAAAATAACCTATTTATTTCTAATTTCTAAAAAGTTATTTAGTTTACTAAAATCTTTAATCTGGATTTAGATATTTCTGTATTAGTAATATTCTAGATAGAAATCTTTAGTTAAAATAGTTTTCTTATAATAAAGTTTAAAAAAGTTTTTTAAATATTTTAGTATCTTATTAATCTCTTTTATACAGAATACTTTAGAATTATAATAGCTATATAAATAATAAATTAGATTAGTAGTAATAATATTATAAAACTTAAGATTCTGCTATTTTTAGACTTTAAGCTATTTAGAGATTATTATTTTATTTATAACTAGCCTAGAATTATTAAAGATAGAGATCTCTATATATACTATTTTATTAATATATTTAATAGTTAAGGATTTAAAACTACCTTTAATCTAAAAAAGGAAATAGATATAAAAAATACTATATTTCTAATATTTAACTACTTAGATATTACTAATATATTTATTAAAGATATAATCCTTATATAGCTTATTAATAAATTCTTAGAGTTTAATATAAAAAATATAGACTATTAAATCAGAATATTACTTTTAATTTTAAATTAGAATATTATAGCTATCTTTAATAAATTTAGCCTTAATCTCTTTCTAATAGAAGTTTACTATAAAAGTAATAAATAGATAAGGCTTCTTAAACTTATAAATAATAGCTATAGAGTTCTAATAATATTATTATATAAAATAGTTACTACTAACAAAATATAATAGAAGAATATATAATTTATTTATATTAATTAAATTAGTATTAGTAGTAATAGTAAAAACTATTTTAATTACTTTATATTTCTCTGCCTAAAGCTTCTTCTGATTTTATCTAAATTAATCCAGTTTATATTATTCTGCAGCTAGCTAAAAATCTATAATAAATTATTAATAAAGATAATTACTATAGTATAAAAGATTAAAGCTATTAATATATTAGAATAGAAGCTAGTAATAATATACTAATAATATTATCTATCTTTATTTATATAAATTACTATTTTAAACTATATCTAATAGGTTAAGCTTTTAGTACTAGTTCTATCTATCTTAAATAAAAAAAAGAATATATTAAAAAAAAAGATAGAGAGAATATAAATAATAAATAAAGATTAGATATTAGCTTATACTAATTTACTAGATAGTAGAGAAATTCTAGAGAGCTAATATAATCTCTTTATTCTTCTTATTAAGCTTATCTTTGTATTAACCTTTAGAATATAATAGTAGATTATATTTAAAAATAATCTAGAGTATATTACTATTATTACTAAAAAGATTATTATTCCTTTAATTTAATTAGAAAATAGTATCTGCCTTTTCTCTTAATTAATTAAATATAAGGTATTAAAAGAAAAGAGATTTAATAAAATAAAAACAAATATTATAAAAGTTTAATAAACTATATTTCTTTATAATATCTAAAATAAAGCCTATTAATTCTGTCTAGATATTTATTAAATTATAAGAATATTCTTTATCTGCATTAGAGACTAATTATAATTACAGGATAAAATATAAGTATTATAATCTCTAGATAGTATAATATTAAAGAATATTATAGGTATATTAAAAAAATCTTTAAAAGGGATTAATATTATATAATAGACTATCTAGATTATAAATAATTTAAATATATAATTAAGGTACTATACTATATTACTAGTATACTTACTCTATTTTTTAAAGATCTAAAAAGTAAAACTATATAAAGAAGGGAATTATTCTATCTAAGAGGCTAATTTAATAGTAGATTACTCTCTATAATTAAAAGATCTATTAATATTACTAGAGAGCTAGATATTAATTATTTTTATAAGCTATAGAAATAAATACTAATAATATATTAATAATATAGATATTATTACAGAATAGAATTAAATTCTATTTATTATTATTAAAATACTTCTTTAATAATAATAATAGATTCTAGATAGATTCTATATTAATATCTAGCTCTATATTACTACTCTTATAATAGTAATTAAAGACAGTTAAAAACAATCGGTATAATTAGTATAGCTTACTTAACTAAGAGGTATACTACTAGTAATAGGAAGATTAACTCGGGATAGAAGAATTGGTAAGGGCAGAATAATAATATTATTTATATTAACTATACTTATTGTATTAGTTATACTAATTAAGAGACTTAGTATAATAATTATCTCTTACTAGTTAAATTATATAATTAGATTATATAATACTCTATAAAAATATACTAGTTCTAATTATTATATTATAATACTTCTTCTTAATCTGGATTTACTAGATTAGTAAGTTCTAGTTATCTAAAGAATCTTATAAAGTCTGCTTTAGGAAGTAATTTAGTAAAATTATCTACTACTATATTTCTAATATTAATAAATTCTATTCAGATTCTATTTTTTTAGTATAGGTCTCTTATATAATAATATATAATATTAATATACTTTAACCTCTTATAGGTATATACATCTTTTATTAAAGATAAGGATACTTAGTTATTTCTAAAGAGTTTTACTGGAAATCCAATAATAAAAGCTTATTTTTTCTTTATTATTAATCTGTATTAATTAGAATTAATATAATTTCTATAATCTATATTTCTTAGAAATAGGGCTAGCTACTAGAATTGTTTTGCAGCTTAATATATAGTTATATATTTAGCTTCTATTGTTGAAGTTATAACAGATTTTTATTTCTTATTTAACTAGCTAATAGGATAATTGGCTAGAATAAAAATATTTCCAAGGATTAATATCTAGTTAGTTTTATTTATTATATAGTCTGAATTTGAGTATCTAATAAATTACTGGTCTTTATTTATATTAAACTAAAGATTAAGGTATATAATTAAACAAAGATATCTTATTAAAGATTTCAATAATCTGAAATGCTTTTTAGACAAATCTAATAAATATTAATTAAATCTGTCTATTGCAAATGCAATATCCAATCTTGTTAAGATTGTTAGATAGATAAGGCTACTAATAATCTTCTGGTATTCTTTCTGGTCTGCTTGTTTGTCTTAAAGATCAGAGGGTTTTAATTAATTATATTTATTTAGTAGAATACTAATTAGATATATTTTTTTTTTTATCTATTCTATATTTTAATAAGAGTTCCTGAATATAATAAGATTAGTTTATTATTAGTGTCCTGTTTCTCCTATTGTAGATAATCTAAATATTAAGAATTTTCTTTATTTCTTCCAGATCTTTAATTTTGTAAACTGTTTTAAACTATTATTTGAATTAATTAATATTCTCCATTTATTTAGTGCCAATTAGAATATTATCAATATATATTAGAATTAAAATCTCCTTTTCTAGATATTATAGAAGGTACAGATCTATATTAATTTATATAAAATCTATCTTCTGAAGTATTTTAATATAGGTCTGGTTCTAGTCCTGCACTGCTTGCTTTAGACTATATAAAGATTTAAGAACTTTGAATACTGTTTCTGATAGAACTTCTATTCTGGAGGGAGCTGTTATATATATCTCTTCTTTCAATATTGATTTAGTAAAGGTATTATTAATATCTATAATATAGTATTTATAGTTTTCTATAATAATAATAGCTATAAAGACCCTTAATATATTATAATAAAGAATAGAGGCAAAGGTATACTTAAAATCAATATTATATTTCTGGATAAATCTATAGGTAATAAGGCGTGCTTTAAACTTTTGAAGGAAGCCATCTAGGTTATACTTAGCAGCAAGTACCTATTAATTTATAATAATATTGGCTTTAGATAATAGAGTAACTACTTTAAAAGTATTATTAGCCCAGAATATATTAGTTTTAGATTTAAAAGTACTTTTTTATAATTTACTCTATATAGAATTGTTAACTGTAGTATAATATAAAATTAGAATTAAGATTTATTTTCTGGTTATATATATAGCTATTATAGTATTAAATATTAATTCTATATACTTTTCCTAACTATTAGAGGTTCTAGAAAAGGCTTTTATAGGATTCTTTTCCTTTCCTATATCTATTCCCAAGAATAGCAGGTTTAATATAAATATAGTTTTATAAAATTTTATATTCTGCTCTTCTTCTAATAGTTTATATTTCTTTCTCTTTTACTTTATTATTGGGGGTATTTTTATATAAAATAATTTTTATCTGCTTGGTTTGGATAGGAATTCTATTAGAACCTTATATATATTCTGGGAATTAATAGTTCTAGAAAAGGCTTCTTTAAAGTTATTAATCTTCTTCTAATTATTAATATTATTTTCCTTTTCTTCTGAAGGCTTATTGAATCTTATTATTGGTTTAAATAAGATATCTGATTAATAAGCTGGTTATCCTTTTAAGTTTCTTATTAGTACTGTATTTGGTACTAATCTCCAAAGAATTCTAAGATCTAGATCTTCTCCTGATTATTCTTTGAAAAACTTAATTTAATAAATCTTGATAGTCTTTTTTATATCTGGTGCCTAAACTTTCTATTGCTTATCTATTCTTTTAATATATTTAATAAAAATATAGATTCTGCTCCAGTCTATTAACTTATTTTTTCTTATATCTTGTAGTAGTAACTCTGGATTTATATATAATACTATTTGATATTCCTATATTCTGAGATAATTAATTAATAGCTTAACTCTAATAAAGGCTTCTTTTGGAATTATTTGAATCCTATTAATTATTAGTCTATTTAATATTTTATTTCTGATATATATATTAGCCTTTGCTGCTTCTATCCATAATTTAATCTAAATATTTAAATCTTTGAGCAGAGCTCTTGTTCCTCTTTTGATAGTCTAATATACTTATTTAATAATTCTATTTTAGATTAATATATATAAAACTGTTAGTTTATAATAGATACCAAATTCTTTCTTTTAGATCTTAAAGATATTTTTAAATTCTGATATATTATTTAATTATATATTAAATATTTTGAGATCTATAGCTGTCTTTACTTTCCTTTTTTATTGATTCAGAATAGGAACAGTATTAGATTTAGCTTTTATTAGAAATATTTATATTTTCCTTGAGTAGTTATCTATAATTATCAAAAAGTAGATATATCTATTCTTAGATTCTGATATTTAACTATATATATTAATATAGATAAGTTCTAGAATATCTTTTTTTTATTTGTTTATTATATTATATTTATTTCTAATATTGGCTATAGCATATATTATATACTAATAATTAGTAATTATCTTTATAGATTTTTTCAGTATAGTAAGTTTATATAGATTTCTAACCTTTTCAGGTTTAAGATAGCTAATCCTTTTATACTATAGTTAATACTCTTTTTAAGTCTTATAGCTCTGGAGTTTCTTATAAAAGGTTTTTATAGGATTTATTTTCTTTTAGAAAGTAACTGTAGCATTAAAAATATAATTATTAGTTAGTAGTATTATTATTATATATAGTAATTTTAGTATTAAATCTAGATAGACTTTCTTAATAATATAAACTCTATATTTAATAATTCCTTGAATTACTATATTGCTTAACTTATCTAATATAGATATTAATTTATTATTAAGATATTTATATAAGTTTATTTGCTAGCAAAGCATTTTAGTTAATAAGAGATTTATTCTAAGATTTAGTATAAGTAATATATTTTCCAGATATATAATCCCCCTATTCTTATTTTGTAAGATAGCTATATCTATATATTCTAAATATAGAATCCCTTTTTTTATTTAAATATATCTTCTTCAAATCTTAATTAATAGTCCTTTGAAATAGTATATTTTATTAATTATATAAGAACTAGCACTACTGTCTATATATTATTATTATAGATTTTTACTGGTAATATTATTTAAAAAATAGGCAATCTTATATAAGATTTAATTATTAAAGGTAACCAAAGTTAAAGGTTTTGAATAAGATTTGGTAGTTCTAGTATTCAAAGTCTCTTCTATTTAATAGGTCTTATATTTTTTATTCTGTAATTTCTTACTTTTTATTATCTGAATCTTTTTATAAAACTTAGAGATTATATTCAATATTTTTTTATTTTGATTAGATAAGCTATTGGTAGTTTTTTTAAGAGATTCCTTTTATTATTTTTTAATATCTCTTATAGCCTTCTGAATAATTAATAGGAATAAGTATTCCTTAATATAGTACTCTTTCTTGCAGATATAACATTCAATAGTAGTCTGCTTATTTTTTGAAAAAAATACAGTAACTAGTTTAGTCTGGAATTAGACTTCTATCTCCTCTAAAATAGCTAGAATGTTATCTACTTTCAAATATTTCTGAGTATTAATAATAAGTCTAATTATAGTATATTTTTTAGATAATCTAAAAAGTAATTATTGGATTCTAGTCTCTAGCTTAATTAAGGAAGATATTATTTTGTTAGATATAATAATTTTCTTTTTTATTTATTATAATTACTTTTAAGCATCTGTAATTATCTATTCTAGAGTTATCTGAAAGTATATGTAGGCTTGGATAAATTGGTATTTTTGGATAGAAAGGGTTTTCTGGTATTTTTTTTATAGTACTTTCTATAATATTGTTATACTGATAGTATCTATAAATCAATCTTAATTATCTTTAGATAAATACTTTGTAATCTAGTATTAGATAATTATATTAATTTTAGCAAATATTGTCTTATATTTATTTTTAAATAATTTAATAGCCTTCCAGCAGTCCTTGCTGATTAGCCATTGCTTTATATAAATAAACTACTTCTTATAGTTTTCCCTTAAAAGAATAAGAATAGATCTTCTTTTTAAATTATTAAAATTTTCTATAGAGGATATTATAGTAATAAATTAATATTCTAATCTTTAACAAGATCTAATCCTTATTAGATTTAATATTTAGTTTTTTAAATATTAGAGTAGTCTTATTATAGATCCTTTTATATAAGAATAATTTATTATTACTGTTTTAAATCTCTTTAATTCTAAATATTTTTATTACTTATTTTTTTATTCCCAAGTTATTGTAAATCCGGGCTTATAACTAGTTGAAAACAATTAGTATAATTAGTATAGCTTACTTAACTAAGAGGTATACTACTAATAATAGGAAGATTAATTTAGAATAGAAGAATTAGTAAGGATAGAATAATAATACTATTTATATTAACTATATTTATTGTATTAGTTATGCTGATCAAGGGATTTAGTATAATAACTATCTCCTACTAGTTAAGTTATATAATTAGGTTATATAACACTCTATGGAAATACGCCAGTCCTGACTGCTATATCGTAACAAAGACTATATATAAAGAAATAATCTTATACTTCCAAAATAAGATATAGTAATATTTATAGGCAATATCTATTTACCTAAAATTTAATAGTTTCTATTTAACTAATAATAAATAAAAGGCCTTAGAAATATTTCTAATAATTATATATTTAACTCTAGTTATTTCTTTAGAGAGTCTGTTTTATAATATTTTTAAATAGCTATTATATAAACTACAAATATTATTCTCTATAATATAGTTATAATACTATATACCTATATAAATAAGAGATTAACTTATAGATTAAATTATTATTAAAATAAAAAAAAAGCTATTAATAAATACTATTAGATTTATAATTAGAGAATTAAGACTAGAACCTTATCTATATCTATTGAATTTGCTAATATATCTAGGTATATAGAATAAGTTCTTTATAGTATAATCTTTATATAAACCTATAAGATAAATCAGAGATTATAAAGATAATCTAAAAAGAAGACTTAGCTAATAAAACTATTAATTCTAAATAAAATCTATTTAGTATTAAATACTCTATTACAAGATTTCTAATAAAAATATTAACTATTAATAGTAAAAAGAATAAAGAAATCTATTTTATTAAAACTATAAAGAGTATTATAAAAGGTACTAGAGAAAATATATAAAATAATAATACTAGTTAAATCTATTAATAAGACTAACTAGTAAAAATAAAGACAGAAGATAATAACTATATCTCTATTTTTACAAATATAGCTGCAGGCCTTTAAATTATTATTAAATCTACTAATAAGTAATACTGCTATATATAGCTATAATATTAGATTTATTTAAGATTTATATATATTCTATATCTATAGTATATATAGTATCTATAATAATTAATCTATTAAAATTTACCTTTTATAAATTCTTATTTATAAGTAATATAGATATTACAAGAAGATAGAGTATTATAATAACTATATTAGATATAATATAGAAATATAGTCTAGAAAGATATAATAAATAATTAATATATAGATCTAATATAATATTTTATTACATTTAACTTAGTCTTAAATATATATCTAATAAAGCCTTCTTTAACTATAATCTTAAGAGATTAAAGAAATTAAACAGATTATTATAAAATATAATAATATAGACTAGATAATTCTAAGAATATAGGCTTTAATATTAATATTAATATAGCAAAAATAACAATATAATAAAAAAATAAGATAAGATATAGCTAAGCAGAACCTATATTAAAACCTAAAAATAAGAAAGAAGGAAATAAGAATAAAAATAAAAAAAATAATCTTAGAGACTAAAACTAATATTATAAAAAATATTCTATCTATTCTCTATAGAAATTTATATAAGTATTATAATATTCTGCTAATATAGCTTATTACTCTAAAACTTGCACAAGAAATAGAATAAACTAAACTATTATAAAAAATATTATTTTAATTTCTAATACTATAGATTTTCCTATTTAGTCTTTATTAAATATAACTACTAGATAGAGATAGTTATACTAATAATTTATATAATAATTAGAAATATTAGATTAATATAAATTACCTATATAGTTATAACTAGACTTTATTATTAAGAGTTATATTAAAAAATACAGTTAATAAAATATTAATTCTTATAATAAATATTCTTTTTCTTTTCTTTAAATAAAGTTAATTTTTTACTAATCTTTAATCTATATAACTTACTAGTAATATTAATATATCTTACCTTCTTCTAAAATTAATAAGATTAAAGATTCTAAGATATTTAATAATAATAAAATCTTTAATAATAGAATAATATACTTAGAGAGATTCTATATAGATATATCTAAAAATTAATATTACTATAATAGTAATTATAACAAAGATAATTATTAAAAAATATTTATACTAATACCTTCTATATTAATATCTGCCTATAGAAATACAATAATTAGAATTCAGGTAAATAATTATAGAATACTAGTAATCTCAGATAGTACTAATTTACTATATTACTAACTATATTATAACAGTTAAAGAAGGAAAATCTTAAAAATAATAATAATAAAATTTAAATATTAATAGTAATACTATTAATCTTACTAGAGATATTCTATAATTATAATTACTATTTTACTAGTTAGTAGTCTGTAATTAGAAATAGATAAATAATAAAATTAAATTATATATAAAATCTAACCTAAATATAATATTAACTAAAAAATATATATTTTTTAATATATTAGATATAGTAATAGTAGTAAATATAAATAAAATTTAATATTTATATAAGTTAAAACAATTAGTTAAATTAGTATAGCTTACTTAACTAAGAGATATACTACTAGTAATAGAAAGATTAACTTAGAATAAAAGAATTAGTAAGAGTAGAATAATAGTATTATTAATACTAATTATATTAGTTTTTATAATTATACTAATTAAGAGATTTAGTATAATAACTATTTTCTACTAGTTAAATTATATAATTAGATTATATAATATTTTATAGAAATATACTAGTTTTAACTATTATATTATAATATTTCTCTTTAGTCTAGATTTGCTAGATTAGTAAATTCTAGCTATCTAAGGAATTTTATAAAGTCTACTCTAGAAAGTAGCTTAGTAAAGCTATTTATTATTATATTTTTAGTATTAATAAATTTTATTTAAATTCTATTTCTTTAATACAGATCTTTTATATAATAATATATAATATTAATATGCTTTAACCTTTTATAAGTATATGTATCTTTTATTAAAGATAAGAATACTTAGTTATTTTTAAAGAGTTTTACTAGAGATCTAATAGTAAAGGCTTGTTTTTCCTTTACTATTAGTCTATATTAATTAAAATTAATATAGTTTTTATAATCTATATTTCTTAAGAATAGAGCTTACTACTAGAATTATTTTATAGTTTAATATATAGTTATATATTTAGCTTCTATTATTAAAGTTATAATAGACTTTTGTTTCTTATTTAAAAGTAACTAGTTAAATAAAAATATTTCCAAGGATTAATATCTAGTTAGTTTTATTTATTATATAGTCTAAGTTTAAGTATTTAATAAATTGCTAGTCTTTGCTTGTATTAAATTAAAGACTAAGGTATATAGTTAAATAAAAATATTTTATTAAAGATTTTAGTAATTTAAAATGCTTTTTAGATAGATTTAATAAATATTAATTAAATCTGCCTATTGCAAATATAATATTTAGTCTTATTAGATAGATAAGATTATTAATAATTTTCTAGTATTTTTTCTAGTCTATTTGTTTATTTTAAAGATTAGAAGATTTTAATTAATTATATTTATTTAGTAGAATACTAACTAGATATATTTTTTTTATCTATTCTGTATTCTAATAAGAGTTCCTAGGTATAATAAGATTAGTTTATTATTAATATTTTGTTTTTCCTATTATAAATAATCTAGATATTAAGAATCTTTTTTATTTTTCTTAAATTCTTAATTTTATAAACTATTTTAAACTATTATTTAAATCAGTTAATATTTTCTATTTACTTAGTGCTAATTAGAATATTATTAATATATATTAGAATTAAAATCCCCTTCTCTAGATATTATAGAAGGTACAGATTTATATTAGTTTATATAAAATCTATCTTTTAAAATATTTTAATATAGGTTTAGTTTTAATTCTATACTACTTACTTTAGACTATATAAAGACTTAAGAATTTTAAATATTGTTTTTAGTAGAATTTTTATTTTAAAAAAAGTTACTATATATATTTTCTTCTTTAATATTAACTTAGTAAAGGTATTATTAATATTTATAATATAGTATTTATAGTCTTCTATAATAGTAATAACTATAAAGATTCTTAATATATTATAACAAAAAGTAGAAATAAAAGTATACTTAAAATTAATATTATATTTTTAAATAAATTTATAAGTAATAAGATATACTTTAAGCTTTTAAAGAAAGCTATCTAGATTATATTTAATAATAAGTATCTACTAATTTATAATAATATTAGCTTTAGATAATAGAATAATAATTTTAAAAGTATTATTAGTCTAGAATATATTAGTTTTAGATTTAAAGGTATTTTTCTATAGCTTATTTTATATAGAGTTATTAACTGCAGTATAATATAAGACTAGAATTAGAACTTATTCTCTAGCTATATATATAGCTATTATAGTATTAAGTATTAATTCTATATATTTCTTTTAATTATTAAAGGTTTTAGAGAAGATTTTTTTAGAATTCTTTTCTTTTCCTGTATTAATCTCTAAGGATAGCAGGTTTAGTATAAATATAGTTTTGTAAAATTTTATATTCTATTCTTCTTCTAGTAGTTTATATTTTTTTTATTTTATTATTAAGGGTATTTCTATATAAGATAGTTTTTATTTATTTAGTTTAGATAGAGATTCTATTAGAATCTTATATATATTTTAGTAATTAGTAGTTCTGGGAAAAGCTTTTTTAGAATTATTAATCTCCTTTTAATTATTAATATTATTCTTCTTTTCTTCTAAAGATTTATTGGATTCTGTTATTAGTTTAGATAGAATATCTAGTTAATAAATTAGTTATTTTCTTAAGTTTTTTATTAGTACTATATTTAGTACTAATTAGTAATTTCTAAGGAATTTTAAGGTCTAGGTCTTTTTCTAGTTATTTCCTAAAGAATTTAGCTTAATAAGTCTTAATAGTTTTTTTTATATTTAGTATTTAAATTCTCTATTACTTATCTATTTCTTTAATATATCTAATAAAAATATAGATTCTGTTTTAGTTTATTAACTTATCTCTTCTTGTATCTTATAGTAGTAACTTTAGATTTATATATAATATTATTTAATATTTCTATATTCTAAGATAGTTAATTAATAGCTTAATTCTAATAAGAGCTTTTTTTAGAGTTATCTGAATTCTATTAACTATTAGTCTGTTTAATATTCTATTTCTAATATATATATTAGCCTCTATTGCTTTTATCTATAGTTTAATCTAAATATTTAAATTTTTAAGTAAAGCTTTTGTTTCTCTTTTAATAGTTTAATATATTTATTTAATAACTCTGTTTTAAGTTAATATATATAGAATTATTAGTTTATAATAAATTCTAAATTCTTTCTTTTAGGTTTTAAAGATATTTTTAAATTCTAATATATTATCTAATTATATACTAAGTATTTTAAGACTTATAGCTATCTTTATTTTCCTTTTCTATTAATTTAGAATAGAAGCAATATTAGATTTAATTCTTATTAGAAATATTTATATTTTTCTTAAGTAGTTATCTATAATTATTAAAAAGTAAATATATCTATTCTTAGATTCTAGTATTTAATTATATATATTAATATAGATAAGTTCTAAAATACTTTCTTTTTACTTATTTATTATATTATATTTATTTCTAATATTAACTATAGTATATATTATATACTAATAATTAGTAATTATCTTTATAGATTTCTCTAATATAATAAGTTTATATAGATTTCTAATCTTTTTAAATCTAAGATAACTAATCTTTTTATACTATAATTAGTATTTTTTTTAAGTTTTATAGTTCTGGAATTCCTTATAAAAGATTTTTATAGAATCTGCTTCTTTCTAAAAAGTAACTATAGTATTAAAGATATAATTATTAATTAATAGTACTATTACTATATATAATAATTTTAGTATTAGATTTAAATAGATCTTCTTAATAATATAAACTCTATACTTAATAATTTCTTAAATTATTATATTGTTTAACTTATCTAATATAGATATTAATTTATTATTAAGATATTTATACAAGTTTATTTACTAGTAAAGTATCTTAGTTAATAAGAGATTTACCTTAAGGTTTAGTATAAGTAATATATTTTTTTAGATATATAATTCTTTTATTTTTGTTTTATAAAGTAATTATATCTATATATTCTAAATATAGAATTCCTTTTTCTATTTAAATATATCTTTTTTAAATTTTAATTAATAGTTTTCTAAAATAGTATATTTTGTTAGTTATATAAGAACTAGTATTACTATTTATATACTATTATTATAGATACTTACTAGTAATATTATTTAAAAGATAGGTAATCTTATATAAGATTTAGTTATTAAAGATAACTAAAGTTAAAGATTTTAAATAAGATTTAGTAGTTCTAATATTTAAAGTCTTTTTTATTTAATAGGTTTTATACTTTCTATTCTATAATCTCTTATTCTTTATTATTTAAATCTCTTTGTAAAATTTAGAGATTATATCTAATATTTTCTTATTTTAGTTAAATAAGTTATTAGCAGTTTTTTTAAAAAATTCCCTTTATTATCTTTTAGTATCTTTTGTAGCCTTTTAAATAATTAATAGAAATAGATATTCTTTAATATAGTATTCTTTCTTATAAATATAATACTTAATAGTAGTCTACTTATTCTTTAAAAAAAATATAATAATTAATTTAGTTTAAAGTTAGATTTTTATCTTTTTTAAGATAATTAGAATATTATCTACTTCTAGATACTTTTAAGTATTAATAGTAAGTCTAATTATAGTATATTTCTTAGATAATCTAGAAAATAATTATTAGATTCTAGTCTTTAGCTTAGCTAAAGAAGATATTATTTTATTAGATATAATAATTCTCTTTTCTATTTATTATAATTGCCTTTAAGTATTTATAATTATTTATTTTAAAGTTATCTAAAAATATATATAGATCTAGATAAGTTAGTATCTTTAGATAGGAAAAGTTTTTTAGTATTTTTTTATAATATTTTTTATAATACTTTTATACTAATAGTATCTATAAATTATAGTATTGGCATTAGGTTAAGTTAAGCTAGGAAATTAAGCTTAGCTTATTGAGTTAAGCTAAGAGTATAGGCTTAGCTTATTGAGTTAAGCTAAGGGTTTAAACTTAACCTAGCTTATAAGTTAAGCTCGCAAGCCTAATATATAATCTAGTTCCCTAATTAGAACTAATATATTAATGAAATTGCCTATTAGATTACTCTATTAGAATTAGTACTAGAGCAAGCTCTAGAAAAATCAAGGTTTAAGTTAAGCTTGCAGGTTTGTAAGTTAAGCTAAGCTAAGCCTCTTGATTTAACTCAATAAGCTAAGCTAGTACTCTTAACTTAACTTAGAGGTCTTGGCGAGTTAAGCTAAGCTAAGCTAAGCTTAAACCTAATCTATTGCCTACTCTAATAAATTAGTCTTAATTATCTTTAGATAAATACTTTATAATCTAGTATTAGATAGTTATATTAATTTTAGCAAATACTGCCTTATACTTACTTCTAGATAATTTAATAGCCTTTTAATAGTTTTTACTAATTAATTATTGCTTTATATAAATAAACTATTTTTTGTAGTTTTCTTTTAAAAGAATAGAAACAGGTCTTTTTTTAAAATTATTAAAATCTTCTATAGAGAATATTATAGTAATAAGTTAATATTTTAATCTTTAATAAAATCTAATTTCTATTAGATTTAATATCTAGTTTTTTAAATATTAGAATAGTCTTATTACAGGTTCTTTTATATAAAAGTAGTTTATTACTACTATTTTAAATCTCTTTAATTCTGGATATTTTTATTACTTATTTTTCTATTTTTGAGTTATTATAAATCTAGACTTATAACTAGTTAAAATAATTAGTTAGATTAGTATAGCTTATTTAACTAAAAGATATACTACTAGTAATAAGAAAATTAACTTAAGATAGAAGAATTAGTAAGAATAGAATAATAGTATTATTAATACTAATTATACTAGTTCTTATAATTATATTAATTAAGGAATTTAGTATAATAACTATCTTCTATTAGTTAAGTTATATAATTAGATTATATAATACTCTATAGAAATATACTAGTTCTAACTGCTATATTATAATAATATATATAGTTATTATATATAATTATATTACTTTAATAAACTAATAAGAAAATCTAAAAGTTAGTAGATTTAAAAATTTTAATATTCTTATAAATAACTATTCTGTATAACTATACTATAGTACTATTTAAGCATTAGTAAATAAAAAGACTAGAGATATAGTATCTATATCTAAGGAAATCTAATTAGTTAAATCTAAGCTAATAAGAGATCTAAGTAGTACTATATACTATAAGTTTTGAAATATTTACTTAGATAAAGTATTTAGAACTAGCAGGAATATTTCTTATAAAATATATTTTATATCTATTAGTTCTATAAGATATATTTTTTTTATTTATCTCTAACTTATATCTAGAATATTTTCCAGTTAATATAAGAATTTACTTTATATAGTTATTCTCTATCTAATATTAAATTATATTTATATATATTAATCTTCTATATATAAATAGTTTTTGTTTAACTTCTAATCTATATAAATAAATAGCTATATACTAATATAGTTATAGATTACCTATTTAATAATTAGATATTAAAGGAATTTCCTTATTCTTTTTAACTAATTTAAATTTTTCTAGCAAGCAGTTATTTAAATATAAATATATAACTTACTTCTAAGTTAATTAAAATTTATATTTTTTAGTCTTAACTAGATAATCTAATTAATTCTTAAAATAATAATATTATATTATTTATTATAAATAGATATACTATTTAATTAGATTTACTAATCTTTTCCTTAGACTTCTTTTATTTTTTTTATTAATCTAGGCAGAATTAAAGTTATCTAATATTATTAGTTCTTTTTTTAATTAAAAAATATAATATAGATAATTAGCAAAGACTTTTAGATTTACTAACTCTACTCTTTTTTTAATTTAGTTAATTTTATTCTAGCTAATTAGTTATATATAGCTCTTAAGTAATTATTTCTTTAATAATCTGTTTTTCTATATCTAAAGCAAGCTTTTTAGTATTTATATTATAATATTTAGATTAATAAAAACTTTTTTAAATAATTTAAGTTTATAATAATAGTATTTAAATCTATTAGATTATCTATATTAATATTTATTATCTTATTCTATCTAGATAAGATAGTATATTATATAACCTGTATATCTAATTTAAAGTAAATAAAGTATAAAATTACTTTATTTATTATTATTAATTTATTTTCTAATTTATACTAATTATTTTAAAGCTTAGATTTAGCACTAGTAATTAGCTTTTAAAGAACTATTTTATCTAATATTTTAATATTTAATAATAATACTACTTTCTGTAGCTTAAAAATATACTTTTAAAATAATTAAATTTCTTATTTATAGTTCTTATATATTTTCTAGTATTTATTATAGCTATAATAGTTCTTAAAATTAGTTAATAACTATTAATAAAATTTTTATAAAATTATAATCTTTACTATTATTTCCCTTTTAGTCTATAGATAGTAAATATTTTATCTAATCTAGATATTTCTATTAAAATAGCTTTAATATAAAATAATTTTCTGTAGCTTTATAGCTTTTTATCTAGTTAAAGCCTTTTTATTCTTAAAGTACTATTTAATCTTTATAATTTATTTAAGAATAGTATCTTTTTTAATCTAGCCTAAATATTCTAGAATATAGAGTAGTTTAGAGATTTTATAATATATTATATTAGTAGTTATAAGTATCTAATTATTTAGACTATTTAGTCTTAAAGCTAAGATTATTAGAGTCTCTTTAACTTCTTTTAAAGCTATTATTTTTATTAGAAATTTATCTATCTATATAGATTTCTAATTTTATATAAAATATATCTAGTTTATTTATTTTATAGCTTACTAGGCTACTATTTTAGTCTATTTAAATATAGTAGTAGCTTTTTATATAGTAATATTATAAATAGTATTCTTATTTATTAATTGCTAGTTTTATATTATAATCTTTTAGTATAGATTTTAATATCTCTTTGCTAGATTTAATAAGTATCTATTTAAATCTATTCTAGGTCTTTTAATTTAATCTATAGATAGTTTAACTTATATTATTAATTTATAAAGAGCTAAATCATTCTATAAAAAGTTAATATAAGTTTATTATTGTAAGAAAGGTATAGAATAGTATAGTATTAGTTAGATTATAGTAAGACTAATTACTGAAGAAGGAATCTTTCTAGTATAGATATACTCTAGAGGATATACTATCTGGATATTATATAATATAGGATAGGTATTCTATACTATCTTTAATAGGATTCTATATATAATGTATATCTTATAATTACCTTCTCTCTTTATATACCTGGGTTTTTAGATACTAATTAGTATTACTATATATTTTTAGATTCTTTTGGTATAATAATTATAATTATATAGTAGAGATATTATAATTTTATTATTATATAATTATATAAGTATATATTATTACATTACTAGATAGAGTATATTATATTATATATATAAAAGCATTCTAGTTGCTAGATACTGATTTACTAAGAATAATACAGAATAATAGAATTAAAAGTAGTCTATTATAATATACTATAGTATAAGGTAGTTTGTATTATATCTTTGGATATGTTTTATTTTCTTCTTAGTCTATCTATCTTATATACTGTATAAGTGTCTCTTTCCTTCTATTTCTTATGCTTTGTAATATTATTTCTGGTTCTATAGTATAATATATTATAGAACTAGATTTTCTAAATTAATTTATATTTTTTCCAAATATAAAAAATATTATATTATATTATAGCTACATTTATTATATTTTTATATAGAATTATTATATATAGCTATACTATAATAATACTATATCTCTATACTATTCTGGCAGTTCTAGAATATATATATTAATAATTTTAGTAGAAGAATATTTGCTATCTATACTTTTGCTTTTTTTTATAAAGAAGATAATATTTTTATTCTCTCTATTACTAATCTGCCTTCTGATATATTCTTTGCAGTAATAATTTTGTTACCTTACTACTTTTCTTTGTCTTGTATTCTGTCTCCTTTAAAGGAGAAAGAAGAAAATAATAATTTTATATTATTTCCCTTTCTATTCTCTTCTGAATAGAATAATAATAATAATAATAATAATAATAATTCTGTTTATATTTATTGTTTCTGCTATATATATCTTTCTACTAAGAAAAAGGAGAAGGAGGAAAAATCTATAATAGTATTATCCTTCCTATTATTTCTATGCCAGTGGTGCCTCTATTATATTAGATTAGACCCTGGCTGGATTTTATATATTTTTGATACTGGCTGGAAATATAATTATTATATATAGTTCTATTAGTACTACTACTCTATAAGTTAAATAATATATATTTCTTTTCTGTTCTATACTTTTCTAATATTTGGATTCTTTAGATCTCTAATAACTTTACTATTTATAATACAGTTTATTATCTAATAGATTATATTAGTTTCTTTTCTATCTAGCTTAAACTTATCTAAGAGTTTAATCTTACTATATATTATAAGAAGGGATTTATTATTATAGAATTCTGTCCCTATTATTCTAAACAGGTATTAGATATATTTTTTAAGATAACTAATTCTATAATTAGCTTCTTGGAGCCTTCCAGCAAGATTATAATCTTTCCTTCTGGTAGGCAGTTATTAATAATAGGAAGTACTAGTTTTATAATATTATTTTACCCTTCTATATTATTAGCTTTTACTTCTTCTAGCTCTATATTCTGATTTCTGTTTTATTAGATATTTGACTTTCTCTAATAAGTTGTTATTATATTAAAGTTACAGTATCTATTACTAATATAATATAATCTATAAATAGCCTGTTTTTTCTACTACCTTTAGGCATTTTTCTTTGGTTTTTCTATACCCTTTTAGGCTACTGTTTGAAGGGATTTTTATTTAATATTTTTAGTTCTATATTTTAATACTAAGCCTTTTTTTAGATTAATAGGATTTGATTTTTTTCTATATTTTTTTTTTTTAGGAATCTTCCTCTATATTTTCTTATAGTACTTATAGTTATTTCTAGATTTTACTTCTTATATTTTTATAATAAATCTTAGGTCCTTTTAAAATTAGATTCTATTTCCTAGAAATTATAATTTTGTAAGTATCCTTTTTAGTATATTAAATAATATATCTATTTTCCTTTTCTTTTTGTTTTTAATATGCCTTTAACTTTCCATTACTTCTTACCTTTAATTTATATAGGATTAGAGTTCTTAATTTCCCTTTTTCTTGCATAATAGGGCTCCAGGAAAGAAATATAAAAAATAGAATATATACTTTTATAATATATAAATAGGTCTAATTTATATATCTATTTTTCCTATATTATAATAATTTTAAAAGGTCTAAGAAAGTAGTTATCTAATTTATAGTTAAAGCATAATATTCTAATATATATAATATAGAGTATTATCTATTATTCTACTAAAAAGGATATAGATTATTGTTTTTAATTATAATAGTACTTTTATTATTCTTTTGTATTTTAGAGTTTTTCTATAAATATCTTTTATATATTTTTTAGTATCTTAATTCTATTTATTATACTTTTTGCCTTACTAATTTCTATTAGTTTATTAATATCTATATATAATTCCAGTAGGTATCCTATAAATACTTTAATAGGAATAATATTTATTATACTATATTTTAATCTATTATATATTAGTTATACTACTAGTAGTAGACTAGCCCAATTATCCTGCTTGAAGTTAGTATATATTTATAGATAATACTCTAGAATTTGATTTTAGCATTTTGTCTGTTTATCTGTCTGCAGGTGAAATATAATAGATAGGCCTTTCCTTGTGCCTAGCTAATTATATAATATAGATTAATATTTATTAATAAATAGTAATCCTCTATTACTAATAAATCTAGCCAGAATTCTATAATTTTTAAAGATTATATCTAGTATTAGATTTGCTAGATCTAGTGCATCTATTTCCTTTATATAAGAGATATAGGAAATCTATTTTGTTAAAAGATTTATAATTACTAATATTATATTATATACTGTATCTCTCTATTGTAAAGAAAGCAGTTCTATAACAAAATTTAGTAAGACTATTTTAAATGGCTTTGCAGGGATTAGTAGAGACTCTAATATACTATAGGGCTTATAATACTTAACTGTAATCCTTTGGTAGATATTATATATTTTGATATATTTCTTAATATCCTATATTATACTATATCAAAAGTACTTACAGGTAATATTATTATAGATATATTATATTTTAAAATATTCTTTTATAGGGTTATTATAATAAATATATAAGATCTCTTGTTTTATTATAGTATTTCTAGAGATATATATATATTTCTTATGCCTAAATAGGCTATTTTTGTCTAACTTTCAGGCTAATTACTTAGTTTGTATATTTATATTTTTTTTGTTATATTTTTCTTCTACAAATTTATAAGCAGAGGTATCTCTTTTTTATTTAATTTATATAAGGTCTGTAAAGGATATAATTATAATATTATTATAGATTATTTTAAGCTGGGCAGCTATTATTATTATAGTTTATAATATTAAAAATTCTAGAATTCCTATATTACTAATAATATAATTTTTAATTATATCTGTATTTTGTAGTGTATTAATCCTTTTATTAATAGGTACTAGTTCTCTATCCAGGAATCTAATATATATTATTAATTTTATTCTGAGAGATTCTAGCTTTGTTTGTTTTTTTTTTAGCTTAGCAGTTACTTTATATAATAATTTCTTTCTTAAAGTAGGTAATAATATATATTCTTTTTTACTAGTCTTATAATCTAGATATTTATTAAATATATCTGTAAGATTCTTTTTTTTTATTCTATACTCTATTATAAAATCAAAGGTATTAAACTATTTAGCCTATCTAATCTAGTATTCTTTAAGTTCTTTTGTAGTCTAGAAAATATATAGATTAGTATAGTTAGATAGTATTATTATAAAATATTAGCTTTCTTTTAAATAGTATTTCTATTGTTTAAATATATTTATTATTGCTAGTAGTTTTCTATTATATATCTTATAGCTATACTTAAGAAATATTATTTTTTTTAACCAGTAGGCTATAGAATATTATTACTAGTTATTCTTTTATAGCTATATTAGAATTATTAAGATAATATATTCTAATGTATTAGATTCTATTCTAATTCTCTGCCTAGGATCAAAGTATTATAGTAGGGGTATGCTTATAAATAATTTCTTCAGATTTATAAAGACTTCTCTAGTCTCTATTATTATTAT
This sequence comes from Paecilomyces sp. PK2413, assembly GCA_023624055.1. Classification (NCBI taxonomy): domain Eukaryota; kingdom Fungi; phylum Ascomycota; class Eurotiomycetes; order Eurotiales; family Thermoascaceae; genus Paecilomyces; species Paecilomyces sp. PK2413. The sequence goes on along the minus strand of JAMADQ010000014.1, from coordinate 714,530 downwards.
AAAATATATAGAAAAAGTATTAAATTCTATTTTCTTCTTTTATTATAGTATTTTTAATCCTTTTTTCTATATTATTTATATCCTCTTTATTAATTCTATTAAAAATATATATATTTGTAAAAATCCTTTTATAAACCTGCAATAAAAATTGGCAAATCCTAGGAAAACTTAGATATTATATATATTCTGGAGTTTTGGCCAGGATATAATTATTTCTATATATAATTACTCTATCTCTATTCCTCTAGAACTAATAATATATCCTAGGAAGTTAATAGTATTAATATTAAAAATATATTTTAATAATTTTGTATAAAGTCTATATTAATATAACCTTTCCAGAACTAAATATATATATTTTTTATATTCTTCTTCTGAGTTTAAGAAGATAAGGATGTTATCTAAATAGATAATATAGTATATATTTAGTAAATTACTTAATATTTTGTTAATATATATTTAAAATATTGCAGATATATTTGCTAGACTAAAGGATATAATTTGATATTTATAGTACCTATAGTATATATAAAATGCAGTTTTCTATTTATCTCCTTTTTGAATATATAACTAGTGGTATATATCTTAAAGATTAAATTAAATAAATATTATTATTCTAAATAGCTAGTCTAGTATTTTACTAATAAGTAGTAATAGATAATAATTCTTAATAATAATTATATTAACTCTTCTATAATTAATATAAAGGTATAGGAAGCTATCCTTTTTTAAAATAAATAATATAGGTATTCCTGTAGGATTTTTAGATAACCTTATCTATTCCTTCTTAAATACAGATTATATATATTTATATAGTATTTATAGCTTTTTTTCTGATAATGAATATAATAATTTATAAAGGAACTTTTTTTCTAATACTAAATCTATTATATAATTGTAGCCTGTATATATAGAGATTATATCTATATCTTTTTCTGAAAAGATATTTGTATATTCCTAGTATTTATTAGGAAATATAGATTCTACTATATTTATTCTAAAGAATATTATAGTTTTGTTCTTTATTAATATTTATAGATAGATAAGATAGATTATATTTTCCTGTATAATTAAATTAATATATATTGCAGTATTAATAATTTCTATTAAGGAATATTCCAGTATCTTGTAATATATCTAAATTTTTTTACTCTAATTCAGGTCTGGATTAACTATCTAAAGTTATAAATAGCCTAAAATAGTTTAATATCCTTCTATATCTATAGCTTTAAATATATAGGATTGCTTTTTTATTTCTTTCTATATATTCTATGTTGAGATTTCTAGAGTATATCTTCTATATATATTAATCTTGTGGCCATCAAATATCTTTACCTAGTAGAAGATGCTCTTTTTATCTGGAAGATATTCTTTGATCTAGTATTAAAATATAAAATTGCTTTCTATTCTTGAGTCTAGTAGAGCCTATATATTAATAAGGCCTTTAGATATAGCTATACTAATATTAAAGATAATAGTTATAGTACTATATTTTTGGGTAGTAATACTTAATATTATTATAGTACAAAATATTAGAAATTCTAGTTTTTTATTTTATTTCTAGTTTTTCCAGTTCTAAATATCTTTTGTCTTTTTGGATAATACCTTGTTATATGCCCGGGTTTATTACAGAGGTAATATATTAGTCTTTATTTAGATCTTGGGTCCGCTCTGTTATTATAGATATATAGTATAAAAGGCCTTTCTTATAATTAATATCTTTTTGGTATATTTTTAAAAGATAAGTCTTTTAATCTATTTTTTTATTAGGTATTCTTTTTTAATTTCTGCTAGAGCTTATTTTGGTATTAGTTTGTAATTACTTTTTTTTAGTTAGAGATATTATCCTTAATTAATTATAGTTATATAATAAATTAATTATAAGTTTTTAGTTCTGTTATATATCTATTTAATTCTAGATATACCTTTTTTATAACTTTAGTTTATAAATGCTTCTTTTGTTATTTTTTAGTATATAGTTTAACAAGGTATAATTCATAGGTCTATAGTTAAATAATAAAATTATATACTAACTGTTCTGGTTTCTAGTATAATTTCAGAATAGTCCTATAAATATTTTATTTTAGGTTTTCTAGGCTATTCAGTTAGTACAGTAGATATTCCTTGAATTTTTCTTATATTAATGGGTGTTCTTATTTCTTCTCTTCTTTGCACATATTTATCCATATAATAAGTAGATTGTAATTTAGGTAGTTTACTACTTTATTTATTTTATACTTATTTAAATAAAAGGTTTTTTTCTGTTATATAAAATACAGTTCTAAATATATAATAAACTTATAATATTCTTTAGAAGTAGACTCTTTGTAATATCTCTCCAGCTTTAAGTTTCTAGATATTAGTGTATTATTACCTTCTAATAATATATCAGATTCAGATACTTTATTCTATTAGTATTTCTGTTCTTGCAAAGGGTTTCTTTCAGGAGATATATTTTATAATATATTACTATTAGCTAAGGATAATAAGAGTAGATCTATTCTTACTTATATATAGACTTGTAAAAAACCCGGGTCGGGTAGGCTCGAACCCTGAACCTGACCTAGCCTAAGAAAAGTAGAGAAAATCTACTTTTTTATATAACTTATTCAATATTTAATTTTTTAATTTTTTTATTTAATATTATAGTAAATTAGGCTTTTAGATTTATATTATTTCAATTAGAATTAAAATATCCTTTAATTTAGTAAAGTTATTTTATTTTAAAGATTTAAAGATTTTAGAAAATAAAAGTAGGCCAAAACCCATTAGGCCTAAAGTGGGTCGAACCTAGATTATTTAGGTTTAGCTTGGGTTTTCAAAAACAAGTCTACTTATATATATTCTTTTTTAGAGAATTTAATATTCTAATTTAGTTCCTATACTATTTTTGATAGAGTATATTCTGTCTAGTTCTAAATCAGAACTATATATTCTTATTTAATATATTTATTAATTTCTCTTAGTCTTTGCTGCTGCTTTAAATATTAGAATTAGATTTTTATTATTTTAAGCTGGGCTGCTATATTCTTATTATCTGAAGATAGTTTAATTAGATTACTGGTTAGGCTTCTCTAACTGTTTCTAAATATATTATTTCCTTTATTATTATAGGTAGAATCTGTATCTTTTTTATTATATATCCTTTCTCCTAAGATAGTAGAGGATTCTCTTTGGGTCTGGTATATATTTTTTTTTAAAGCTATTCTGATAATACTAGACTATTTCCTTTAATAAGATTGAAATAAGAGTAATTAGAATTATAAGAAAGATATAGAATAATATAATATTAATTAGATTATAGTAAGATTAATTGCTAGAGAAAGAATCTCTCTAATATAGATATACTCTAGAAGATATACTATCTGGATATTATGTAATATAGGGCAAGTATCCTGTACTATCTCTAATAGGGTTCTATATATAATATGCGCCTTATAATTATTAGATAATTACTAATAGTTATTATTTTATAATACTTCTAGTTCTTTTTATTTTTAAAATTAGAATATAAATTCTAGATAATAATATAGTATTTATATTATATTTCTAAAATTAATATAATAGAATATAATTCTGTAAGTTTTTGCCTATTATTAGTTTATCTAAAGGCAGCCTTAATATAATATACTACTAGATATAATTTTATTTATAAAAGATTATATAATTCTTATTTTAAGTAAATATAGCTATTTTAAGAATATAGCTCTATAGATTTATCTAATCTATTCTATTCTATAAATTAGGTAATTTAATTATAATCTCCGATTACTAACCTTAGTTAGATTATATAATATCAGAGAATAATACTCTATAGAGCTTAGAGAAATAGTTATAGAGAGACTCTATAGTTTTAGTTTCTTAGTAGTAGAGAGAATATTCTAAAGAATATTATAAAGTAAAATTTTTATTTAGTTTCTTTTTAATATTTTAAGTTTTTCTAAATCTTTTATAGATAATTAATATAGTTTACTTAATATAATTTTTAAAATAAGACTTTATTAATATAATTTATTAAATCTAATTAATAAATTAAATAATAATAGTTAAATTAGAAATAGAATCTAGTTAAATTATAATTCTTCTAGTAGCTTTCTTACTAATCTATAGTAAATAGTATAGATAATTAAATAATATTAAATATAAAGAATTAAATATATCTATAGAATATAAATAAGTATTCTTATATTATTATATATCTAATTCTTTCTATAAACTATATAAACTATCTTTAACTTTAGTTTATTATATATACTATATACTATATACTATTCTTGCTAGTAAGCTCTATAGTTTATTATATAGTTTATCTTGTAGATTAATTACTAGCTATTTATCTTTATTTTACTAGTTAATCTATTATTATATAACTTTATATCTGCTTAATTCTAGTACTATACTATAATATTTTATTTCTTCTTTTATTTTTTACTTAAACTCTATATTAGTTAGTTTATAATAGTTAAAGTATTATAAATATAAATCTATTATTAAATAGAATTAATAGAAAAAGTAATTCTATAAATAAACTAATTAAGTCTTTAAAGTAAACTAAGTTTAATAAATTCTAGAAGTTTATATAATTAAAAAATCTATTTAAATAAGAAAATATAAAGAATATAAAATATAGAGAATAATATAGAATTCTAGAATACTATAGCAAATTACTAGATTAAATAATTAGCTAGACTTTAATATATAAATAAAGAAAGATATTTTATAGCTTTAGATTTCTATAGTAGTTAGATTTCTATATACTAAAGCTACTTAGTTAGCTTAGAAGTTAAATAGCTAGCTAAAGTATTATTTTCTAGACTTAATTCTTAATTAAGCTTTTTATAAAAACTATATTTAAGATCTAATATAGTAGACCTTAGGCAGATAATTTACATAGACCTTTTACTGAGAACTGTACTATAATTTGTCGCAGACAAAGCCTGTGCGCTAGTTCTATGCTAAGCTTCAGTTTCGAGCTCTGTTCTTACTCTCCTCGACATTCCCAAGCTCAACGGCTTTGCTCTGAGCTTCATGATGTTATACGACAACAGTAGGGGGGCAGAGAATTACATTGCACGGGGCGCATAGGCAACCAGAGAATGGCAGGCACATCCGGTGCCGGGCTGCAGACTATGTATGTTATCCAGCTGAGTAGTGGAATATGTTATATAGGCTCAGCTGAGCAGCTAGATCTAATTAAGCAAGCTTTCCTACACTTTCTTTAATAAAACGACTTGAAGACCTGCTATTTTTATCCGAAAGGCGGTGTCTTCCTTAGACTTCCCCTACCTAGGCCAAACAAGATTTCCAGACCGCCCTAGACTAGCGACGAAGGAGGCTTAGATGACCCATAAGAGATACCGGGCGAGAGTCTCACATAGTAGGCGAGCGAAAAAGGAGATGCAAAGTATAAACAAGTTTAGGCGCATTTGATTTAGTGTATTATTTACGCTATATCAGTGCGCCATTCGTATATTTGGTGAGATCTGCGCGATCAAAGCTGCAGCGCAACCCAAGATGACAGTACCCCGTCAGCCTAGCTAGAAGATCCGCAGCACTGCCACCTATTTTCATTTTCAGCCTTGCTTATCATTGATTTGCTAACTTGGGACCGAGTACTTCAAATATGTAGGAGCCAATCCATATTTATGCGGCCTCCTTTAACTCCTTGACCTTTCAGCATCAGGATCAATATGCAAGGTGCTGATAACCCATTGATGTCCAGTGACGATAGGGATGAAGAGAAGAGCCCTCTATCACAGCGGCTACAGACCAGAGCTCTGCAGGCATGGAGATTTACTGTAGCAAGCGGTGCACTGGGGGCGTTCTTGATTTTACTGGTTAACATCATTACACTTGCGGTGATGTATGGCAAATTTAGCGTCGTCAACTACACAATAACTTTCTATACAGGAAGCTGCCAAACTGCGAGCATAGTTATTACTGTTTCGCAAATAATCATCAACATACTAAGCACACTTCTTCTATCATCCAGCAACTTCAGTATGCAATGCTTGGCATCACCTTCTCGGAAAGAGATCGATTCTGCCCACTCAAAGAAGCATTGGCTCAGCATTGGGGTCCCCAATATCCGCAATCTTTTCTTTGTACCGAAGCCAAAGGTTGCACTATGGTTTATCCTAGCCATCAGCTCATTTCCTTTACACATGTTTTGGAACTCAACGATATTTCAGACATTGGCAACGAATAATTATCTCGCTGTTTCTGTCACGGAAGACTTTCTGCATGGGAGTCGCTGGACCATTCCCAACTCCACCAATACCGCGTCGAACGATGTATCGATCCCAGGAGCTGACAATATCCCTCGTTATCACACAATAATCCACGACCTTCAGCAGAAATTTAAGGGCAACGAGCTAGAGTTTCTTGACGTGCGAGATTGCCAGAAAGCCTATGGACGAGACGATATATCGGATCGCCGACACGTGCTTCTTGTTGTGAATGAAGACAATACCACTTTTTCTACAAACCATGATTCGAATTCTTCAGTGTGGGCAATATATTACAACGAATACACAGTCGCATCTGGGACCGCGCCTTTATTTTGGTGGATGTGCCCTTCATCGTTTCAAGCGGACGATCCATGGGGCTGTCTATCCAACCTCACCAAAGAGAGCGTCGATAAATGGATTCCCGGCGGTTCAGGTGCCAATGGGGCTATGCTGGGATCACAGCACAGTAGCCCTGTTCGATACTGCTACTCTCAGCGAACTTCTGAACAATGTAAAGCCAACATCGTCCCAATATTTCTTATAGTTGTGGTCATCTGCAACACTTTCAAATTAATTAGCTTTGCCTTGACCCTGTGGTTCACGAAGCAAGATCCACCATTGTGCACCACTGGTGATGTGATCCAATCGTTCCTGCAGCAGCCAGACCCGTATACCAAAGGTCGCTGTCTAGTTGAGAAACAGGACTATGAGCGCCACCGTGGGAAAGAATGGACATCACGCCCGACACACACCGGTGATCTCTGGACGGGGGGACGATGGATGTGGGCCAAAGCTATCCACTGGTGGCAGTGGGCTGTTTATCTTTCGGCTGCTGTCATCGCGATCTTTATGATAACCTTGTACAACGGTTCAGCTGCAGCAGGACGAAGTTCCGAACTAGAGTCTAGCATCTTGCCGCAAAGTGTCGCAACATCCTATCCGATCTCCACCGACGGAGTTTCCAATATCCTGACCTGCTTCCTCAGGGCGAATACTCCTCAAGTGGCCATTTCATACATCTACCTGGGACTCAACAATATCCTAAGCACCATCCTGGCAATGGCAGAGTGGTGTAGCTACACCGCAGGGTCCAAAACCCCAGCCAAGGGTCTCCGTGTGTCTTCACCAGCTTTGAATACAGAGCAGATGTCAACATACACTCTATCCATGCCTCTGAAATGGTGGATTCCCGTTGCTGTGTCAATGGCTGCTTTGCACTGGACGATCTCTCAAACATATTTCTTTGCTCGCATAGAGGTACACGACGTCAACACCGGCCAGGTAGACCTAGATGCGTCAGTGACAGACGTATTCTTTTCTCGATTCGGTGAGATTCTCACGATCTCGCTAGGTTTCCTGATCACACTCAGTCTGGTAGTTATCTCATCTTTTATCCGTTACCCCGACACTATCCCCCTTGCTGGTTGTTGCAGCGCAAGCATTGCGGCCGCCTGCCAGCCTTCTCATCCAAGCAAAGAAGAGGACCATAAAGAGTTCCCAGAAGATTTAGCGTATCAAAGGCTACAATGGGGTGCTGTGGGGAATTCCGAAAGCAACTCAGAAGTGGAAGTGGAACATGCGACGTTCGGGACCGATGTCAGGCCCCTTGAGTCGGGGAAGTTATATGCATAGTATAAATGGTCGCTGAAGCTTGTTTGGTAGACATCAGTGCAATCTCGGTGCTGATGGCTTCCTTTCAACCGAGTTCATAAACGATGTCAGTTGGCAGCTGTCTCCATGGGCTACCCTCATAAATGCTGCGAACTTTCACTTGCGTGAAGGGCGGGCGCCGTGACCACCAATTTAAAAAAGGCCACGCAAATATCTTATTCAAACCAAACAATGATCTGTACCAGTTTCTGAAGTCATGGCGGGCGGTATGTGGCAGGGATATTTGATTGACGGAGTAGTGGAAGATGTTGTTTCCCAGATCGAGGCAACACAAACTGTTTGTAATGGCTGCATTATATACAGCCGCTGACTGACGCGATGGAGTATACTGTTGGTAGTGTATCTGTGTCAGATACTAACTACCAGCAATATTCATGCTGTCATTAACAGCTGTCTGTTTCTATATCAAGATTGTCAATAGGCGAGATACCCCTGCTGGGAATGGGAGTGATATATAATACCAGATTAACATTGGGAATGCAATGAAGGTCTAGAAAGAAAAAATTACATTTATTAATAATCCCAGTCCTAGGCTTAATGTTTTGGTTCTTATTATGTGCAGGTCAATAAGAATGGCTCTTAGGTAGATATAACCAATGGTGTATATAATTGGCCTGTTGTAAATGGAATCACGCATGTTAATTGGGATACAGTCTCAATGAGTCAGATAACTATGGTTTAGTCCTTATGTCTGTTTGTAAGTTGGGTCCTAGGCTATTCAAGGTTAAGATTTTCTGGAATGATAATGTAAATCCTTTCTCATTGAATAACTTCCCTATCGGGAGGCTCCAGGGGCGAATAAAGGCAATGGATTATTCAGGGCGAGATCACCGTAAGTTGCTGGGATACCGCTATGTCGAGTGAAATAATGCGATAAGGGGAACATTACCATCCAGCCGTGTCAGCACGCCTACTTAGGTACGTTGCTAGCGCTTAGTAGTTGGTTAGTTACGCCCAAGTCCGTATAACGTAAACAACAGAGGCAGCCACTAACTAATTATCCTCTTTCGGGTCTTCCAGATTATCTAGATAACATCTTGGCGAAAGAAATGTAGAAAATGAAAAGGTTAAAAATTAAGAATTCTAGTCGGTAATACTATCTGACAGCTTCTTTACCGCAGCCATTAGACAGTGCTTAATCTACTCTCTCTCAGCGGTCTCCAAATCTCACAATCGTGCATTGTTGACATTGTCAGATTGGATAACAAATGCATTGGGACATGCTTAATACTGAACAGAGTAATAAGGATTATGTAGCAACATTGGTATTCACTATTGGCCTTAGGTAATTGCAGTCTTAGCCGGCAATTAACCTAAGTTCCCCACCTATCGCCTCGCCTCTCTTCCAGACCCTTTCCTACTACTTTCCAGACTACTACAGCTTAAATATCACTGAACTATCTGTGGTGGCATCCAATTAAGAGCAGAGAAGGAGAAGGTGTTATGCTAGATTTCTAACGGTTGACACTGATCAACCCTGTATGCAGGGTAATACCAGTACCCTGCATTAGTTGCTCGGAAGTGGCGTCTTAAAGAGCCTATATGGACCCTTGATATTCCCCAGAGTTACATCTCCATCAGTGAAGGCAGCACCATGAACATGGGTGAGATGTTGGAACGGTATCCGAAGATCGAAGTCGAAAGAGCTATTTTCGACAGAGATTTTATACAGTAGGGTCTTTTACTGGAAAGGTTAATATGACAGACTGACCATATGTCAGGCTGCTCAGACAATAGAACGGTTACAGGAATCCATATATCGCGGGATTAATGCCGACGTCCGCAGGCAGACCTTGGATCAAAATTAGGCCTGAACAGCGAGTATGGTCCGAGATTTATGGGAACAGTCAGCCATGGGTCGAAGACGCATATGAGACGCATTGTTCTTAGCCATGGTCACTAAGATAATTACAGGTTATGGCGGCAAGGGCAGGATACATTCCCGCGAACTTTTGAGGACGTCTTGTGGGATCTGCGACGGGTTATTTGGGATGATCATGTTCCTGTTGGTACATGATCTGATTTACTCGAACTTGACCGCGATGGTGCCATGAATCTTGGTCCGTTTACACACAGTACTCGTTTACAGAACCGATTGTCCTCATCGACACAGCAAATGGTATGATGTATCGATGGGTCTTTGAGCTAGGAGCATGTATCATTCACAATGACGGCTCCTTAGAGTTCCTTCCGTCTGTGATATAGTCTTTACGCAACCTCAGCTAAGCCTGGAACAGCATCATTACTCAGGAGTATTTTTATGATGATTCATATATACAGGAACGAATTGTATCGAATAACAAAACTGGCAGTATCAGATACCCCGCTCTCTAGCTGAAGAATATGCCACAGTAACAATGTTAAACTTATTGCAGTTTATTGTTAGTCGCTAATCCTCGTTGAGGATAGCCAGAAGTAGCAGATAACTGTAGGCAAAATTATTCTAATAATAAGTACAGAATGTCGGAGTCTATCTGCAATCTTTCTCACCTCGGCCATGGGGAGCTCAAGAGCCTACCTTAGTGATGATGTTCGATGCCTTGGCACATGCTTACCGTGCCAACAAGAGTCTGTGCGTGTATGGAGCCATTTGTGGAAGCCTGCTGGCACCTCCAGGTCGCATGGTATACTCGTTGAAGCGAAGGCATCATTCCTGCCATCTTTTTGCATGGTTATCAGTAGGATAGGAAGCGTCCTGACAGGCATCCTATCCTATCCTCGTGGCTTGCTCGATGGGATCGACCCCTCCGGTCTTGGTTGTCGATCGGTGATTAGCCAATTGCTTGTTGGACAGCAGATCATCGGCACTAGAGGGCAGTTGGGCGCGTAGATTCATGTGTTCATCGGCTGCTAAGATAGATCCCCAGGTCCCTTGCTGGCCCCTCCCCCACCCCGGACTCGCTAGTGCCGCCTAGTCACGCTGCGCGTGCCACGGGGCCAGGTCGGGCTTGGTCATCCATCGCCCAGGCATGTCATGCGCTGGTTGGCAGCTGCTCCCACAGTGACTCAGTCGGCCTATCGTCGTCCGCTGGCTGCCTAGCCGGTCGCCCATGGGAGCGAGGGGGGGCAGGACAGCGAGAGAGAGGAGAGGAAAGGAAAGGAAAGGAAAGGATAGGACAGGACAGGACAGGAGAGGAGAATGGGAGCGAGAGAGCGACCAGGAGAGCGGGAGTTGGTTGGGCTGGGCTGACTGGCTGGGTTGGGTTGGTCAATGGTCAATGGTCAAGGAACAGCGGCTATGCTATCGAGACGAGAGTCAATCGATCGATCGATAGTGGGAAAGACAAAAAAAAGGAGGAACATGGATGCCTTCCATCGGGAATTGGATTGCAATTGAATTGAATTGGACTGACTGACTGATTGACTGACTGACGGATCGATCGATTGACCAGGCTGCTACTGCTAATAAACAGCCATGGAGGAATTGATCGTTTCACGATACGAATTGCTTCACCACCAAGAGGCTGTGCACACACACACTCTCTGTTCATGTTCGTCTTTTGGCCCAACCTGACGAGCAAACGCAGCAGCCTGAAACCAGTCATCCATCCATCCTTCTTTTGTCTCTCTCCACGCGCCCCGCCGCCCCCCTCCATCATCGCCTTTTTAGGATCACTCCCTCATTGTCAGCTGCGAAGAGATACTACTTATTGACACCTCCTCCCAGTTCCCTTTTGGGCTGTCTCTCTCTCTTTTGCTCCCTTTTTTTGATCCTTTCTTTCTCCCGCCACTCGATCAATCCCCTTTGCTTCCATACCAGGAACATCCAGCAACGACGTGCAGTCCGTCGCTCTGCTGGCGGAGACTGCTACACCTCGACTCTCCCCGAGCGGTGCAGGCCTCACCGCAAACCAATCTCACCCCCGCATCTCCTACTTATCAACCCGCCTGTGATTCATCCTGCGACAAGGACCCCACGTTTCTTGTGCACATCAGCATCTCATCATCATCATCATCAGCAGCAGCAGCAGCATCTCTGCTCTCTTTCTTACTCTTTCCTCTCTCTCTGTCTCTCTGTCTCTCTCGGACATAAGAGGCATTGAACTGGACCAGATCCACCGGGCCCGATCTGCTTACTCCGCGCTCCTCGTCGGCCATTGTCAGCCTTATCGCCGAGCCAGACCACCACATTTCCCGTATCGCCACACCAGACAACACAAAGAAGCTGCCCTGACAAATCACCTTCACGTGCGATCTTACCAGTGTTCTGGACCAACTTCCATTCACTTCCACATCGCCTTGCGCCTCCAGGCATCGTCATTCATCGCCTTCAGTAATATATCTTTCCGCTGACACGGTTCACCTCAATCTATCAACCATCTGGTCCCTCACTTCAAACCAGAACTGTTGCATCTCCACGATATATCCCAGGTGATGACTGCACCTGCTGCTGTTTCACCGTCTGGACAGTCCCAGAAGACCACCATGAATCATCTACCATCGGTTTCCAGCCTGATGTCTCCTCCAGAGGCAAAACCCTACGACAGTTTCCAGTCTACGTTCTCGCCATACACCATGTCTCAAGACTCCTCCCTCAACCAGGAGGTCAAACTGCCTCCAATTTCTGCTGACCGCAAGCGTGCGCAATCTGAAGTCGATCTGCCATCGCCACCCGTCACTCCCTACACAGGCAACAAGAAGAGAAAGTCGAACGCATCAGAGCAATTCGACAAAGAGGTAGCCGTTGGCTCATCGAGGGATCCTGTCCTATTCCCTCGCAATGACTCTGTCGTCGATGTCGCCACCGACGAGCCTCTGTTCGGACCGGTTCTTGCCCCAGCTGCTGAGGCACTGGTGGATGAGCATATCAATTCTCACATGACTCAATTCGAGAACAAGGTGAACAAGCCCACGCGAGATGAGTATCTGCTTGCGTTGTCCTGCGTGCCCATCGTTTCGACGGTCTACAATCGCAACCCGGCTGCTTGGGCCAGGCGAGAACGAGAAACCCTGGAGCGACAGCTGGCCATGATGAACCGATATCGTCCCGAATCCGCCCAGACGAAACTCAAGAAGATCGCACCAGCACCGACAAAGCGGAACCAGACGACTCAAGCCCGCCTCAACCGGACGCCACGCGTAAAGCGTACACCAAGATCGACCCCTAAGCAGAAGGCACTCGATTCCTTTGATATGCCATCTTCTGCCCCGTCACGGGCGCCTCGTGTCATTGGAACGAACAGAGACGATACCGACTACGCATCATTGAAAGACTATTCTCCTCCCATCGAGACGCTCGGTGGCAACACCAAGGCGCTCAAGGCCGATTGGAAAGGCCAGATGCTCGACCTCAGCAATGACCCCGACCGTCATGCCCTCAATCCGGCCGAGATCAATCTGGCTGCCACTCTACGTCTCTCATGTGCGACATATCTCTGCAGCAAGCGCCGCATCTTCGAGGCTCGTGTCAGAGCGCTCAACATCGGAAAAGAATTTCGAAAGACAGATGCACAGCAAGCGTGCAAGATCGATGTCAACAAAGCTAGCAAGCTCTGGACTGCGTATGATAGAGTAGGCTGGTTTAAACCCGAGCATTTTGAGAAATACCGCAAGTGAGGCTATTGTCTGTCTAGCTGCCTCCCACTCGAGAGTTATGTGTCAACATCTGCATGTGTGTCGTGTTGCACCTAACTGATCCTTGATCTTTCGCAATGGCATTTATCCATCCTGGCTATGTTGTTGTGGTATAGCAGGCCTATACTCCATCGCAACTCACCATTCGCGCGACGGAAGACGGTGGCAAGGGTGGCAATAAAGGTTTCATGAAGTTCGATTATCTTACCCATCGCTGCAGGCGTTTTGAATTTCTTCTGTTTTCTTTTCTCTTTTGCCTCTTTTTCCCTCTACCCCAGTCTATTGCTTCAACTATGGGATTCTGTTTTCTTTCGGCTGCTTTCTTTTGCAATAGTTGCATCATGGACATTCGGGGTTTGGCGCTCGGTCTTGATTTTACAGGAGAATCAGAATGTGCGACATGGGTCTCCTCTCCTTGTTTTCTTTCAATTCGCTTTGTTTGCTCATCCGGATATTTGTCGGGTTTTGCACATCAGCATTATGGAATGGTACACATGCCCAATACCCCCGTTACAGACACTTCTGTTCATAGAATGAGAATGAATTGCTTTAGGACCGTGCAACCATCTTTTCCCATAGAGATCCTGGATCTGCTGTACAGAGTAAATAAGGCCATATTCTAGAAACTTTGGCATAGCTGAACGAGATCTGATGCATGCCGGGAGTCTATACTTAGGAACAAGGCCAAAGACACAAACAGACCGTTAGCGCTTAATCTGCAGTGGAGTACAGCCATCCAGTGGGGAACCCGATGCTACGATATGCAGAATTAATGTTTAACTTCATGTATGGTCGCGGCTAACTAAAGATGCGCTCCGGAGACAGATTACGTGTCATGATCGCCTTGGAGAGAAGAAGATGGCTTGCCTGCTGCGCTCAACCGGCTGCTCCGGCCATACATTTCACGAATTAGTTACTTAACTAGCCCGAGTCCACTGTATGTAGCATGAGGAAGACTTCTAGAAGCCCATTACTATTCTTATTAAGCTCGGCGGATGGATGTGATTGTGAACTTAGTTAATCTAGCGGTTGCCAAGCAAATCAGGCGAGTCAACTGTTCGCCCCCCATTCATTTCCAGCCCGTCAGTTAGTGTACTCGATGCTCTCCGTTCCGTTAATCCACCGACGACACTTCCGCAGGTTCCATCTCCAAGTCGGTCTGTTCTATGAGCCCGTCAACACTCTTTCGTCTCTCCATCTGTCCCAGAGTGCTCAACGTATTCAACACCACGTCCTGAACCGACAGACCACTCCCAGCTGCGACCATGTCGCGAACCGAAGTGGATCGTGCTGAGTCGGTCGATGAGCAAGATCCTCATCGCACCGAAGGCGACAAGAAACAAAAGAGCAGAAGACCGGCTAGTGCGGAACCCCAAGTCCTGGCTCGCGCGCCATTCTCGATGTCTGCATACTGACCTGGTGGATTGGATCAGATACGGCGTTTCGACAGCAGCGCCTCAAGGCCTGGCAGTGAGTGGAAGCCTTTGACCGTTGCGCCTTTGTCTGCATCCCCGTTGCTAATGTCGCATCGACCAGGCCCATCTTAACACCCAAATCCGTCCTACCCCTCTTCTTCATTATAGGAACCATCTTCGCGCCTCTTGGTGGAGTTTTGCTCTGGGCTAGTGCCCAGGTATGCTTGTCGACGCCGCTGCCTGCTCTTGGTTGTTGCCAGCTGACATTCACGGTGATATTTCAGGTCCAAGAGATCGTGATCGACTATTCCGACTGCAAGACCCAAGCCCCCTTGACGACCAACAGCCCGATTCCCGACAAAGTCAAAGCCACTTTCAAGTCTACCAAGCAGACCCAACCGCCGTCATGGCAGCGACGGGTGGTCGACAGACCCGGCTTGAAGAACACGACCGTTTGCTCGCTGCTATTCGAGATCCCTAACGACTTGCCAGCGCCTGTCTTCCTCTATTATCGCCTAACGAACTTCTACCAAAACCACCGCAGATACGTGCAGTCGATGGATCTCGACCAACTGATGGGCCAGCCTCTCTCGAACAGTACGATTTCCAGCAGTAACTGCGATCCTCTGAGGACGGACCCGGACACCGGCAAGGCCTACTACCCGTGTGGATTGATCGCAAACTCTCTCTTCAACGATACCATCTACAGCCCGGCACTGCTCGGAGTCGATGCAGGCAATATCACCTACGAGATGACGAACAAAGGCATTGCCTGGGATAGCGACAAACAACTGTACAAGAAGACCCAATACCAGAATTCGCAAGTCATGCCGCCACCTAACTGGCGCGAACGATATCCCGATGGATACACTGACGAGAACCCGATTCCTAACATTAATGAGGACGAGGCACTCATGGTTTGGATGAGAACGGCGGGATTGCCGGCGTTCAGCAAATTATCACGACGCAATGACACCACTACGATGGCTGCTGGCGTATATCGACTCGATATTGACGACTGTATGTGTCCTCTTCTACTTGGGATTGTGAAGCAACTTCATATCTAACCCGAAATAACGAATAGATTTCCCGGTGACCGAATATAGCGGTACAAAATCGATCTTGATATCCACTCGCACTGTCATGGGAGGCAAGAATCCCTTCATGGGAATTGCCTACGTTGTCGTTGGAGGCATCTGTATCGTGCTTGGTGCCCTGTTTACGGTCGCTCATTTGGTGAAGCCGAGGTATGTCGCCGATCATCCTCATTCGAGTCACCCCTTTTTTCTTCATTGTCTTTGCGCCTTCTTCGAATGCATACTGATTTCTCGCTAGGAAACTGGGTGATCACACCTACCTGACTTGGAACAACGACCAACATGCTTCAGCCGTCACCACCGGTCGTGATGACAGATTTGGGTCACATGCTCTTTGAGAGATTTCATTTCTCCTGATATTCGGTCATATTCTATTCCTCTCGCTCAGTGTGAATGGGCTTTGATTCCCATGGCGTTCATTGCGGACTTTCTTATCTATCGTTGAACTCGCGGAATGTATTTCTATGATTGACTCGGTTATAGGTATTCCCTTTCTTCTGCCTCGTAGACGTGGTTTATATGGAAAAAGGGTGCGCATGGTCGACCCTCTTGGCTCCCCGCAAATAATATAACCGGTCTAGGAACCCCCCTTGATACAGCATTCCAGGCGCGTCATGTTGTTTTTGTCTACCTATTACTACATTCCATTTAGCCACCAGAACTTATAGGCGTTACTGTTTCAAAAAATAAAGATGTTAAAACCACCACTTGCCAGACGTCTGAACTGCGGAGGAGCCAAAAACAGCAACGATGCAGTGGCTTGTAGGATTCATCTGTTTAATCTTGACCTTCGCTTGTACACTGGCAGATAGTGATGGCTTCACGCTCAGTCGTGGTCGTTATTGCGGAACAAGCGAGCCTGGGGCAGCATTCAAGGCGTTGCAAAAGCAGTTGGGCTCTATCGAATCCCAGGCTCGTATGAGCGGCACAGGAGACCTGGAGATTTTGGCTCCTATTGAGATAGATACATGGTTTCACATTGTCAGTACCAAAGCCCACGCGCAATCGGTGACCGATAAGATGATATCAGACCAGGTAAACTTCCACCTTCCTCCATATTCAATGTCCAATGACCCCTAACCCGACAACGCATAAAGCTCTCCTACCTACAAAAGTCATATTCGAACACCACGATCACATATAAACTGCGCGGTGTCACCCACACCGTCAACGACACCTGGGCGCAAAATGGCGATGATATCGGAATGAAGACTGCCCTCCGCAAAGGCACCTACAGCACCCTCAACGTCTACTTCCAGACAGACCTCCAGGCCGGCCCCAGCGATTCAATTCTCGGCCGCTCCGAAACCACCGCATCCTCCAACGCAGATATGCCCTCCCTCCTCGGCTTCTGCTCTCTCCCAGACCCCAAGGTCAACTCCACCAGCACGCGTTCCGACTACATCAAAGACGGCTGCAACATCCTTGCTGACTCCATGCCTAGCGGTCCTCTGACCCATTACAACCGGGGTGGCACAGCCGTCCACGAAGTCGGCCACTGGAATGGCCTCCTGCACGTCTTCCAGGGCGGATCCTGCTCTTCCAGCAACGAGGGCGATTATATCGCCGACACGCCGATCCAAGCGGAGCCCACAGACGGCTGCCCAGCCAGGAAGGACTCGTGTCCGGATTCCGCGGGGCTAGATTCGATACATAATTTCATGGACTATTCCAATGATGATTGCTATCAGGGATTCACCAAAGACCAGGCGTTACGGATGCGGAGTACGTGGGCGAAGATGCGACAGGGGAAATGATGTCTGAATTCTCCCTAAGACGAGTCAAAACGAAAGGACTGCGAATCGATACATAGCGTACCATACCATATACATCCATATGGCACCATGAACTCAACCACACATCGTCCAGCATATGTCGAAGGGATGCATCTCAGATCATGCATACAGAAGAACTCGTTATATTGCATTCCTGGCTCTGTTTTCTATTCTTTCTCTTTTTTTTTCTCGATCAGGATAATTCCCCATGTCAGTCAGTCAGGTTCACGACTCTAGAGGTTCTAGATTTCTGTTCTTTTTACCTTCTTCTTTTAGATATTACTTAGTAATCTTATTTCATTTACATTTTATCTCTTCCATATTGATTTCTAATATCTGGCAATCGAAAGATGATTATGGTGTCGAATGTTTCCTACCGCGCTTTTAATTGCTATTTACCTTCGTGCGTAGAGTCTATCCCTTCGCTACGCCTAGACACAGAGCACGAATACGATTCAAGCAGACATGTTACGGACGGGACAGATTCAGATAAAAGGGTCACGCATCTCTGCATTAAGATAAAAACTACCTAGGGTCCATGGAAAAGTTGTAGCTGCTCCAAATCTGGCTTGCCAAGCTCCACTCGTAATGACGCGTGGGAATCACATCTTGCTGATGCTTCTGGCACAGTGAGAAAAAATGCCTCGCAATTAAACAAGTTCATGAAAAAAAAAAGTCCTCATCAACAATTTTAGCCAATCCCACGTACTGCCAATGCTCTAAACCAGATGCGTTGATTAACGCTTGCGCTTCTTTCCGCGGTCATCGTCATCAAGGCCGCCCTCCCGATCCTTCTTCTTAGCCTTCCTCTCCAATTCATCCCAGTCCTCGCCTTCACTCTCTTCTTCCCCGCTAAGATCCTCCTCACTGGCCTCAGCACTAGCGTCGTCATCGAACTCGCTATCATCCTCTGAACTTTCGTCTGACTCGTTGAGTTCTGACTCGGACAATTCGAATGCAGACTCTTCATCGGACTCGTCGCCATCCTCTGAATCAGACTCTGCAGCCAAGAAAGACCAACCACCGTCAGCAAAGAAGCCATGAGGATCGCTGGTCACAGTCTTCATGATTGTGGTCCAGTTGAGGTTCAGGGGACCCTCGGTGAACGGAATATCGACGGAGTCGAGCCAGTCTTTCACGCCTTCAAGGGACTCCACAGGAATGGTGTTGATATGCACTGGGGGCCTGTGGAAATCCTTGAAGACGAAGACCAAGTCGAAGTTTTTCAGTCCAAACTAGGTGGCATAGTTAGCAACAGCTTGGGAATGTGATTTTTAGACTTTAAGAGCTCACCTGCACTCGCTCCAAATGAGCGATTTCGATCTCATTCAATGTGATCACGAGGAAAGGAGGCTCTGTGAGCTGCACTAAAGCGTCCGTAGTCGGCTGAATGAGCACATTGGATCGATTGGGCACACCGTTGAAACCGATCTCCCGGAAAGGAATGTCGACATCAACGCCCTCGTCTTTGCCTGCATCGGAGATCTTCTCGGCAAAGGCCTTGAATTCCCGATCCAATGCAGCTCTGCGGCGTCTCTCCTCCTGCTCTGCTTCAAATTCTTCCTCATCGCCGTAACGATGCTTACGCCTACGGTTGCCAGTCTCATCGAACTGCATATCCGTGGCCTCACGATAGAACTGGACGTCCTTGGTCTTTCTCTTACCGATCATAATAGGCGTCTTCAGATGAACGTGGATAATGACGATCATCTCATGAGCACAAGGCTGGAAGAACAGATGCTTCACGTTGCTGAAGAGAACATCGACATGCTCGTTCCGGAATGGCGACTGGTAGCGAAGACCGTTCTGGTGTATTTCAACCTCTCCTGGAACACGCTTCCCATCAAGCGGAGGCCGGAGGTAGACATCAGGAAGCTTAACGGGTCGGCGATCTGTATATAAGTTAGTATCTGATGACTGAAGGCGAATCGAGTGTCCAACATACTCCTTATCTCAACCAGCTTGTCTTGTTCCACCACATCCTCCATTTCCTTCTTCTCCTGCTCCCGTCGGAGAGCCGTCTTTCGTAGCTCTGTGATATCCTGAGCAACTTGCGCCAATCTGTTGTTGTCCTTTGACCTCAGAGTAAGGTTTCTCAGGAAGTGGGCCGACAGGTCTTCGAAAGGCTGGTCATCCTTCCTGCCAACACCCTGGCCCGGAGAAAGGAAATTGATACGAAGGTAAGCATATTCTCCCTCGTCGCTCTTGCTGGCGTTCTTGATCGTGTTGATATGGAACGGAACGGGTCTGCCCATGATAGGAACAATGACCGTCGATGCTTTATGATCGACGTACACAGTAAGATCTTTGACTTTAGGGGGTAGCTGGTTGTCTCGCTTGTAAGATTCGAATCTCTTGAACTTCTTCTGTGCGGTACCATTCTCATCTCCAGTCGTACCAGCGAATCGTTCGAGACCCTCTTTTGTCTTCTTGGCAGCCAGTTCCTTCTGATGCTCGCGACGGCGGGCCTCAGCACCTTCGTTGATCTGAGTAGGGCGCTCAGCACGGAGTTTAGTCTTAGTGATATTCTTGGCTGCGATTGCGCTCGATCTGGACTCTGTCTTTTCCTTAGATGGCTTCTGCTCTTCCTCTTCGTCGCCGAAGTAGAAGGACACCGAATCCATATCGATACCTGAATCCTTCGTGAATATATGAGCTCCAGTGTCACCGACACGGACGGTGTCAGTGATGACCATAGAATAGACAGAATTGCTCTTTTCTTTGGGCTCCGGGTCCTGCACGTCAACCAGCCCAATAGAGACGTAGAAAGTCATGCCACTTTTCAGAGGCCTGGTGTTCTTTCCATTGAGGACCATGTTGGGATCCCGGAGCTCGATGCCGATACCAGCTCCAATGTTCTTGACGAAGTGTTTCTCGAGCTCTGGTCTCTTTGATCGGATGATCCCGAGTGCCTTGTTGTACAAATCCTTGGCTATGGCGCCGTCACGGATATCCTTCATCACTGCCTCATGAACGCTGAGCAAAAAAGCGTAGTTTGACTCCTGCGATTTGCTGGGATCGACCAAATACGTGCGGGCAATGATGGAGCTGTAAGTCTTGTAGCGGATTCCAAGGCCAGCGATAATGATACCGGCACGCAGATTATTGTCGTCAGAAGTGGCTGTCAGTTTCAGGTCATATTTCCCACCACTTTGAACGACGGGACCATAGGCCCAGTCGATTTGCTGAGGATCGAAATCGGACGGGAGTTTGGCCAATTTGTTGAAGAACTTCGCATCATCGATCTTAGCATCGATCCTGGACGAAAGTGCTTTGTGGGTCATTTTCCTCTCCTCGTCGAGCAACTGAGACATCTCATCCACAAAGTACTCTGACATAAGTCCACTGCACGCCCTAGCTGCATTACGGATGCAGACCAGTTCTTCCTGGCCCTTGACGGAGAAAGCCGCAGAAGACAGAGCAGGTGCAATGTCAACTTCTTCCACATCCTTTGAGATATCTCCAAAAAGGCGTTTCCACTCGTCTGCGAAAGGTCCTGAAGCCGCATCCTTAGGCAGGGTTCCCACTTTTTTCTGTTGAAGTTAGCAATACACTTTTTGAGAAAAATGACATATTCTGGACATTCGTACCCCGGCATTCTTGATAATATCCAAGCATTGCTCGAAGATCTTAGTCTTCTGTTCCGCATCTTTCGTAGTGACGAGGATTTCCACAGGTATCTTGCCGCCTTTCAGAGGTTCCAGATGCTTCGCTGTTGATTCGCAAGTCCGCAACATTAGCTGACCGTCCCCTTCCACTGGTAAAAGATTTAATGTTAACTCACCTTTCTTCGCAGTAGTCACGACGTACACAGCGTCGATAGTGAATACAAACAGGGTAGCGGGGAACTCATATCCAAGCAGCCAGAACTAGGACACATTCACTCGTCAGAAGCATGATAAGAAAAGGAGCAGTGTGAATGACTCACATGCATCGCATTGCTTTTCTGGAAGGAGTTGGCTTCGTCTGTCTTACCCATGACGATGACGATTGAGCCAACTCCTCCAAAGACCGAATTTCCTGACCGTCTGTCTGCCTTCCATGCTGAATAGAAGCTGGACAGACGGTTGAAAAAGTTGTTCTTGTCGATAACGATTTCCTCGGCCATCTTGAGGTCGATCAGAGAGGGTTGTGGCGCTGGAGAGGTCACCAGTCCCCTACGAGGCAACCACGGAAATAAAAGGGCTTGCCCGCAAGATGCGTCGAGTCTCGAACCGGGAACTGCCTCGAAAGAGATATATGTCCTGACGAAGGGGTGTTGTTGAGATGGAGACCAGGCAGGGCAAGCTCTGCGGTCCGGAGGTAATAAAATGAACTCAAATGCGACGTGAAGCGCGTCCGTTGCACGACCTTGATCTTGCCGCAGCTTGACCGCGACAGGCGGCAGCTGTTTGGCTACTTTGGGACTAGCGCATCACTGCTCTGTTTGCGCTGTTTGCTCTGTGTTTCTGCGGAGTTCCGGAGGTTCGGGCACTTCGCTCTTTACTCGGTATTATTATTCTCTGCTAAAATAACTGCAAAACAACTAGGACTTCACTTGGACGGTGAATCTCTTCTCCTTCTGGTTTTGATAGAGCTTCAGTGAGTAGGGAGATCCACGCCCTATTCCTTCTGGGCTTAGCTTGTTATCTTTTGTATCTGCGCCAGGAGATTGGTAGCACCCACTTCTTATCAGTTTCACACCATCTCTTTTCTTTTACTTCAGTATGTTTGTGGCCTTCCTTCCTGTGTCAACCAGGTGATATACCCTACATGACTCTCGACCGGAGCTCTCTGCGTCCCTGATGGATGCTCTTCCGACGAAAGTACCCTGTCGTTCTAGAATATGTCCTTCTATACCGATCCGATGAGCTTTGAGGACGAGCTCACCGATCCGAATTCCGATGGAACATCTCGCAGACAGCCTCGAAACAATGCGGCTACCGGAGTATCTGCTGCCGGTGTGCGCGCACTCAGTGCCCAGATGATCGCTTTCTATTTTCGAGCTCCTATAAAAGCCTTCTTTCGGACTCGGGTTGAGTAAGATCTGTCCCTGTTTCCTCCAGTTTGAAGTGTACGTTAACATATCGCCCGGTCAGTTATATGGTACAAACACTCGCTAGTCCTCTTCGACCCATTAGACCTATAACTAAAGAAACCATTCATGCTTTCTAGGCTTTTGCACGAGCAATAAACCCGCGCGTCGCTGAAGGAGGATGGTCATGGCATACAACCACACCGGGTTTACTTGCACATGCTGTTCGTACATATGGATGGCGTTTTATACCTGATCAGGTTTTGCCGCCGCTCCTGGCAAATGCAGGGTGAGGACCTGGATCTACAAGTATCCTACATCTGACGGTTGTTCTGACAATAGCTTAGAGTCGGCGCTGTTCTCTATACGTCCTACCTACAAGTTCTCAGTGCCCTCCATCGACCCACCGCGGAGGGAACAAAAAGAGCATATCCGCCTGCGCATCCGGGGGAGACATTCACTGCAGGCTTCACTGCCGGGACCATCCAGTCTGTTGTGGCTGCTCCATTGGACGCCCTCCAGGTCCGTCTTCGCACGAGCGATATGATAGAGGGCCAGTATAAGAGTATGTGGCACTACGGGAAACACAAGCTCCAGGAGATCGGTCTTCGAGGTGTCTTTGCCGGATGGACTCTTACGTTTCTGCGGGACTCTTTTGGATACGCCGTTTTCTTTTCCACTTTTGAATATGTCAAGGCCCAGTGGTATTATTCTTTCATCACTCGCTTCTACGGATCTCTTCAGCCGTCTCGCGTGCAGACGATGTCGTCGCCAGCTACGAGTGATCGGGGAGTGCCTGTCATCAAACCACATTACGCGATCGAGCCCTGCTTTTTGATGCTCGCTGGTCTCATGGCATCGGTTGCCCAGCAGGGGGTCCAGCATCCGCTGAGTGTCATTCAGAATCTTCATTTTGGACGATTGGAATATCTAGATCAACAAGCCAGGCTTGATCATTCCAGACAGCAGATGATGCGTCATTATTTCCACGCATATCAGGAGACGTTTGCCAGATGCCAGAAGAGAGCAGCCCGCGCGGGAGGCTGGCGACGATGGCTGTTCCGCGGGTTCGTGGGCAGTTCTATCCGTCAGGTGCCCAGCACTAGTGCAGGCCTAGTGATCTTTGAGCTGGTACGACGGAAGTACGCTTCTCCGGCGGATGTAGTGCATATCCAGAAAGATGGATATGATATCCTTCTCAACTGATGGCAAAGCAAGATTTGTGAGCCCGTTACTATGTAATTACCATATAGACATGCATAGAGATATACAATATGTAAATAGCCATTAGATATCCCTGTTAAGACACCCAGCTCTGAAATAAGATATGGTTAAACAGTCATTGCTAGATCAGAGCGCGAGGCTTACCGATCAGATGTGTAGTGGACTAGGAACAGCCTTATGGGAGTACTCCGTAGTTACTTAGTAGTTAGTAATACGGAGTAATTCGGAGTCAGACCCGAGAAGTGGGGGATGAGTCAGGAAGCAGAGTATTATTTTAGCTATCTTAAGTCAGTTGTCTATCAACTAAATACTAAAACAGGACGGTGGAAATCTGCCTCTGATGTCATGACTGTCACGAACAATGTACACAGCTGTTTATCCTGGGGCCCCGGATTCCATCAAACCACCCGGGCAGCCGGATGACCATGATGGAAAGCGGGACGCTTATTATTAGTTTAACTACCATAGTTAGCTAACTTACTACTACTCTTACTTAACCAGTCGCTGTCTTGTGGTGGAGACGAGCAAGTCACATGCTGTGTATCCCGGTAGATACTACTGTCGTCGTCAAAAAGCGGGGAGATCTCGAACTGATCTCCTTGGCCATATATTCTGGTTAATCCTATTTAATGCTCTCTCTGGTCATCCCCAGCCTGTCTGGGTCCACGAGATGGCGAAGATCCATGGTTGAGTGGGTGGAAGCGAGTGTTGGATGAAGTCCACGTGGACGAGAGCAGAAAGGTAAAGGATATGCAAACTGCCAACTCGAGTAATGCATTCTGTCTAAAATATTTGATAGCAATAGTACAGCTCCAGTATCCTGGAGGTAACCTGTCCGCTGGTATAGCTGTGGTACCATGACTTCCAGGTGTATGTTCTGTTCACACAATATTAAATATGTCTCCATACTGTACCTGGTATTGAATTGGTCATTAAGTTCCAGTCATCGGAACAGATGTCATAGTGCATGAGCCTTGCATCTACGTCACGGCCCTAAGATACTCTCTCTGTACTCCGTACAGGCAGATGCTTTGGTTCAATTGTGTGAAAATCATATACCACTATACACACCTAAGGACAGTCACATAGAGCAATGCAACTAATCTGCTCAGACAGTCCATACAGCAACCAGAGAGGTGCTAACTCCTCCGTTGACGACAGCTGAATGGACAAGACATTGGCGATGGCGCTCTCAGGCCGGATGCGATCTGCTTAACCTGGATTGGCCACGGAGCGATCGCCGCGTCAGAGGAGCAGCGCGCGGCCCCTCTTTTCGGGTCCACGAAAGGACAGCCACGAGGTCAGATTCCTGAAGACGGTGTACGGATAGACTGTAGAGGGTAGATACTACACCGTACCGAGGAACGGGGTAATTTAGGTAAATGGGTTCCTCTGAAGGAGAATATTAGTTGAGTGGTGGTTGGGGATGATTCCAGGTTATCAACAGAATGAACTAGTTATCCTGTGCTCTTCTGTAGTTCTTCTGTAGTTAACTAAGAGTCGGTAGTAGTATTTAATCGGAGGACAAGCACCCGAAGGCCATCGATATCACTGAGTTGAACAGCCAAAAGGCGGATCGAGTACCCGCTGTTTCCCGAGGGCGTCCTTGGTGCTAGTGATTTCCACCGTTTCCCCCCTGATCCCCTTTAACGATGGGATGGGATAGTTAGTTAGTACCCCAAGAAACGCCTAATCCGGCTGTGACCCCAGAGTGATTATTATTACTAACTGCTAGCGTCTTGCGTCTCTTGCGATACTGCTGCTCTTGTAACTGTACTCTGTACTCTGTACTGTTGTAGCTGCCAAAGATTCTCTTTGTCAATCCATCCGTCTATCACTGGGTCACTCCCTCAATCAATCGATCTGTCCATCTATCGATCTCTCCAGCATCGTGTCAACTCTGATACAGAGATATTGCTCCCCTTTCTTGAACCCCCAACGCGACCAGCCAGCCCAATTGCACCCAACTCGTCCACTACTGTCGACCGGCTAAATACCTCCAGCGCTGTAATGTATGATCACCGCCACTGTTAGGCTTGATACTGCTCACCCTTCGTCATCTTGCATCTGGCTCCGGTTCGTCTCGTGAGCGGCTTCAAAAGCTAAAGCGCCCACTATTCCGCTGTTATCTCCCAGCCATTCTGTTTGGATCCGTTGCCTGCTCTGACTGGCTGACCGACCGGGCTGTGAGCGTGCAACGTGCTTCCTCTCGCTCTTCGGCTTCATTCCCCCATCTCCAAGTCTCTCTCTGTCTCTCCCAGGTCACTTCTGGAAGACGATAGACGTGCCCGCGGGACCTCGTGCTGTCAGCACACGCTCCCCCCTCCTCCTCGAAGTCTATCGTCGGAGGCTACCATTGCTTGCTGCGATCGTCGAAACCTTGATCCTCTCGCGACGTGCCCCTCCGCAACGTCGTCCGTCCGCCCTCTCATTCCAAGATCATCCCTCACGTTTCGCCGCGGAGTAGGGCTGCTTCGACCAGCCCTTTATCACCGCCATCATTCCTTCCTCCGACTCCGCCCATCGTACCTCCGCCAGTATCCCTCTCCGGCCCCTCTCTTCCCATTCTCGATCCGGGACAGAGCGGTCAACATTGCTATTTGCATCCGGGGAAGAAGAGAAGAAGGAGGGCAGTCGGCCATCCTCCCGTTCGTCCTACGCCTCCGACTTTTCCATCTGGTCCGATACTGGTGACCTAGCGGAGCAGCTCGCCGACGCGGAGGACCCTCTTCGGTCCCGTCTGCGGCCGTCTCTTGACGAGGAGGTCTTTGGACACGCTCGGGCTCGGTCTCGAGGGACATCCAGGAAGAAGAAAAGAGTACATTACCCGGAAGACGTCGACCAACACGGTGGAGTTGATAAAGAGGCTATAGAGATTCCCAGACCCGCTCCTAGACGGATCTCTAGAGCGGAGCGGATTATAGCTGCCATCATGGCGCCCAACAACCGACAGGCCGCCCTCACGCATGGCTTGGTGGGCAAGCCATTGCTGTATGTGCTCACTACTGGTGCTTCCGTGCTCACTGAACGCTGCTAACTTAGGGTCCATCAGGTATTTTACCAGTGTCTTCGTTTCATTAGGCGTTTTCCTTTTTGGATATGATCAGGGTGTCATGTCCGGTATTATCACGTACGTCTTACAAGATATCTGAATCCATTTCGGTCCTCCGGTGTCAAGCAATATACTGACGGTGGTCTAGGGGTTGGTATTTCAAAGACTACTTCAATCAACCGTCACGAGCGGAGATCGGTACTGTCGTTGCCATTCTGGAAATTGGAGCGTTCATTGCCTCGTTAATGGTCGGGAGAATTGGTGATGTGATCGGCCGCAGGAGGACCATCCTGTACGGTTCGATCGTCTTCTTCATCGGTGGTGCGTTTCAGACGTTTGCCAATGGCCTGCCGATGATGATGGTTGGCCGTATTATTGCTGGTTTCGGAGTCGGTGCACTCTCTACCATCGTTCCCGTATACCAGTCAGAGATCTCCCCGCCACATAACAGAGGAAAGCTGGCCTGTATCGAGTTCAGTGGTAATATCACCGGATACGCTGCTAGCGTATGGGTCGACTACTTTTGCAGCTTTATCGAGAGCGATTATTCTTGGCGTCTCCCGCTTCTGTGCCAATGCATTATGGGAGCCCTGCTCGGGTTTGGTAGCCTGATCATTTGCGAATCACCTAGGTAAGATGAGGTGCCCAATATTTGTGCATCGGGCGTCCTCGTTTGTACATGTGCTGACTTATATTTTCAGGTGGTTGTTGGATAATGATCATGATGAGGAGGGCATGGTGGTCATCGCCAACCTTTACGGTGGAGGAGACCTGCACAATGACAAGGCCCGGCAGGAATATCGAGAGATCAAGATGAACGTCCTTCTGCAACGCCAAGAAGGTGAACGATCATACGGCGACATGTTCAAGCGCTACTACAAACGTGTCTTCATCGCCATGTCCGCCCAGGCCCTGGCACAGCTGAACGGTATCAACGTTATCTCCTACTATGCCCCTCTGGTGTTCGAATCTGCTGGTTGGGCAGGTCGAGCTGCTATTCTAATGACCGGTGTCAACGCACTCTCTTACTTGGCGTCTACTGTGCCGCCGTGGTATCTTGTCGACCGCTGGGGTAGACGCCCGATCCTGCTTTCTGGGGCGGTGGCCATGATTCTCTCACTCTCTGCGATTTCCTACTTCATCTATATCGATGTACCGGCCACACCTACGTTGACAGTCATCTTCGTCATGATCTACAATGCTGCATTTGGCGCGTCCTGGGGTCCTATCCCATGGCTCTACCCCCCGGAGATTCTCCCGCTCAGCATTCGTGCAAAAGGCGCTAGTTTGAGTACGGCTGCTAACTGGGCGTTCAACTGGCTCGTTGGAGAGTTGACCCCCATCCTCCAAGCAGCCATCAAGTGGCGACTATATCTCGTCCACGCATTCTTCTGTGCGTGTAGTTTCGTTGTTGGTAAGTTTACGGCCAGTGTTTGCTGTTTCGATTAGTTTGTTGACTGTGATTCTAGTATACTTCCTGTACCCGGAGACCAGTGGTGTTCGTCTGGAGGATATGAACGTTCTGTTCGGAGATGCTACCACCGCCATGCCAACGCCTGCGACACAGGCAGAACGGGGATCCCTTATGGGCACCGGCTCACCGGTCCCGTCCCTGGATATTCGACGTCAGCCGCACCATCTCGGAGCGGAGAGTGCCATTCCTGGACTGGACATTGAGCCTCCAAACATCAGCGGCAGCCCCAATGGCAAATACGGCCGCGAGGATGGCGAGGCCAACCGGGGCGAGGGCATTGGTGGTTGGATCTCGAACATGGTGAGCCGCAACCGGAATACTGGATCTAAAAGCGGCGCTGGTAGTAGCCAGTATAGACGCCTGGGACAGGATGAAGAGGAGTAAAATAAAGCGGGGAGATCGGATAGAGTCTGTTTGTTGCTGGAGACGTGAGGATAGGATCCTCCGTTGCCGTATGAAATTTACACCTTATTATGGTCTACTCTTGGAGTCCTGTAATGACAGATGGGACGCAGAAGAACTACTACTACTGGTTTTAACGGTGGGTATTCTGCCTCATAGTCTATGTTTCTTTGTCCTTTTTTTTTGTCCCGGGAGGGCCAGGCTGGTATGACTGGAATCCGGCTTTGTATACCTTGTCGACGACTATCGACTGTCGACTGTTGCCTATATGTACGCCTCGTCTATGTGTCTTTGATCTGGGTTGCTATCAGCATTTGCATGGATATTGTCTCATTGGGGAATGGCTTCTCCAGGCGTACTTGTGTCTGTTTGCTTTTTTATTTTTATTTTCTATTCTTTCCATCTATCTGTAGATAGCTCGTGGAATAGAGGCAAAAAAGGAAAAAGAGAGATGCATGGTACTGAGGAGACACTGTATATATCTAGCTCCATGCAGCCCCTTTCCTGGATAGGATGGCTCCCCTTACATTGTGTCTGGGTCCTCGGATCTGATAGATACTAGCATCGACGGGTCTAGTATCAATTAGTCGAGTTTGGTGCGGACAAGACAAACGAGATAAAAATAATTAATTACTCCGTACCTCGGAAGCGATGTCGTCAGCACGGACGATAGGGAACTAGTGAGGACTTGACAGGGAGGGAGAATAGCATACTTAAGACATCCGCGACGGAGATCTAGATCCCCGCAAGGATCATATTCCAGATAATAATAGACACACACAGGGACTCCGAGAGCGACGAGAGGAACAAAAAAGGAAAAAAGGAGAGCATCCCGTCAGCCACCAGCTGGTGTTATCCGCGCGGGGCCTGAGCAGCCCGGACGTCGGGCGCGGTCCTCGTGGACTCTGCTGAAAGGTCCACTCGACCATTCCCGTTTGTAGAATGCTGCGTGTCCTTGAACTTTCTGGCCAGCTCCTTCTTCTCGCGTTCTCCCCTCGCTGTTTTGCTCGGGACCCCGAGCTGTCCATCCTTCGTTTTCGCCAGCAGCAGCAATAACAATAAGAAAAGAAATACTCCTGCCATCCTGTTAGTCTCCTGCTGACCCTTCTTCTCCTGTCGTCTTTCCCTCGACGGCCCTTGTTTTGGTCGCTCGTCTCCTCACTGGCCCTCCTCCGTCTGAGCACTGCTAAATCCGACTTAGTCCTTCCATCGCCCATCGTCGGAGATGCTGCGTTCCCTGCGGGCTTGAAGTCTCCCATAGCTGCAATTGACTTCCATTGAGTCCCTGGACGACCCCCATCAGGCGTGCGTCCGGCTCGACACTCCAGAGACCGTCATTCTGTGCCGTGGCCTGCCAGCTCTAGATTCCGCATTTCACAATGGCGTCAACCGACGCTGCATTGACCACCGGCGCTGACCAGAACGCTGGAGTACGACGCAGAAACGTCCCAGGAACGGATGATGGCCGTGGGATTGTTCCCGCCGTGGTGGTGGACGAAAAAGATGTCAAGGTGCATGGAAAGGTATAGAGCACCGCTTGTCTTGGTCTCTCATGCGGCACCGCACTCTCGAGACGGAATTGCTGACAAGTGTCCTGGATGACAGAACAAGTCCTTTGCGGCTGTCTTGGATGAGTGGGAATTCATACTGGCGCCTTTGATCTTCACGGCCCTCTCTTTTTTCACACGAATGTGGCGGATCGGCCGCTCGAACATCGTGACGTGGGACGAAGCTCAGTAAGAGAGCCCTACTAACTGTTCGGCCAAGTCTCCGTTCATTTGCTGACCATTGTCCGTCCCTCTCAGTTTCGGCAAGTTCGGTTCCCATTACCTGAAGCGCGAGTTCTATTTCGATGTCCACCCGCCGCTGGGGAAGATACTGGTAGGCCTGTCCGGCTACCTCGCTGGTTATAACGGGTCCTTCGAGTTCAAATCCGGAGAGAAATACCCAGAAGATGTGAACTATATGTTCATGAGGGTCTTCAACGCCTTCTTTGGTGCCGTTTGTGTGCCATTGGCGTATTACACTGCGCGCGAACTCCGGTTCCGACGAGTCACGGTCTGGTTGATTACCCTGATGGTGCTCTTTGAGAACTCGTACGCTACCATCTCGAGATTCATCCTGCTCGATTCTATGCTCCTGTGCTTCACCTTCACCACAGTTCTTTGCTGGGCCAGGTTCCACCGGCTGCAGCATAAGAGCTTCTCCTTGGAATGGTTCGCGTGGCTTTTCTTGACCGGATTGAGCATTGGCTGTGTCTGTAGTGTCAAGATGGTTGGCTTGTTCTGTACGGCCTTGGTTGGAATCTACACCGTGGAGGATCTGTGGAATAAGTTTGGAGATCTCAAAATGCCCAAGGTTAGTACCGAAACGGTTTCCTGCGGTGGTATGGCTTATCAAGGTCTGACGAGCGAGCAGGTCGTGCTTGCACAACATCTAGTCGCACGCGTTGTCGGTCTAATCATCATCCCTATTCTCGTCTACATGTTTTCTTTCTACCTCCACTTCTTGATTCTCGAGAACAGCGGCCCTGGAGATGCCCAGATGAGCTCTCTGTTTCAAGCTAACTTGAAGGGTACGGAAGTCGGAAAGGACAGCCCTCTTGAGATCGCCATTGGATCAAGGGCCACTATTAAGAACATGGGATACGGCGGCGGCCTTCTTCACTCTCACATTCAAACATTCCCGGAGGGCTCCGGCCAACAGCAGGTCACTTGTTATCACCACAAGGATGCAAACAACGATTGGTTTTTCTACCCCAACCGCAACGAACCCGACTATAACCCCGAAGGACCATTGAAGTTTATCGGGGATGGTGATACTATTCGCCTGATTCACGCTCAGACGGGCCGCAATCTTCACTCCCACGCAATTCCGGCGCCTGTCACGAAGGCTGATTGGGAGGTTTCTTGCTACGGAAACATCACTATTGGAGATGAAAAAGATCATTGGGTTGTCGAAGTTGTCAGCGATGCTGCATCGAGAGACCGTTCGAAGATTCGAACCCTTACGACTGCCTTCCGGCTACGCCATCCCGTCCTCGGTTGTTACCTACGGGCAGGCAACGTTAACCTGCCACAATGGGGTTTCAAACAGATTGAGACCACCTGTGTCAAGAACAACAACCCTAGAGATGTGTACACCCACTGGAACGTAGAATCCCACTGGAACGACCGACGTAAGTTGTGCCCATCATTTATAGAAGCCTCGAAAGAACTCCTGCTGACAGAACTACTTTAGTTCCACCTGGTGATCCAGGCTCCTACAAGTCGCCATTCCTGAGAGATTTCATCCATTTGAATGTTGCAATGATGACCTCCAACAACGCCCTGGTTCCTGACCCTGACAAGCAGGATGACCTCGCCTCCAAGTTCTGGCAATGGCCAATTCTGAATGTTGGTCTCCGTATGTGCTCTTGGGATGATAGCGTGGTGAAATACTTCCTCCTGGGAAATCCTTTTGTCTACTGGAGCAGCACCGCGAGCCTGGTCTTTTTCGGGCTGCTAGTGCTCTGGTACCTCGTTCGCTGGCAGCGCGGCTACCGTGAACTAAGTCAAGCGGATATTGACCACATCCACTACTCGGGTGTGTATCCTTTCCTCGGATGGGTATTGCATTATCTCCCATTTATAGTCATGGCTCGTGTGACATATGTTCACCATTACTACCCTGCCCTTTATTTCGCCATTCTCACGGCCGGATTCTGCGTGGACTGGGTAACGCAGAAGCTGAGCAGGCCACTCCAGTGGGCACTGTACACCATTCTCTATGGTATCACTATCGGCTTGTTCATTCTCTTCCGCGACATTGTGTTTGGTATGGAAGGGTCAAACCAGCAGTGGGCTCACCTGAAATGGTTCAAGGGCTGGAGAATAGCGGACTAGTTTGCTCTCCGAGGTCATGGCAGCACGGTAAGAACAGTGCCACTGTTCCATGATAATCCCGCTGCTATGCGGTTTCTGTTTTATTTCAGACGTCCGCTTTATTCCAGCATCTTTTTTATTTATTATTTTTTTTTTCTGGCCTCAATTTCGGTGATTAGAGGGAGGGCTTCCAATTTATCCGCACGGGACTGAGGAACGATGTATGATTATTAGCAACCAAGCAATGCTTATCACCTGGGACAAAAAGAGTTGATTCAAAGTGTGTTCCATGCTAGTCATTCGACCGAGTGTGCCAAAAGGGTCTTATTTGCAGTTTAATGCTAATTTGAGCGAAACATTGTATTTGTAAGGGTAACAAAAGTCCTCCGTTTCGTTCCCATATAACCGTAGGAATTGCTCCCAGCAATCCATCCAAACAATCTCTAGGCCAGCTGCAGGTTGTTTCGTAAAGCAGCCAATGCAGTATGATCAGCCTGCGAATTGTATTATTCGAAACAGGTGACAACCTAGTTGGTCACGAGATGGGAGGCCTGGGCGACCTTATAGCTCATAGTATGATACAATCGAACCCACGCCTGGTCCCACGAAGGGAGATACGTAGAATCTCATCAAGCAGAATGGTCCGCTTCGTTCTAACAGCAGCCGCCGGACCAGCCTCGTCTGCCTCTTGCCATAGCATCGTTCACTCCCAACGCGATCGTCCTGGGCATCCCTGCATTGGCACCGCCCGTGGCTCCGAACCCCTTGACGCCGCTGCGGCGGTCGTTGAGGTCATACCTTCCCGCCTCTATATTTCGGTATATCCTCTCTGCAACTTCCAGAAAGGCCTGTTCGACTCCCTCGCCGGACTTTGCGCTCGTCTCGACGTAGCGCACAACGTTATTCTTGCGACACCATTCCTCGGCCTCTTCGCGCGTCACCCGTGGCTGGCTGGGGTCACTGTTCTCCGTGGCGAGATCCAACTTGTTCCCGACCAAGACGACCACGATGCCTTCTTCCGCGATCTGGCGGAGATCTTGCAACCACTGGGTTACAGACGCGAAGGTGGACGGACGCGTGATGTCGAACACTAGGAGGGCTCCCGACGCCCCCCGGAAGTAGGAACGAGTGATGGACTTGTATGTCTCCTGGCCGGCGGTATCCCACAGGGATAGCTTCATCCGCTTCTGCTGCGGAGCGTCACCGGATCCAGTGCTGTGTCCCTTTTTGCTTAGGGAGTCGGTGGAGGGTGGACCTGGCTCTTGATCGCCGGGATCGATGTTTAACTTGTAGGACGCCGGAGGTCCCACCGGGACGATACGAGATCCGAACTCCACGCCGATAGTCACATCGTGGGTTGCGGAGAAACGACCTTCGCAGAGTCGAATTGTAAGCTATGGAGGGGCGAGGCAGGGCGGGTTAGTTTTCTTGCCTGGACGCAGAGGAAGAGTGCGATTGAATGGTGTACAGCAGACAGTACTTACACTGGACTTGCCGGTGCCGGAATCACCAATGCAGACAAGCTTTGCGATGTAATCCCATGGCTGCGACATAGAGATTGGGACTCCTCTGGGGCTGGGCTAGATGGGAAATGGGCCCTGTGTTGATTGATATATGGATGGAATCCAGGAACTGGTGACTGTGAGGAAAGCTTGTCTGTAACCCAGCCCTATGTGATCAAACTAGGAGTAGTAACTTAGTAGTAGAATAGAACGGAACTAGTTAAGAGCTGGTTATCAGCGGGAAGAAGGTGATAAGGAGCCGTCCAGGCTCATGCTCTGGCCTGGTGATTGCAGACTGTCTTATGTCTTATGGGGAATTGTACGACTGCTGACAGACTGGCAGACCGGCCAGCGACATAAGTGATGTGCAGGACAACAAGACTAATGGACTAGATCTGTGTGATTGACCACGATAGTGGGTATAATTTGACTGTCGACCAGACCAGCTGGTGTGTCGTTTTGTCGTGGCGCGTGAAGCTGCTGCTGAGTCATCTATCGCCTGACGCTCTCATAGTTCCGTCTTCGTCTTCGTCTTCGTCCCACTCGGCCTCGTGCTCTTCTTCTCGAATTAATTCATTCTCAACCCGACCGCCTCGCCAGATTATTTTTCCCTATTTTATCTCGCTTCTTTGTGGGCTCGGACCCTAGCTCCTGATGCTGGTCGCCCTATTTTATGCTTGCTCCGTCCTCCCCTTACTATACTATCCCGGGTAGCTTGTATCAGCTCACCGCAAGAGAACCCCAGATCTCTTCCTGAGGCTGCCTTGTCTTTTTCATGACCACACCACCACCCGCCTCGTCTAGGCACGCTGAAGGAGAGAAGAGAGCTATCGGAAGCCTCACGTCGTCAGCTAGCGTGTCGAGAACATCATGTTCTCAGAATGTAGGTTGATTATATCCAGACGCTTCCGGCCTCTGCCTAGCACGAGACATACTGCCTTCCCGTTGACTACTTGCTGGGTCATCGTTGCTCACACGTTCTTCTAGATGCGTCTCGATTCCTCGCCCAGTCCCAGTCCCGTATAGCCCATAGACCAGAAGACACAGGCCGAAATGGATCAGATCGCTCGAGACGGCAGTACCAGGGCAGCTCGCGGTTCCCCGCCTCCCGGTCGTATCTACAAAGAGCAATGAACAACCCGTACCAGCCGGCTTCGTCCCAAATGTCACACTTTCCTTTTGCTTCACGCATGTCTGCACAGCCGGCCCCTCTGTTCTACAGTGCTACGGATGAATTCCGGGAAGAGGACGATGAGTTGGAGCATGAGCGGGAGATCGCGGATCTATACGCCTTGCAGAGATCACGACGTCATTTTGGCTCCAGCCAGTTAGAGCAGTCGTCGGAGCTGGACGACGATGGAGGAAGTTCAGAAGCCTCTGGCGAAAACTATTCCGGGCATGAACATGCATTCGACCGACCAGGTGGGATACGGAGTTCCTGGCGTGCTGGGAAACCTGCGACCCGACGGAACGTGCAGATCGATCTCCTGCCGGAGGAAGACGAAAACGAACCAGCCGACACAGTGAGTCGAAGCAGTGGTGCTACAGGGAAAGGGAAAATGGTCGACGTAGGCCTGGAGGACACGTTGAGGAGTGATCTACAAGAGATCGAGCCTGGAGGTATCCCCGATTTCACAGAGGAAGAACCGCCGGTCATCCAGCAGTTTCGCAAACAGCCTCGAGACTCGAGAGACCACTTCCAGACTAGTCCTTCACCTGTCCCTGAGAATGCGGATAAGCAAACATTGCTAGACCATGGGAGGCCGTCCAGCCCGACGGCCTCTCTGCCTCCCTCCATGTCACAGCCAGAGTCCGAACCGCCGTCCCATGATGCCTTCTGGGGCCACCTCTTCTTGCTCAGTCTTGCTGGTCTCTTTGCCACAGCGTTCCTGGTATATCTGCATACGTCTGCTCCGTCTGGAGACCCGAGCAGATGGGGTGATACCGTCTATACAGCAATTCATGGATCCCTTTTTCTGTTGACTATCTATACATTTGTCTCGATCTTCGTCTCCCTATTATGGCTTGCATTGCTGCGGTACTATGTGCGTCACTTGGTGTATGGGATGATTGTAGCCGTGCCAGTGATTCTGTTCTCGTTCTCATTATACCCGTTTATTTCCAGTTTCAGAGGCTCGTGGCATGGAGCCAGTGTGCAAGACAAGGTGATGCGGTTCGGTTCTCTGGTTCCGTTTCTCTTAGCCAGCGCCTGGATCTACACCGTGGTCAAGGGCCGCCATGCCACTGGCAAGGCAATTAATATCTTGGAGTTCGCCTGTCGGATCCTGGTTGCGAATCCCGCACTACTTGCTCTAGGCTTCGCTGTGCTTCTGACCGTCGTCACCTGGACCTGGATATGGACATTCATGTTTACTCGCGTATTCCTGGGCGGTCACTTTTTGGGGCCCAAGAACTTCGTCATAGACTTTACCACCTGGTGGTTAGCAGTCTATTTCGTCTTCGTCTACCTCTGGTCCCTTGGTGCCATTGCCGGGTTGCAGCGTTCTGTAACCGCCGCAACAGTTAGCCAGTGGTATTTCCACCGTCTCGCAGTGCCCGCGCCTACGTCGCGGCAGATTGTACATGCAGCATTTGTACACTCTGCGACCACCCTGTTCGGTACTGTCTGCTTGTCGAGCTTGCTCCGGTTGCTGGTCCGGCTCCCTCTGATTATATTCCCTCGCCGTATATCATCCATAATCACATTAGTTGCCTATTCCATCATTCCCACCCCGATAAGCGCTCTTACCAACCCCTTAGCACTGACCTATGCTGCCATCCATTCTCGACCGCTCGCTATCTCTGCTCACGGTCTCTCTCAAATGACATTCCTTGCTCCCGCAACACCGGGCACTACACTGCAGCCTCGTTCGTTTTCAAGACAGAGAAGCGACCAGGTCCCTCTCCTGCCCTACCGACTCTCCAAACTCGTCTTGCATGCCACTCGGTTTATGATGTCACTTGCTCTGGGTTTTGGCGGATGGGTCAGCACCGCTCGGACTCTCCGGGTTGCTGAGTCTAGTGGCTCAATTCGCGGCAGTCTCTACGCCTATGTCGTGGGACTGATTGCTGGTGCCATTGGATGGGGCGTGCTGGGTGCAATGGAAGGGGTCATTGCTGACATTGTCGACGCCGCTGTTGTCTGCTGGGGCATTGAAGTCGGGGCCTCCAGCCGCGAGGCTCGGTATTGTCGTGAAGCTGGATGGCTGTTTGGTGACGACTGGCGGGCAGAAACTAGGGATCAGGCACAATGGAACCGGGTCTGATATTACCTACCTACCTAGCCTAGCTTGACAGGTCAATATCCACAGTGCCATGACCCCTTGTGAATACATGGATGCGTAGCTAGCATGCATGCATGCATTTCCCCTTTTCCATTCTTTACTATCCAGTCACGATCATGCTCACGCCCATGGTCGGAGTACCAAACTCATTCTCTTTCCATTCCATTCTATTCCATCTCGGTTCGGCTCCAGGCGTTCAGTTGGCCGTTGCGCTGCTTCATCCTGTAATGTTGAACGATCTTAGCCTCGTCCACGTTTTGAAACGATTCATGTGTTCTTTATTTCTTTTTCGGATTTCCTTCTTTCTGATCATGAATGAGCCATGCCCTACCATTCTGTGCTATGCTATGCTATACTCCCGGGGCCCTTTTTCAAGATACTTCCTGCTTGCTACTCGCTTTTCGGAAAGGTCAACCTAGGCGTTTTCTTCGAGGACGATGAATGGTTGTTATAAGACAGATCAGGTTCAACACTTAGACGAGAACGCAAGAGAGAATTAAATGAAATTTAAAATCGAATCTATTATATTCAAGAACAGGACTAGCTACCTACCTAACCTACGACCTACTTTGATCATTATTATTGGTTGATTGCTTTAACCATTGTTTGTTCTTGGTTCGCTCGTCTACTAATACATTCTACACGCGGACTCGATATGTAGAACGCCATCAGTTGAATCGATTATATTCAGCGATTTACTACATTACACCATTATGAATGACATGGTCTCCATAT
The DNA here is from genome assembly GCA_023624055.1 of Paecilomyces sp. PK2413. Classification (NCBI taxonomy): domain Eukaryota; kingdom Fungi; phylum Ascomycota; class Eurotiomycetes; order Eurotiales; family Thermoascaceae; genus Paecilomyces; species Paecilomyces sp. PK2413. Next base: position 676,218 of record JAMADQ010000014.1, on the reverse strand, counting down.
GGGAGAACAGATTCCGAAAGAAAAAGATATCACTTCCATTCATTAGGCATATGAGGAACTAGCTGCCCTTTCCCTGATGTGATTTCGAACAACTGTAGTTGTAAATAAGCACACACACACACAAAAAAAAAATAATAGATAGGAAAGGGAAAAGGAAATAACTCAATAGGAAAAAACGGTGGTATCATTTACACAAGGAAACGAAGCAAAGAAAAAAAAAATAAATAAATAAATACCAAGATGAAAAAAAGGAAAAAGGGACATGAAACAACGGTTCCACACATACAAATAAGATGAAAAAAAAAAAAAAAAAAAAAAGAACAAAGTCACATGTCACAACTGTACCGAATCTGCCTCTTGTAGACAAGTGTGTGAGACTTTCCCACCAAAATTAGACGCCAGGTTTCCAGGAATTTAAACCGAGTAAGGTAACGATAGAAAGATGTGTCAAATGAAAGGAAAAGTAGAAAAAAAGAGAAAAAGGAAAATCAGCTATAATCATAACTGTAGTCGGCCATGCCAGTCTACACCTTCCTTTTGGCACCACTCGCCGAGAAGTACAGAACCGAAACGAACCGCTTCTAGCGGTGTCGTTGTTCTTCCTAGCGGTAGGAAGAATCGACCAGAGTAAGACCCCAGTCTTAACGGCTCTTTACCCCGATCAAGATAATCTCCAGAACGTTTGGACCACGTACTAGGAAATTCGCGCTTCAGGGTCTCATCAGAAAGCTTACGAGCTCCCTCTAGCCAGAGCCGCAGAGCTTCTCTGTAGTACTCCGGAAGTCGCGTTTTTAGCTCGAGGAATTCTGTCTTGTATTTCTTGCTCTCGTCGGCAGTAACGGTGTGTCCGTCACTTCCAGGGGTCGGCACTGGACTGTGTTCACCAGGAAGTGGGCTGACTGCGAGCCGCTCGAGATCAAGGGCGTGGATGGTATCGTGGGAGATCGCGCCTAGAAGGAGACAGAGACCATGGAGATGGGGATATGCAGCGCTGTTTTTGGTAACCACACGCCAGTACGCCAGAATAGATCGCCAATTGCTCGAGTCCGGGACCTGGCGAGTGATCGTCTTGCATCTGTCGTCCGCGATGAACGCAAGAATAAAGCAAAGAATCGCTTCAACAGCCGTAGCTGCAGCCAGTTTGGCGTCGGTCGTCTGTCGGCTGGCAGCATGTTTCAGCTCCCGTCCCAGATTGGCGTATTTCTGATACTCATCACGCCATGCTCGCCGTTCGCGATCCCGACTATGCGTAGGCCGGCTTTCTGTCGACAACGGAGGAGATGCTTGAGTGCTTCTCTCTGGCTGTATAGGAGTGGTCTTTCCGGCCAATTGTGTTCTGATTTCAGCTTCCTCTGGGTCGAGATATCGCGAGGATGTTCCTTTGGCATCTCTTTTAGGGGCAGAAGTCACTGACTTGAATGAACGCTGCTGGTGATGCTCGGAAGCAGGAGCCGATGAACTTGGAGAAGCCGATCCTGGAGCCACCGTTTTAGGCCGTTTCCTGGGCACTTCTTGATAATCTTCACTCTCAACAGGCCGTTGGCGTCTTTCACCTTGGCGAGGGGAAGCCGCACGTTTCGAAAAAGACAAGTCCTTTTTGGTTCTGTTATCCCTAGAGTCCTGATCTTCTGCTGTATTAGAGCGTACACTCTCAGCGGCTGTCTTTCTCTTTCCAGAAAATTTGAGAAGAGCCTCAACTCTTTTCCTATTCGGTCGACCATACTTTAGTTTAACGATAAAACGAGATTTAGAGCCTGTGCTGTCGGTCCCATGTGCGCTGCTTGGTATTTTCTTGGTCGTACTGCTCGAGGACTCTCGAATTTGATGATCCACTGTTTTCGAACCGGATATTGATCGATTATGCGTATGTACTGTTTTATAGCTACTATTGTGATTTTTCGAGCTTGATAGCGATCCTGAATGCGGACGCAGTCCATCTGGATCATTTTTGGATGTTCGAGGTGGAATTGGTGACTTCTCTTTGGGGTTAATACTCGTGATCGGAGAGTCATCTCGCAGCCTCGAGAGTTCCTCTTCGATATCGGGAGGGAGCGTAGGTGAGAGTAGCTGTGGAAGTTTCGGACTGACAGGAACAGGTGGAAGCGTCGGTGAGAGAAGAGTCGGAAGGTTATGTGTTGCACCGTTGGTCTGAGACCCATCACCGGACTCTGTTTTCAGGGGAGACAGCCGCGGTTTCTTCGGAGATCGTACACCATGCTGCCTTCGTTCCTCTTCTTTGGAAGACTTCGATTCAGGCTCTGGAGACCGCTTACGTCGTAATGTACTGTCTTCAGCATGGATATGCGGTTTCAAATGCTTGGAGCTGTCTGTCTGGTTGACGGTACTGCCATTCGTGGTGTTTTTGGGAATACGGTCATGGTTTTTTGGAGTTCCAATCGCTGATCCAACGCCGTCAACCGCACCCTGATTTCCAGAGCTAGTTTGGCCTCCTGTTTTCTTTTTGCTTTTGTAGTCGCTCAAGCTGATCTTCTTCTTGGTCGCGCTGGCGAGGGGAGTACTGGCAGCACTAGTCACACTCGTAGGTTTGGAGTCGTCTTCGGCCATATTCCCCCTGTCATCTGACCAGTCGCCAACGGCAACAAGCAAAGAATCGGCGTCCGAATGGGTCAAGAATGTCATGTATTGCAGTTGCTGTTCCTCGGGTTTGAATGGACCGTCCGATCCCACCGCCCAGTTATTGACGTAGCGATCTCCGAGCCGAAATGGCACGTCTGATGGGACGGTTAGGAGGAAAGGATAGACGGGTAGGACCTTGTCCTTCAGATACTTTAGCCGCTTGTCGACCGAATCTGGCTCGCTGTCGAGGTGTGCCTTCGTGGTAAATCCGGTGTCTTCGTTGTTTTCGTGGGAATCAGTCGATGTTTGAGCCGACATTGCAATCCAACTAGGACCTGGAGATTATATGAAATGCCAATGGGAGCCCAGAACATGAGACGAAAGAAGAATATATCCTATTGCGAGATCATTTGTTTCCTCGACGTTGCAGACGATAGATGTAGTCATGAAGCTGAATATCAGGTTTCGTAAAAACGTGTTCGAAGGTAAATGGACTAGACTGTCGTATTCAGATTCCAATAGTCTCAAGGATCATGTCACGGTGTTCATAGATCAATAGATCAATAGGAGCGGTTATTGTCGCAGTTGTGGTGAATGGGCGCGGCGAGATCTATTCACTGGGGGAAAGAGTCGGCGGTAATCTAGCAAATACCCAGATGCAGTGAAGGCGATTAAGCTGCACTGAGAGCGCGCTCGATCAGATACATCGGTAACGAAGTGTTGTCAACGTCGTCGCGAAGGTATGATCTCCCCCTCCCCCGACAAGGCTTTGTTTCTTCCAGGGAAGCAATATCACACCAGATGGTCCATCAATCTCGAGGCCAAGCTGCCAACAAGCCAGTAGCCGCCTAGATCTATCGGAGAATTTCACAGGAGTCGTCGGGACCAGATGCCATGGATAAGTTCTCTCGGAGCTGGGACGCGGCAGACAGGTGGTACGGGGATAATTGCGGTCGGCGCGTTATCGGAGGAGGCGTGGGAAGGACGAGCGGACGAGGAGAGATTAATGCAGCATGGACAGGCCCAGCTCGCAAGCACAGCAGTATCACCAACTAGCTACGAACCCACGTAGCTTGCCAGATGGGAGATCGATAATGGCCCCGACTGCTTGAACAGGCGGTCGATGCTGGACGGCGGGCGGTGCCGAGATGGGGCGCTGATCGATGAGATGGGCTGGATCAAGTGTCACGCTGTCCCGGCGTGACTGACTCGGTTTAGTGAGCAATAATAATGCATTAATGCCAGTACTTCGCCAATAAACAAATAAATGCCCGTCCACACCAGCATACGACTGCACTCTTTCTTCCCTTTTTTTCCCCCCATGGAATTCACCTTCTCAGCCTTGCAATCCCTCTCTTACTGCGCGGTTGACATCACGGAAGAACCGTATACTTCATGCGATAAGATATCCAGCCTAAATGGATCAACCAACCCTTGCAGCAACGCTCCCTTGTATCCTGCCGAAACCCTGCAGAAAGTGACCCGATACACTGGATTGGCTGATGACTGCTCACAATTTCATGTAATATACTACAACAGACATAAGATCCATTGTTGCTCGTACCCGCAAGAGGCTGTTTACAGTCAATGTTCCCGGAGAGGAAATAGATTAAGTTATCCCCTTCTATTTACTTCATCAAAACGTTGGCACGGCAATTATAGACCCCGTAAGACCATGGATACTTAGTTAGTGCCATTTGCATACTTATCGAAACAGAGGGAAGGCTGATCATTGGGGCCATTTTTGGGGGCGAAGCCACTTATAAACCCCCCGCAGTGGCTTAGCCTCACTCTAATAGTACGTCGTCTCACTGCAATTGATTATTTATTTAACCTGGTGGTTCCATTGACTCTGTGAGATGCTTCAGTGTTACGCCGCTGATCTCGATCTCAGAGGCATTGTCTTGAAGTGAGCATGTATATGGAAAATATGTGCATTTATCAGCAGTAAAGAAGGACAAGGACATGCGGATGGAATACATATGTGGAACATGTCAATTCGAACAATATACATTCCGTGTTCGGAAAGGAAAACACCAGACCAGCGGTTAGAACCCTTTACCGTATCTACCAACAGTCATGCATTCTACGAGCGGTCGTCCTCTGCGAACTTGTCTTGCCAGAAAGCTCTGTAGTGCTTCTGCTGGCCGAGCTCGGCAATCTCATCTACTTCCTTGGGCGTCAATTTGAACAGCAACGCGCGCAGATACTCGTTCAATCGGGATTCCTTGCCACTGGTACTGATGACCACATCGCCCCGTTGGATGGCCCATCGCAGGAGGATATCTCCTTCACTGACTGCATATTTCTTGGCCAATGTTGACAGGAGGCCGTCGAGAGGACCACCCTTGGCGCGAGTGACTGGAGTCAAGGGGCCATAGCTTGCTGTTGCGATGCTCTTCTCCTTGTGGAAAGGAACAAGGTTTCCATGTTGTAGGTATGGGTGGAACTCGATTTGGTTGATGGACGGTTGGATCTTAGCCGTCTTCAAAGTAGCTTCGAGATGCTTTTGTTGGTAGTTGGAAACACCAATTGACTTCGCCTTTCCGGACTCTTTCACCTTTTCCAGCTCAGCCCAGGCCTTCTGGAGGTCTTCATCGGACTTCGCGAAGAATGGAGCATGGATCAAATACCTGGATTGTCATTAGTTCGTGCATAGTGGATCCAATACTTTATGGCCATGACCGGGGTGAATACTGACAAGTCAACATAGTCCAGCTGGAGCTTCTTCAGGCTGGTATCGATCGCATTGGGGATGTCCGCAATATTGGTGATGACCTTGGTGGTCACGAAGAGCTTCTCGCGAGGCACCTTGCTTTCCTTGATCGCCAGACCCAGCTCCTCCTCGTTGCCGTAGACCTCTGCTCCATCGAGGTGGTTGTATCCGAGCTTGATTGCTGTCTTGACGGCCTCCACGATATCACGATTGATACCGCCGCCGCCCTTCTTGTACCAGGCTGTGCCGGTACCATATCCAAGCTGCTCCAGGTCAGGAACGGCATCTTGCCAAGAGAGTCTGGAACCAACTTACCGCGGGGATTTCGGTGCCGTCGTTAAGCTTTACGGTTGGAATGGAATCGATAATGTTTGCCATTATGGCGGTATGGAAGGTACACCGGCTGATACGTGACGGGAAGACAGGCCGTCTGCTAATGGAATTGAGCTTATAGAGTCTTCGCGCAAGAAGCTGGGATCTAGAACAGGACACGATAGACATCATCTCGCGTGGGCCCGAACCGAGATAAATAGAATGCCCAGCGGGGTCGACTGCGGGGCAGGTTGAGTTGGAGATTGTGCCATACGCTCCTCAATTGTGAAAAGAGCACGCTCCCCCCACTTCAGGGAGGTCTAATCACTTTCGGCCTTGTACAACATGGCAAGCAAGTCGCAGGTCGGGAATGGATACAATGCATGGGGACTCTTCGGTTGGACCATGAGACCAGGCCTCACTCTACGCAAAGGTGGATTTTGTTTATATCCAAGACGAGGAGGCAATAGAGAAACAGAGATACATATCTGCCAATGCAGGAACTGCCAGTATGATAAGCGCGCAAAGGACTCTTGAAGATCTAGGTCTTGGCGATCGATTGTCATACCATATCCATGGATATCCATAGCTGCCGGAACTTTCTACTCTAAGCTGGAAGCAGCAATGGCAAGGATCATTATGAAGATTGTAACTTAATTATGTTAATGACATCTGAACCCATGATTGCGACATATCAGTATGACACAATACGAATACCGTCGCCAGATCCTGTATCTCCGAGTCACCTGCCAGTTATGGTAATTATCCCCGTATAACCCGATAGAGCAATGATGTATAAATTGGCAGAACCACTAAAGTATGTATGCGATACCAATTATATCGATTACTCTGGAATACTGTACTATATACAGCTGACCAGATAGTATCGCCATATAAGATATATTAATGATAATGGACAGGATGAAATGATCGGTAATGACGGCGGTAATTATTACCAATGATGTCACCCCCGCCTCTCGCCGATAGCTAACTAATCTCACCAAATAATCTGATCTGATTAAACCATAACCGAAGCCTCGCGGAACGAACAAAACACTCGCTGGGAAGTATAAACTTCTTTCTCTGGCTCTATTTATTCCTTTGGTCCCATTAAATCCCTACCGTCGTATCTGCATAATCTTATTTATTGTCTCGTCGGCACTTGCGTACGGCGTCTCGTATATGTTTCGCTGCTCGCACCCATTCCGCTCGCGAGGTACCCAGACCCGTCTAAGCCAGATGGTGTCTCATCTTTCCCATTCCGCTGCCGGAAAGGCAGCTGGGGTTTCGCTATCTGAGCTCCCCAAGTCCAATGTCTTCACGACGAAGCTTCCGCCAGACCCTGCCTTCCCGACTCCGCAGGATTCGCACAAGGCTCCCAGGGAGACGCTGGGTCCGCGACTCGTCAAGGGCGCGATGTATACATATGTCCGCCCGGAAACAGTCGAAGAACCAGAACTCCTTGGGGTCAGCCCAAAAGCAATGGAAGACATTGGCCTGAAGGACGATGAGAAAGAAAACCCGGACTTCAGGGCCCTGGTGGCTGGAAATAAGTTCTTCTGGGATGAAGAAAAGGGGGGTATCTATCCATGGGCTCAATGCTATGGAGGTGAGCTCTCCCTGAAAGTATCAAAATACTATTACTGTGACTATATGCTAACTAGAGGAAAAGGTTGGCAATTGTATGTTGCCAGTACCTGATTAGTTGGTTTGATGAAATTGACCTGGCTACAGTGGTTCATGGGCTGGCCAGCTGGGAGACGGGGTATGTGCTTCTTGAATATGTGTACCTTGTAGTGCAGACTAATGGTAAATATAGCGTGCTATCAGTTTATTTGAGAGTATCAACCCCTCCACTGGGACCAGATACGAACTACAGCTGAAGGGTGCTGGAAAGACCCCATATTCGAGATTCGCCGATGGCAAAGCTGTTCTTCGATCCAGCATCCGTGAATACGTTGTTTCCGAAGGTAAAACGACCGTCACTATCCTTTTTTCCAGCTAACACAGAAGCTAGCATTAAATGCGCTGGGGGTCCCTACCACGAGAGCGCTCTCGCTCACTCTCCTTCCCAAATCCAAAGTGCTGAGAGAACGCATCGAACCCGGAGCGATCGTGGCTCGATTCGCCGAGACATGGCTGAGGATCGGATCTTTTGATATTCTCCGTGCACGTGGCGATCGAGACCTGATCAGAAAACTGGCGATATTCATCGCTGAGGATGTCTTCCCGGGCTGGAAATCTCTACCTGCCGCCGTATCTACAGACTCTCCCGAGGTAGATGACCCACCCAGGGGTGTTCCTGAGAAGGAGATCCAGGGGCCCGAGGGTGCGGAAGAGAATCGTTTCACCAGGCTTTATCGAGAGATTGCAAGAAGAAATGCAAAGACAGTCGCAGCTTGGCAAGCATACGGCTTCATGAACGGTGTGCTGAACACTGATAACACCTCAATCTACGGGTTATCTCTCGACTACGGCCCATTCGCCTTCATGGACAATTTCGATTCTAGCTATACACCAAATCACGATGATCATATGCTGAGATACTCTTACAAGAACCAACCGACAATCATATGGTGGAACCTGGTTAGGCTTGGAGAGTCACTGGGGGAGCTCATCGGTGCTGGAGACCAGGTTGATGAAGAGACCTTCGCCACCAAGGGCGTAACAGAGGAGTTCGCCGAAACCCTCATCAAGCGCGCTGAAACTATCATCAGCAAGACCGGTGAGGAATACCGGGCTGTGTTCCTGAACGAGTACAAACGGCTCATGGGCAGACGGATCGGACTGAAGACACACAAGGAGTCTGATTTCCAAGACTTGAATTCTGAGCTGCTCGACATGCTGGAAGCACTGGAGCTGGATTTCAACCACTTCTTCAGACGACTGTCAGACCTCTCCTTGGCCGACCTCGAGACCGAAGAGCAGAGGAAAGAGGCCGCTCGTGTCTTTTTCCACAACGAAGGCGTCGGAGGTATCGGCAACACCGAAGACACCGCCAAAGTACGGATTGGAAAATGGCTCGCCAGCTGGAGAGAGCGTACTCTCGAAGACTGGAAACCTGACGAAGATGAGGAAAGAAAGAAGCAGATGAAGGCCATCAATCCGAACGTATGTCTAGGGATTTTCCAATCTAACTTCCTCAACTCTGTCTCTGATCAGACACTGACATACCCACCATCTTAGTTCTTACCACGAGGCTGGATCCTCGACGAAGTCATCGAACGTGTTGAACGCCGCGGTGATCGCGCCGTCCTCGACCGGGTGATGCACATGGCCCTCAACCCCTTCGAGGAAAAATGGGGTCTAAACGCCGAAGAAGAGGAGCGGTTTACCGGAGACGTTCCCCGTTTCAAGAGAGCTATGATGTGCTCCTGCAGTTCTTGATATCCAAACACTCTGATACCACATACCGATGCACATTCGCACATTACGAGGGATCTGTATAGCAGAAACAATCTAAGTACATTTTGGCAAAAGTCAATCATATATGACCTAAGGTGGCAACAAAAGATGGATGAGATAGTTAGGCAGTGATACATTTCCAGCCCGATATAACACTCGCTATGATCTAACTAAATGATATTTACCATGACCGTTGCGATTCGATAGAAAATCTATAAGGTTTTATGCATCCGTAAGACCAGTAAACACCGTTCTCTAGAATCCTTGGCTGAAACTGGGAAAAAGGAAAAATACCCCGGTAGAAAACTCCACAGTAAAAAACGGGTCTCTAAGAAAAAGAAATGGAGATAGAGATAGAGAGATAATTATTGATCAGGAGATTGAAGGGACGGCCATAGTCATCTGTCTTCAGAAAAGGAAGACAGGCCATCCCATGTGATTCATTCTCATTAATACTTTTTTTGTTTATCCGGCACATGCAAGTTCTGTCAACTTTTGGAGCAAAGTGAATGAGAATTAGGAAACCCGCAGAAAAAAAAGAAAAAGAGGAAATGGCGTTAGTAAGGCTCATCACTGAAAACTCTTCATAGAAGAAAATCGTCGTAATGCCAGATTCTCGAACCAAGCCGTAATCTCGTTAAGAAAGCAGAAACCATGCCCTGATTTTGAAAAACCGATTCATGAAACTGTGGGCTTTATGCCACCCTTTTTTTTGTTTTCAAAACCTCCATCGACCATCGCGAAAACTCATGTGGAATTAGGAGAATAATCCACCGGAAACCGGCTTAGTTGTTGGGGCAGGCAGCCTGGACGTGGCCGGGCTGCTTGCACTTGTAGCAGACACGTTCACCGTTGGCCTCGGTAGTGCAGTCGCGCGAGACGTGGCCAACTTCACCGCCTGGGAGAGAGAGTTAGAAGTCAAGAAAAGAAGCGTCAAAAACATCGCATATGCAAAGCCATGTACTTACAGTTGTAGCACTTCTGGCCCTGGGTGCAGTCGCGAGCCATGTGGCCGTATCCACCGCAGGAGTAGCAGGTCTGTTGGCGTCCACCGTAACCACCACCGTAGCCACCTCCGTAGCCACCGCTGTAACCTCCGCTCTGGGGGCAGTTGCGAGCAATGTGTCCAACCTGGCCGCACTTGTAGCACTCCTGGCCGCCAGAGCCACCAGCACCACCGGCGTTGTAGTTGTCACCGGAGCCGGACTGGGGACATTCGCGGGAAAGGTGACCGGTCTGGCCGCAGCGGTAGCAAGACTTCTCCTTGGGAGCAGCAGTGCACTCTCGGCCTAAAAAAGGATGGTCAGCGCTTGAAACCCGGAAGAGGGCAAATCAGAGATAGACTTACTGACATGTCCCTGTCCTCCGCAGTTGTAGCTATAAAATAATATATGTTAGTGCATCTGCCCATGACCAAAACCGCCGAAGAAAAGTATGGGGGTGAAAATACCAAGTAGGAGTACCCCTCTTCGGGCAGTCACGAGCCTGAATGCAGGATGAGTAAGTATAAAGCTTGCAGGAAAAGGAACTCAGTGAAAGCAAGTTACCTGGTGTCCGGCATCGCCGCCTGTGAAAAATTAAGTCAGCCACTGAAACAAATCTCTCCAGAGTCATGTACAATGCGACAGCAAGGTTGGAGTTTGTCGCAAACTAGAAATGATGGTATGAAGGTGTCTCAAACCAACCGCATAGGAAGATAAAGGGCATTAGATGCCGGAGACACACAAGTTTCCTTGTGCTCTGAGTTGGCGCAACACGGGGAATTCGGGGACACAATCGCGAAGATCACGACGTCAAAATATCACGGCTCATGCATAACTCACAGTTGAAGCATCCACGGCCGCTTGAACCCTGGTAATCCATTTTGATTAAGTCGGAATTATTAGGAGATTGGAGACTGATAAAGTGGTCGAGGTGGATGAGAAACTGTCTGTGAAGTGGTAGTCAGAAATCTGCGGTTGAAAAAAAATAAAATAAAATGTAGACGGTGCGGGGTGAGCTCTGCCGCGGTACCTGAGTGTGGTCTGGTCGCTAGCCTCGAAATCGCAGATAATCTGATCCGAGAGAAAAACGGAAAAGAGAGAAAAGAGGAAGAACTGGGAACGGCCAGCAAAATCAGAGAATTCAAGGCAGCGTTGAATTCGGTAGTGCTTGATAGTGGGGAGTCAGCACCGGCGGCGTACGCTCTAGGCCTTCGTCTACGCTCGCCTCTGGCGTTGTTGGCGCAGGCCAGCAGAGCGTGTCCGGGCGAATCCTGCTCCATCTACAGCATGCTGGATGTTGAAGTTGAAGTTGAAGAGACACCAGCATCTGTGTCTCCGTGTGCTGGTTTCTTTTCTGAGACTGTCAGGACCAGCTGGCAGCTGGAATCTGTATTCTCTGTTCTCAGTCGCACATTCTGCAGACATTGTGTTCATAATCAGTGATGCGATTAGAGCCGGCAGTCGCTAGGCGAGACTTCCATATCGCTTGTCACCCTCAAGAGGAGTGAAGATATGATCAAGCAAGAAGAATCCGATGACAGGATCAGTTTCACCGCCCCTATCTGTCCCAATAAAGGCATTTCTCTCCAGGACAACTGGGAAGGACAGGAGACAAGGCAGTGACGACCATCTTGGCTCAATGAAATCCGAAATAAGGACAGACAAAGCAGATCACAGTGTAAAAAAGGAATATCCAAGTGGTAGGATGAAAAGGAAACACTCAAACCAAGAACGCGTGGTCTGAGATCAATTTGTACGAGAAGCTTCCTTATATCCGTTCTGTCGGGACGCGTGCTTCCCTTCCCAAAGGTACTCTCCGTTGGCCTGCAAGGTACGAGACTCGAGCCACTCACGGCTTGTCCTCGGTCCAGCGGCGACAGCCAGTGACCTTACTCACATTTGATATTCTTATTCGAATAATCTCAGGATAGACCCGGAGAATGAATGGCTTTTATCTGTGGCCTCCAGGCCTTTCTATTGCGCGATTCTCCTGCGGGTCGGAGCGCTGCACCCATACCAAACCAGGAAGAGTCGCCAGGGCCCTCCATGCAACTCGAGAACTTTAACGGTGCAGCATATTATCAAGGGTTACGGACACGGCACTGCTAGGAGCCTAGGACGGTCTTCTGGAAGTCTTGACAGGGCTATCGGGTCAAAAGGCTCGAGAGATCCTTGCAGACATCAGAATGGATTGGACAACACCAATGAAGACGATCTATAACAAGATCTATTAAGTATCTACAAAACTAGTGAAACCCGCTGTTTTAGCGCTGGAATGGATAACTCAATCTCATCATGTGAAATCATAGCACTCTAGCAACTGAGTCCCCACCCCTCGTTCACGAAGCACGATCACCTGCTCCTCATCAAACCCGATCCAGCTATCCCTCGACGATAACTCTTCAGTGATGTCTTCAAACACCGATCGCAACTCTCCGCAACTGGTGTCAAGGGCGACTGGCGCTATGCCAAACCCCACAGATCTTCTGCGGAGTTTATTTTCCGGGCTAACTTGCACACTGCTATCTCCCTGTAGCGCTCGTTGTGACGAGAACGGGGAGGACGCTACCGCCTCGAGTTCCCAAATGCGAATGTCGTGGCCTCGTGCGCCAACCGAGACAGCCTTCCCACGTTCGCTAACTTGTACTCCAGAGACCGAAGATGTGTGGCCCCAGAGCCGCCGTCCTCCTTTGATGGATAAGGAATTAGATGTCGATACGACAAGATACATGGTCAACGTGTTGTCAGCATGCGAACTCAGAAGGTAAGGGTGCGAGTAAGAGAGTGAGGTAGGAGGCTCGTTGTGTAGTATAGAAGGTTCGGCGGATACTGCTGAAAATTGGTGTGCGATTGATCCATGTCGTCGACCTCTCCTGGGATCTATGGGAAGCCTGACTAGATCCGCACCGTACTGGGAATCCACCGTAGTTGCAAGTCGAGATCCCAGATGCTCCCCGTCGCTGTTGAGGCGCAACTCCTGGATGCCGAGAGACCATCCGCAACCCACACGGTAGAAGCTGTATGCTATCGAGGCGACAATTTCTGAGGCGGAGTTCCGTATGGACAATGAGATTGGTGCGAATATGTTATTAGCAGTAAGGGAAGCCACCGGCCGGGGAGGCTCCAATGTCGCGTCGGTGCTCATGTCGATCTTCCTCCAGGGAAGCTCGTACAATGATAGCACTTTATGCTGAGATATCATAAGAACATAGGGTGACGAGGACGCAACCGCGGTCACTGCACCCTCAGACGATGCTGCATGAGAGAGTCGCAGAACCAAGCGCAATTTAGGCGTCTGCATCTCATAGACCATAAAACGGCCGTCTTCGAATCCAACAGTGATTTCAATACTATCTTGAGACGAACCCTTGGCTGCAGCCAGAGCCGTAGGAGCACCGGGGACCTTCCCTATGGCGTCTCGAAATGGAAAACTCGCCAAGCAGCAACTGGGGCGTTTAGTAGACCACACTCTTAACCCACAATCGCTATCTGCCGTGAACACCATGCCTGCATATAGCTTCACCAACATCTGTGGAACGGGTGGTTGGGCAACTTCTACCTCGCTGACTCGACAGGTACCCTTGGACCAGTTGTGCCTGAGCCGGTACTGTCGCTTCCAGTTTGTCGCCCTGCCTTCCTCCATGAGGTGGCTATGGCCTAGCCATTTGGACACCCTGGGCGAGTAATCAAGTGCTTTCTGGGAGGACATCGAATGCCTGGAATTCGCCAACCGACGAGCGCGGGGCCACACCCATCGCGAATAGTATAATCTCTTCCATAGCTCGGAGTCTCCCGCAAGAGAATGAAATCGGCGTGATAGTCTAGGAGAAAGTTAGCTAAGGACTCTATCACCAAGAAGCCAGGGAGAAGAAAGACAATACCTTTGGCAGGTGATGAGCGAAGGAATCGGGAGAAACGACAGAATCTGGATGAGTAGTTCATCACTCAAGGATGAAAGGCGGTCTGTTCGATCCGCAGTGGCGCGGAGACGCTTCGCTGTAGGAGACGGAGTTCGTTCATCTTCTCGAGATCGCTTGGGCATGTCGCAGGGCCAGATACACTGAACGGTCGATGCTCCTAAGAAAAGAAGGAAAATCTATACGCCAGACCGTAAAGCGGCGGTCCGTGAAACACAGCCAGGCATCCTACGTGGATAACGACTTATCAGTTCGCCGCCGATTAACTATCAACTGCTGGGACGGGAAGACGTCAAGTTGCTTACCTAAGGGAGCTCTCAGGTTGGCTCGATAATAGTGTCCTCGGGAGCATATCCAGAGGAGGGTAAATGGGCTTAATAGAACAGTAGAATGCACTCTTGTAAACAATACTAATCGGTGATAGAGAGCATATCTCAAATGCATCTGTATCACTCGCAGCATATCTGATCTGATGGTGGGGAAAGTTCTATGTTTCCTGATCCCGTTAGAGCGCTTTTTCCGTATCGCGTCGACGCGTCCGAAGGCAACTGTCATATGTACTGTACAATACTCATACACTATACCTGCTATCAGATCTCTGTACATGGCCAATTTCACAAAAGGCCTGTCTCCATTCTTTACATCCGGGAAGAATTTCCCATAATTAGCATTCATGGAAGTCATCAGGAACATCCAAATATCCTTGGCTGACCAGCTCGACGAGACATTTAGTCGCGCGTACAATGAATTGAATGCCGAACTCGCCGCTCGAGACGCAAAAATCAGCCAAGCAGAAGAGAAAGCGAGGGTTGCGGATGATGCCCGCGTAAAGGCCGTGAAGCAAGCTGATGAACTCCGACGAGAGAACGAGTGGCTTCAAAAGGCGTTCTGGACCGATCACCTTGACAACGATCAGCAGAGTTCTTCCACTGCCATATCAAACGATATTGAAAAAGCATATAATCCAGAGAAAGTTCTAGGTGCTTCAGATCGTGGTGACCTAGACACAAATGACACTGGATTACTTGAAGCACATCACAGCCTCCGGACCAAATACAAATCCCTCTACGACCAGGTTCAAGAACTTGCCGCAGTTTCTGACACGCTTAGGCGGAAAGTCAAACAAGCAAAAAAGAAGCTCTCCTTATGGCAGGAATATTTCAATCGAGATCAGTTTACAGTTCCTGTTCAGGGCAACAATGTCACGTTCAAACGTACTGAACAAACTGGAGAGCCTGACCGCGGAAGCCGCTCATCTTCACGCCGCATACCGCAATCATTTCACTCTCCGCACACCCGAAAGTCAGATCCAACAAATGTGTCGGATCCTCGAAGATCAGGTTCACATTTGTTCAGTGTTCCCAATACCTCGAGTGCGATATCCAGTATAAAGTTTGAGCGGGACGAAGACCAAGTCGACCTCTCCCTTCTTCAGCCGTCTGACTCGACACAAACCGCATCGCAGAGCTCTGGAATCGAGGAACTAAGTCGGCGAGATGGTAATCCAACTGCTGCAATGGTTGTCACACCAGTCAGACGAAATACTACTGCGGAGCCTGTTTTGCCACCGCTATACAGCAGAGAAGCAATAGAAACAGGAACATACGAAAGACCGGCAGTTATAAAAAGCGAGCAGAGCACCTCCAGCGAACTGGATAGCTCATTAAATGGCCATGAATCAGGCCCGTCTGGAACACAAGACTTGGAAGACATTGGAAACACAGTCCAGACCCCAAGGAAACATGTACATTGGGATAATGGGCTTCATGGACCTTCAACATGGAGGGTATTCCATGATTCTGGAGCCCATTCATCTACTTTTGGCTGTGACGCAAGGGAACAGCTTTCACAGCAAAAAGGTCACCAGATGCCTCTTCAGCCAGTAGATGCTAATAGAGCAGTCACCTTTCACTCTGGACCTGAGCCTGCTTCCAAGCGCAGGAAGTCTGGTAGGAGAGGTGAGCATGCGATACCTAGCGTTGCAGAGGATGGCGAAGAGAACTATGCTAAGACGATATCTGAGCGCACTCAAAGGATGACCGGCACTCCTGTGTCTAAAGCAGGTCCATTGGCTGGGAGCTCTGCATCCACAAAGCGGCGCTTAGATGATCTACTCGCAGCACCTTCCCCTCAAAGGTCACCTCTTGTACCGCCCAGATCACAAAGGGCACCTGGAGGTGCGACGAATCGATTGGCAGGAGATGCAGATGGCACAGGGCGCAGTGATGATGTTCAACCATCTTCAGGTGGCACTATGACCGCACAGAGTCCATCTCGTCGAAGTAATGACCGACGAGACTCTCATTCGAGACATTTCCGTAATGACGACCACAGTCCTGAACCGCCAGATCCGGAAGATGAGCCCTTCAGGTGCCGGCCTGTCCATAGACTGACTCTTGATTGTTTCAAAATCAATTCTGAGTATAACCACGGGCTGGATTTTGCGTTCGACGAAGTTGTCCGTAAAAAAGATCAACGCAAGTGCCTTGCCGGATGCACACGTCCGGACTGCTGTGGAGATAAGTTTCGTGCCATGGCCCAGGCAGGAGGTCTCATGAACACAGACGACGAGGACAGTCAAATTCTAGAAGACTATATGGGCATCCAAAAACACAGACTGGCGATGATGAATGAAGATGAGAAACACGATCTTCTGATTGAGGCGAAGGCGAGACTATTAGCGAATCAATATGGGAAACACAGGTATTCTCATGAACGCCCGCGATCGCCTCCAGGATTCTGGCGTACCGACATGCCAAGTACTCAAGAACTGGAGCAAGACCAAGAAGATGCCAGGAAGCTGGAGCGCGAGAAAGTAATGGAACGATACAGAGAAGCTATGCGCCCGGGAGGACTATGGAGGTTTGCGGACGAGCCTTAGGAGAATACTGAATACGATATGGCATTCTTCAGCTTTTCTCCGATGTATGAGAGGCGCATTGGAATATTTCTGTCGTGTATATTTGAAGTATATGTCTTGGTTTTGGCGATTCGACTGGGAATGGCAATGGATGAGCATAAATCCTGGTAGACGTCTTGGAAAAGTGTATCCACTCTAACTGTCTGTCCCGTCTACACAATATATTACCCAATCTAGGTCAACATTGTCCATGAAAGTGGTAAGGAGAACGGAGTCGAGATGCGCACTGCTTCGAGTACCAAGGCAGCCTTGAATCTGAGTGAATTCGGAACGTTTTGCTTGCTTCGATACGCTCTTCATTATATGTCACGAGAGAAAGAGCTTTAACAGTAAACAGTATACTCCATGTAGACTAGGCTTTTTTCGGTGCATCTTTCTGCATTAGCTGCTGGGGAATACCACGAGATGCGAGGAATGCCAAACGCGAAGTCGCGTCATGCAGTAGAAAGCGTGCATAAGCAGCTATAAAACATGACGTTTCGCATGTACGTAGAACCTCAAGATTGAACAATATCGGGATTTTTCTACCGGTGTAATCAGAGGCCAGTTACTGGATACGATCGTCCACTCGAGTTCACTCACTGTATCTTGCCTCGGCAGTTCCGGCTTGGCCGAACGCGGGACACGTGCCCCATCGCAGCTAACCGTCATCGTCCGCCCTGGCATCATCTCATCTTCAAACAGCGCCCCTGATATCGCGGTACTCATCACTCCTGTCTTAGTTTTTAAGTTAAGAGACCCAGGGTCGGACCGCTTGTCAAGTCCGATTGATGCTGGGCCCCATCTTAAGTCAATATGGAATCCAAGCGCACCCGCTACGTCGCGAAGACGTTATCTGAGCCTTCCAAATTATTGTCTCTCTACGAGGACTTTGTCACTAAAAATGCCAGTTCTGTCGGGCAGATAGAGTCTGCGCTGAGGTCGCTGACATATATAATACCTGGTTAGACATACCAGCGTGTTCACTTGGCCTTTACTGTGACTGACGAACTACTCCCAGGTCGGTATCGGGAATCTGAAGTACTCTCTGAATCTGGTAGGTTCCAATTCCATCAGACATACAGCGTGCGCATATATCTGACTGTCTATATAGTACACTCTGGCGTGCAGCTTCTTTCCTTATATCATGATTCCCTTGTTGCCCGAGTTATCGCCCGGCTTCCTCCAACCGCCTCTCGTCCACCTCCTACTCCACATGCCCGGTACACGAAGTACTGGACGTCGCAGTCGCCTTTGTATCGCCGGGCGGCACTCACCCTCCAGATGATTCAGTATACTGAGTTGCTCTGGGAAATGATTGCGCGCCGCCGTGGGGAAAAGGTTCGATGGCGCGTTGTTATCTTCATCGAAACCATCAAAGCTATATGCCGCTTGTTCTTGCTTCGATTGACCAACTCGAGGCCTCTAGTCAGCCCTCCGTTGCCGGAACGTGAACTAGATCTGATGGCCGCTAATGAGGAACGGGAGGAAAGCGAATACAATGATGTGCAGACACCAGCTAGTGAAGGATCATCTGACTTGAGTTGGACGATGCCCCGAACACGCCTGTCGCTTCCTAGTCTACCAGACGTCAATGATGTGTCGGACTTCCTCATTTCCAAAGTTCTTACAGCAGACGACGTTAAGCCAGCGAAATCTCTCCTCCACCGCGTCAATGGCCAAGGCCAATTGGCCGAGGTCCTGTATATCCTTAGGCCTGTCGTTTACGCTCTGGCACTTCGCAAATGGGGCCAGGACAAACGGAGCTGGAGGCCTTGGCTACTCGGATTCGGTATGGAATATGGTTGTCGGCAGCTCGCTAAGAAGGATTTCCGGGAACGCATTGCCGGAGGTCTACGGGGATTGACGGGGCTGGAACGGGAAGAACTCAAAAAGAGAGGCTGGTCTATGGGATGGTGGATGATGAGAGGTGCTTTCTACGAGTCCTTCACGAAGTATGTGGCCCTCTATCCCTTTGCATGACTTGGATTTAAACTTACTTTGATTAGGCCGTCACTGAAGAACGTGACCGAAAAGATGAAGGGTGTGCCCTTGCTCGACCTCGTTGGCAGCATCCTCGAAGACTACCAGTACCTCTGGGACAATTACTATTTCTCAACTGCGACCTTGTAGTGGATTTGATTGTTTCTTTGCTTTCTATCACCTTCTACAGGCTATCCTCTTTCCTTTGTTTCCGGGAATCCATGAGTCAGGTACACGGCGTGTATACTAAAGGAGTTCAGTGGCGATACCCGATGAGTTTAATACGGATAATTGAAGATTATATATGTCATGATAATCGAATGTGTGTTCCATTTCGGGCATGGGTATCATTATTCCTATATCGTACAAGCGCGTATAACACCAAAGTCAAATCAAGCTGTTCAGAAGATCAAACCCGCCTTTTGTCCATACCAACCAGAGAGGTCATCCGCCTTTCCCTTCTGCGTAGATGATGAGTTCAAAAAGTACTCGCTGATTTGCGTCTCTTCATCGACAGGCCAGTCAACGCGCGTGGGACCCTTTACCTCAAGCAAGTCCTTTACCGTTCCCCAGCTGAAGCGACATTCAGTGCCCCAGCCGAAGACAGGATCCATATCTCTTTTCAGCCAATTGACGCATTTCGAATCTGACGGGTAACCGCTACCCCATCCTTCGGCAGCATTTTCTGGTGCGTCCGCATCGCCTTCTGCCTTCCGTCGTAACTCCATCAACTCTTCATAGCATAAGTCCAATGCGGCATCTCTTGTCACCTTCGCAACCACACTAGCAGCACTGACACAAGGGTACAGTGAATCTGCCTTCTTGGCAACAGTGATCTTGAGAGATGGGAAGATCCGCTCGAGTTTCGCCTGGTAGGTCGCTGGGTTTCCGATGGTGTCAATGTATACTTCTTTCACGTCGACCTTGCGCTCCTCCACAATACCGCGGATAATCTCAATCGTCGCATCCATCGCCTGCGCGTTGAGATTGTATACCCCGCCGCCAGGCCGCATCATGCCTGAAGAGATGTCCTGTGCGGACAGCACTTTCACCGCCCAGCCGCAGGACTGGAAGAGAGGATGCCCGGGCGTGCATAAAAGCCGCATTAGATTCGACCTGACACCTGGCGTGAGGACTTTACTATCATTGAAAGCATGGTCCTTGGCTAGCAGCGAGTGGTGAAGATCGCGGGGAAGATAGAAGGCACTGTAGACCATGGGACCAAGGACAGGTCCTCGTCCTGCTTCATCAACTCCCAGAACACATGGAGTAGGTTCAGGCGCCTCTGTTGAGCTTGGTGCTGCTGAATCTAGAGTCACTTCTGGAGGGCACTCCGTATAGTTGGCATATGACTGGCCGGAGAGCAGTCGGCTTCGGTCGATCGAGGGAGGTATGAAGACATTGGTTGGTGGTGTCTCTTGGGTGATATCGACAGATTCCTGCATAGGGTCGTCCATATTGTCTGTCAGACGCGGGAATCCCTCTGGTAATCGGATCTAGGAATTGCTGTATGTTCGCAATGGTCGCTGTAGACTTCACGTCTCGATCTCTCATGCCAGGCGGTGGAAGAGACGCGTCGGCCCTGTTCGGGTCTAGCGCGTGCGGCGCGTGTTGGCGAGGTTGGAGGAGATGCTCATTGCTCTTATTGAACTTCCCCTCCACAATATCCGCAACGAACTGGCCCTACAATCTATCGCAAAGGCGCTTTGTTCTGAGAAACGGGCCATTCGCAGGAGCGCTTTTTGTTTGATTCGGAACCCGACTGATCCTGGTTGTTGTATTTTGCGCGCCAGACTGACCATCGCGGACCCTCTGCGACCATGGCTCCCCGAGCACCCGCAAGAGCTCGCGACTATGATTATTCCAACGTGGGAAAGGCAGGGAGGTGAGCATATTGTTTATTTCTGATATAATGGATAGATTCACATATACAGTATCTTCCAAATTACTACAAAAGGGAAGCTAATTAAGTGGTAAATAACAGACGGACCGGAATTACACTGAAGGAGGGAAAGCGAGATGAACATGGAATGGAAGAAATTGAGGGCATGTTCTCGTCACCAGAGAAATCGCCTACAGGGTTGAATGGGTTCGCGCATGATAACGAGTCGGATAACGATTCAGATGGTATGTCCATCGACGATGGTAAGTCGTCAAATACCTCTGTCTTTCTTCTTAATAACCCTCAGAGGGTTGGGCTCGCGTTATTTTACGCGCTGATGGCTGATACATTATATAGGCAGTGCTCCTGGTCCAGGCGACTTTCTCGCCAGTGCAAGTGGACGTAGCTCCTATTTCCCGCCCCCGGTTGCTCGATCTCCCATGAAGACAGGCTTGACGGGCTCTCCACGGCGGACTCCTGCATTGCGTTCATCGCCGATGCCGCGTAACGACCAGCCCTCTTCCAGCCCATCCACTGGCCGCCAGCTAAACAACAGAACTTCCGATGTTGGAAGACACATTAGATCGCCTCTCAGCCAACGACGGCCGAATGCAGTGCCGGCGTCGCGGGCCAACGGAATCAATGGCAAGGGCAAGGGAAAGGAGATTGTGTTTGATCCTGACACCACCGCGGATTTTTCTGATGGTGATGGAAATGGTCTACTCAATGGCGACGAGAACCTGGGAGACATGACAGAGGTCCAAGATATCGTCAACAGTTCAGACGGCGACGAAAATGGTGAGCCGATGGATGGTGATGAGAACCTGGAAGAGGGTGGACCATCCGATGCCGAACAGGACGAAGAGATCTCAGAAGCGGAGTCATCAGCGCCAGTGCCAGAGCCGAAAAAGGCCAGTAAAGGTCCTGCTGTTCAAAGAAAAACTGGCGCCAAAACCCAAGCAGCACAGCGTGGGTCGAAATCGAATACCGCTCAGTCGGATGCAGCGTCTAAACGCAAGCGTGCGGGAAGGCCAGCACAGAGCCAGCGCGATGAAGAGGAGGAGGAGCCTACTGAACAAAGACCGGTAAAGAAATCGAAACCTACGGGCCCAAAGAACCAGGGCCCCAAAGCTACGGGGAACGCAGAGCTGGACAAAGTTGTCGAGAATTATGCCACCCGTACGGGTCCCCTGAAAGGCCGCAGCCTATATATATTGAAACGCGAAAAGCCAGACCAGGCGGCCACGCATACTCGATCCGGACGAGTATCAGTGCGACCGCTGGCGTATTGGCGCAATGAACGATGTGTCTATGGCGATGAGGAAGCGGAAGTCGGTGAACGATTCCCACTTAGTACTATCAAGGAAATTATTCGAACAGAAGATGTCGAGCCTGAAAAGAGACCAGGTTCGAAACGAAAATCAAAAAAGTCGAAGTCTAAGTCCAGGAGGAATGCGGACGATGAATCAGAAGACGACAGCCAAGACAACTCTGATCCCTGGGAAAAGGACGGTATCCTTCATGGATACGTTAGGAAGTGGGATGCAGAGACTCAAACCACGATGGAGGACGACGAAGTGCTTGGTATGTAGTGAATTTTCTAGCTATCTGTGCCGCAAAGTTACTAACATTGATATAGATATCGCATATGGCCCCGCGGGAATTGAAACGCGTGACGTGAAAGACTCGACGTTCCGCTTTGCCAAGTTGCTCAGTTCTCCATTCTTGGGCTCTGGTATTGTCGAATTGCCGCCTGGTGGAGTCAAAAAGCCGAAGAACTCAAAGAGAATGCACATGGTATTCTATGTTTGCCATGGCAGAGTACAAGTCGATATTTCTGGTGTTCAGTTCAGCGCTGGAAAAGGATGTGTTTTCCAAGTTCCACGGGGTAAGTTAGGACATTTCATGGCATACAACAGTGGAATGGAAGAAACTGACTTATCCTCTTCATAGGAAATTATTATAGTTTTGCCAACGCGTACGAGAAGGATGCTCGGCTCTTCTTCACACAAGGGTGCATCCCTACTGAAGGAGAAGCTGCTGCCGCCGCGGCAGAAAGTTCAAAGCCTGCCACAGAGGAGGAATCTCCTGCAGAAGCAAGCACAGGACGTGCTACAAATAATGCAAAAGGCCGACCTAGAGGGAAACAGAAAGCTGCCGCCTAGTAGGCAAATGGTTGGTAATAATTTTCTCAGCTTATGATTTATGTGCTTGTAAATATTCTGCCTTGACTGCATTGGTTGGGACTTCTTTTGCGGCTGGTGCGAGTCTATATCTTTTCAGAGTCGAGTGGGAACAGGGCTTAGGAGTCACTACGTGATACCAATCATATTTGGACTTATGGCGTTGATCCAATATTATATCATTCAAGAATGGAAGTTTCTCAAAATTCTCATGTTTGAGGTCTCTGTAGATATCTTCAGTATAAGAACTACGGGTAGCCTTTTTCTCACCATAGGTTCAGTGTATCTGCCATCCTGCTAGGGAAGTAGCACTTCAGATTTCCTCCATATCATCATCTAGCTCATCATCCAGTCCCAAAGGCGGGAAATCACCCACCTCAACCTTGTCCGGCTTAACGAAGACACCAGTCTTGGCAGGACAGTTGAAGTACCGCTGGCCGCCTACACTACCATCATTCTTACCCAAGGGTTCATCAAGCTCGATTCCGACCCAGAGAGGTTGCGGTTCCTGCGATGTCCCAGCGTCTGATTCATCGTCCTCTGCGGATTTCGGTTTAATCCCCGCGAACGGGATCGTGGGCACGGGACCAACGAAGCGGATAGTACCACGACGAATGTGCGGTGGCGTGGAGGGGAGGATGATCGCACGAGCATCGACAGTAATTCCTGGGAAGAGGACGGGGTTTAGCATGCCGGGCAAAACAGACACACAAGGTAGTGAGTCCGAATGCATGATATCGAACAAACAAGCTGAAAGGGAAAAGAGACTAGGAAAGTAATCTTACCTCTCTTTTTAACCTCCTCGACATCCTTCTCCGCTTGCTCGCGCATCAATTCCTCAGGTGGGCGCGCTTTCGGGTCAAAACGGCCCAGTTTCTGGGCTTTCTTCCATGCTAGGACTGAGTTGGGGAGAGACTCGTAGGTTGAGTCGGGAAGCTCATATTTCTCCACGGAGGAGAGGTCGGTGAAGTTGGGTCTTGCGGCTGGGGGTCGCGTATCGTGAACCTGTTATGACAGTTCAAGTTCAGTATATGGCTTGTGATAGTCTCAACTTTCCATTAGTAGGTTGAGACTTTGCCCCGCGCAACATAAAAGAAAAAGAGGAACAATATGTGAGAAAGTACCAGTTTGCTCTATGGTACAGGGTAGATGAGAAAAGAAGCAACAGGCCAAGACATGACGATCCAGAAATAGGAAATTAGATGTCCATTAGTGTATTCCAAATCCAGAATACTTCAGGTCCTTGCTAGGATTCCTAGCTCTGATGAGATATACGATTGTTCGAGGTTTAAGACATGTCCGGAGAATAGGTCTTACAACCATAGAAGAAATGATCACCTACCTCGATCTCGCATCCTTTCGACAGCCCATAGATTTCGAGGACCTGTTCGTCGCCCTCGATCCACTGATCCTGCCTTCCTGGGGCCTTGAGCTTGAGTCTTTGGCTACTGGGCGGAATACCAGTCATGGTCTCCAGTTTGGCTTTCAGCTGCAGGACAGTCCATGAGGGAGTAATGCGACGTTCAGTCCCAAGTGTCGGAGTGTTGTCTGCACTTGGTCCCGAAGGAGGCGTAGAGATGATAACGGTGACATCTGTTGGGGTCGGTTGGAAAGACATCTTGGACAACCGATTTTATCCTGTTATAAATGTTAGAATATTCTGAAAATGATAGTCAAGATGAATGGAGCGCTGGGGAATGGTATTAAACAATAAAAGAGACAAAGTTGGAACATAAAAGGGGTACTGATGAAAAGTCACATTCGTTACCTCGATGAGGAAAGAGAGCAACCAACCAACTACCAGAAGAGAAAGAAGCGATATGGCAGTTGAAACTACTTACTGGAACCCTAGAAGTTGCACAGGAATTTGTATGTATTTATTTCTGCTACTGTGAGCAGTATGGCCCCTGGATGGGAATATCTTGATGTCTACGGCAACGGCACCCAAAATCTAAACTTTACTTTGGCACGTTCCGCCAGTTTGCGACCACCCCACAAATTCAAGTAATCATAGCCAACACTTGCAGACAATTCCTTAGTTCTACTTAGTTTTCTGCGCCGCACACAAGGCCATTGATTAGTCATCGATGCTAACTGACTAACTTGAATAAGCTCTACACTTCCTACAGTTCTGTGTATGTACAATACAGTCATTTACAATCCTCAGCTTTACTCCGTGCTTTACTACTTAAGTTCTCATATCGTAGATTTAGATAGTCCTAAATTAAAAGTAAATATTAAAAAGTCGCAGTTAAATTATGAAGTATAGAATATTCTAGTATCTACTCGTTACTCGTAATAGTATCAGATCTGAACACAACTCGACATGCACTTTCAGAGGCCATAAGTGGAGAGGCACTGTTTCGACTGGGACCTGAAAATATAACACAGTCTATTTGCTAATAAAATAACTACCAACAACACTGCATCGCTAAAAGAACACCTCGAATCCGAAATGTCCTCATCGCTGATGCTTTCCCAATCTCCGCACCACGTGACAAGCAAGGGTCCCGCGCCGCTACCGAACTTTAATCGATCTCAGATCGTCAGTCTCTCTTAATGTCGACCACGGCCTCAAGCATAATTACTCCTCTAGAATCCCCATATCTACCCATTGATTGTATCTCACCTCACCTCCTGCTCATTCCGGCCAACTACCAAACATGGCATCGCCAGAGGCTTCAAACTCGAACAGCAAGCCACACGAAAACAGCGAAGCATACGAGGAGGAACATGTGCATCAAGTGTACCAGCAGATCGCACAGCATTTCTCCGCCACGCGGTACAAGGTAAATCATAATCTGCCCTACTCTACTGTTGCCCATTTGCTTTAACTTGCATTTGTAAGCCATTAAACTACCGAAATCGGGGATCCATTGCTGATTTGTATCTCTATCCCCGCAGCCATGGCCTGTAGTGGAACGGTTTTTGAAGGAGCAAACGCCTGGCTCTATTGGGCTTGACATCGGATGCGGTAACGGCAAGTACCTAACCGTCAATCCTGATGTGTTCATTGTAGCATCAGATAGGTAAGCGTGGAACATATGCATGTTTAATTTAAGCCATTTCGTTATTCATGTCTCTCATTGTGCAATGTCAACTACTCCGTTGTGATGTCAAAAGATAAGACCCCTGTTAATAACAAGGCAGGTCCGAGGCTCTGGCACGTATTGCTACAAAACACGAGCCGCACTCGACTATTTTGGCTGATATCCTGGATCTGCCGCATCCGTATTCTCGCTTCGATTTTGCTATTTCAATTGCCGTGATTCACCATCTCTCAACGCCAGAGAGGAGAGTCCGCGCAATAGCTGAGATCTTAGAGACTCTGAAACCAGCTACTGACAACAGCAAAGGCGGTACAGCCTTGGTCTACGTGTGGGCTCTGGAGCAAAGGGAAAGCCGTAGAGGCTGGGACAAAGGCGACCAGCAGGATATCATGGTACCATGGGTTCTAAAGCAAAAACCGACTGAGTCGGGTCCAAGCAACGAACAAAGGGTATTTCATCGATATTACCACCTGTATGAATCAGGAGAGTTGGAGCGTGACATATGCAGTGCAGGAGGCAAAGTCCTGGACTCGGGGTATGATAAAGACAATTGGTGGGCGATCGCAACGCGATCCCCAGAGACATGAAAAAGAAATCACAGAGCTCGATCATTGCTTCAAGAATCAATCTCGAGAGCAAACCTTTCCTGGATCCAACATGACAGGAATGAAGATGAAAGAAAAAAGCCATCCGTCGTGAGTGAAATGTGGGGGGGAATCTAAACATAGAAAAATCCAACAAAAAACAATATGGGAACTGCAAACACGTCTGTCCAGAGATGACTGTCTACCTCCCACCGCGCTATGCAATTCAGAAAAAATTAACGCAAGAGACATCAGGCATTCACGTCGTTTCTTATGGATGCGTACGGGGCGGAGGTCCTGAGCCACCTCCCACTTGAGGGCCATAAAGGCTGGTACGGAACTCTGGAGGCGATCCTCGAATCTGGTAAGGGTTTCTCGGGGGTAGTGGAAGCGGTGCGTATGCCGGGACGCCAGCAGTGAGCTCTTCAACTGAAGGAAGCTGGGGAGGAGGTGGCCGTGGTGCAGATCCACTCCTCAGTCGCGGCATGACGGTATTGCCGCGGCGATGTTTCGTGGCCGGAGGATCTATGGAAGTATTGGATAGCGAGAATGGTACGACACCAGCCCGACGAGCCATTTCCTGCTCCCCTAACTGCCAGTGCATTGCTTCTGCCGCTCGCCACGGAATAGCCATTTCTTCAGCGACTTTGGCCCACATTTCCGCTTTGAACCTGTTGATGGAACAGAGTCAGTCAATATTCAGTGTTGCTGTCCATTCGTTAAGGAAATTGCAGCTTAATTATCAGCATTATAGGTTCTTCAAGGCTTACCTTTCGTAGAGCCTCGCTAGCTTGTTCTTCCTGTCTTCATCCCACTCACTCCGGCGCTCGAGATAGTTCTGGTAGTGGAGGCGACAACTGATAGCGCTTCGACCGGGCAATCTCTTGCTGATATCCTCCCATTTCATCCCGCTACCGCGCAGCTCAATGATCAAGGCATCCTCCTCAGGCGACCACTTCGATTGCTTTTTTGCAGGTGATTCCGCAGGATGTGCAGACTGAAGGCGCTTTGCTGGCACTGACGAAGGAATTCCAGAGCTGGCAGGACGTGCTGAACTCGCAAAAGTGGAAGCCGTGCTTGTTGCAGTCGCCGCCGCCGCTGATGGTGCCACCGGGGTTAATATCGTCCTGGACGATGTCGCCGAAGCTCGCGGCGCCGCCGGGCCTTCCTCATCTTGCGGCTTCAGCAGCAGTGAGATATCCACTTTGGCGGACGGGATAGAGACTGGGTTTTGTACCACGATCATATGCGCGTCTTGGACGGAACTCTTCTTCGCTTGTCTTCGCAAAGACTGGACCGCGTGACTCCAGACACGCGGGTTTGCAGCCGATGGTCCTCTAGATTCCTAGAGGAAAGCTTGTGAGATATACAGCTCTTCAGCTATGGGCGGTTGAGCTCTGTGAATCGTCGGATGTGCAAGTGACAGGGCCACAATTGGAGCGCATCAAACAGGAGAATTCGTCGATCAGTCTGGCTTGATCAATCACAGCAGAAGGTCGACAGGATCAACACGTAGGGTGTGGCTGAGGTAGAGTAGAAGAGAGATCGGAGAAATGGAAGATAAACTCGAAAGATCTTGCAGGAGGAGGATTATAATGATTAGATCTCGAGCGATGAATGAGAGAGCAGGAAAGGCAACGGTAGAAAAAGCCGGTGATTCAAATGGAGAGGCCTAAAATAAGATAATATGGGGAAACGTCAAGGGTTTTTGAGTTTCACTCGGCTCAGCCCAACCAGTCCTGGTGGGCAAGAGGCGGAGGATGGGATTGAAATGATACCCACCCCGGGTCCCTAACTAAGATATACACGAAGGGTGAAGCGGTCAAACCCAGTCCGGGTGAGGCAGTCATCCAAGTTGTCCTGGCCGACTCGGGTTGGTCAAGCTGGTTCGAAACGGGAATACGGTACGTCCACGAGAGGGCCAATGATGGACGTGCCACCGTTGGGTGTCTAGGATATCTCTAACGGCAGAAGCTGTTCTGGTCTTATTGCATCACCGGCCTCTCTGGTCCAGGGGCACGGCTTCAACTGGGGGGCAAAAAAAAACGGCGCCAACCCACCGGTGCGAGTGGTATAAGAGTCGCACAGAGGGTGCAAAACGAGAGCTACGACGGGTCTAGGGGCCTTTGCAGAGCAGCGGAATGGATCCCATCCCAGAATTGTTTGCCTGCAGTAATTACATCTCGCAAGTTCGAAGTCTAGCCCGGTCGTGGTAAAGCTCCATCATACGAAACAGAGACGATCATCATGGCTACAACAATCCAGGAACGACCATCCGCAGGGTCACCGTTGAATCACCGTTCTGGGCCGTTCTAGCTATTCGGGGGAACGAAAAGCTTTTTCCGTGTTTTCGACCACACGGTTCGCTGGATCATATTGTGGAAGCGATCCAGAAGGTCCAGGTTGAGACGGTTCAACGGCAATCAGGATAGGCATCAAATCGACGGGAGCCGCTAGGATCTGGGGTCATGCGTTCGTCTCAGGTCCGGATTCTGTTGAAATTGGCACCGTCCGCACGGCAAGGCGGGAGAAGGCTTTAGGTTCGGAGGCCATATTAGAATCTTGCAGGGCTCCACGCGACCGTTTGGCAATGAGGCGCTCATCTTTCGCCGCTGAGGTGGATTAACTCAACCGTCGTTCTAATTTGAGAAAGCCACACCAGTCTCGCGTTCCGCGGATTAGCCCGGGGAGTCCAGTCCCGATCTTCGACATGTCGTGCGTGGACGATGTGCTGTCATCCAGAAAGAGGTTCGTCCAGCAGCCAGTGTCTGGCATGCCATGCCGCATCGCATCGCATCGCATCTTGCTCTGATTTTTGCGCAAGGCAAACTCACTGGCGATATACACGCCATTGGCCGTATTTCGAGCTGGCTACCGCGTAAAGCGACCCTGCCGCTTCAATCCTGTATGGTAGGGTACTCTTTTGCGCGCTCTCCCCGCATGGCTGACCGAAACGACCATCATCATCCCATATTCTGATTTACCATACCAGATTGTTGTTGTTCTTCTTAGAGTAGTTAGTTAGCTATCATCCCTCCACCCCCCTCCCAGGGCCAGACCAGGGGGAACGACAGTTGGCCCGACGAGCTTTCTGGCGTTTTGCCCACTTGCTGCGCGTCGGAAAATTGACCTCAGCGGCGTTCTGGAGCCGATTGAGTTGCGCATGGTCGTAACGGGTTCGCTTATTGATACTCGGTCAGGTTCGTCCTGTCACCGTAAGTAATAAGATGATGGTTGTGCGGTGGCTGTGATACTAGTTCCCAGGCTCTCCCGCTGGCCAGATTGCGATCTCGAAACATGGGTCAGGAGCGACCCATGCCCACTGATCTCTTGGACGTGAAACCACGGTGCTCGGATAACTGCTCGCTCGTTTGTCCTGGCCACGATCCTTGGGTGTCGCGGAAATTAGCGACCTGTCACCGTGGATGCGTCTAAATGCTCTTTGTTTGTGTCTTTGGGTTTTTGCCATTCGACTCTTATTTTATTCTTACGCCGTTTGGAACCCACGTATTATGTACTCTACCAGACTCTGGACAGGTACGGTTTTCTCTCCATAAGGCGGTTCAGCAGCGGTCTGTGTGAGCACGGAGCATCGATCAGCTCTTGTCCCCGTGTGCACATGCCCTCTCTCTCCCATTGTCTTCTTTTCTGGCAAGCGCCACTGGAGAAGAAGATCGGCTAGATGGCAAGAATTCGAGAAACGAAAGAAGTCGACTGATCCCAACACAACACGCCCCCCTCCAGGGCTTATCCTGTCTGTGAAAACGACGGTCCAGTGCTACCTACTTTTGATACTCTGCTCGGAGCATTTTCTGACTCTACACCTCCTCATCTGCTCTTAGCGCCGCGCAGTTTGACAGGGAAGGCCGTTCGGGACAAGATTACCTAGGATTTCCAGTGGGGCTCGCAGTGGCTTGGCCTGCCTGGCGTCGCTTGACGGTTCGCCGTCAGCGCAAGGAGACAATGTGAGCCGGTGGGTTTGACGTCGAGGCGTTGGGAACCAAATCCGCCCCGGGTGGAGATGCCGGGAGACACGGTTCAGACGAGAACAACCGTCACGAACGTCCAAGGGTGAAAAGCGCTGTCGAGAGCTAACCGGTGGGGAATGCAGCGCTACTCTCGGAAGTCAGACGTGAAGAAGAACCATGATCTGTCGCTAGGAGTCCCGCTAGCCCGCTGTCATTTCGCGCCTCGAACCAGTCCGCTCGTTTTTCAGCCCAGCCATCGGACATTTTCCTGCTCTCTGGGTCTGCCACTGCGGCCTAGGAACGGCCGGGAAGCGAGTGGCAGATGATTTAATATTATTTCTTCCCACACCGTGCGCGACAGAGCGCAAAGGTTGACATTATTTGGCCGGGTCAGCACTTCCAGCATTTGCCGCTGTCATGTCATGTCATCTCCTCTCTCTGTTTCTGCTCTCTCACTCTGTCAGTCAGTCAGTCTGTCTGTCTGTCTGTCTGTCAGTCTCTCTCATTCATGCCCGAACAGACATCCGCGGGTAATCCTGCTGGTAGTAGATACTGCGGTGATGTATGACTGTCGTCTATCATTGGCGGTGGTCACTCGCGGCCTGCTGCAGAGTCTCAGGTAGGATTAGATGCTAGATGGTAGTGGGAACGTCTGGAGTCCTGAAAGGAGAAACGGTCGTCGTCGTGCGGCAAGGCGGTGAGGTCACCGCCAGATCCCTGGGCAGCCGCTGGCTCGAAGCTAAAGGAAATGAAGCATAACGCACAGAACCACACGGCGTGATGGACAGGCGGTGGGCAGCTGTCTCTATCCTATCACAGCGGCCAGCAGACTCTTCACGGAATCATCCACTGCTCATCCGTTTCTGTCGTGCGTCTCTCCGGCGACCAAGAAGCGTCCAGACCGTCGCCCGTTGAAATTTGAACTAATTATCATTTTATGTTGTTGTTGCGCTCGTCCGTTGGAGGCATCTACAACTGGAAGTCACGGGATCTACACAACGCGACCTCGTCGAGCTCCCAAGTAGACGCGACATCCAGCTCAATTCACCGGTTCGAATTCTGTAGAGGAGGATGCAGCAGGACGAAATGATTGGAAGAAGCTTCTTAAGCCTAAATAAATGATCGACACTTATTGACGTCCAAGTGGTGAGCTCTCATCATATCTACTTCAGACGAAGTCGAAGTCGAAGTCGAAACTCGAGGAATGCAGCGTGGTATCGCGTCGTCCCTGGTTTCCTAAGAATAAACAGACCAGTTCTCTATATTGCGTTGCCTCTAGCACTTGCAGTGGAGGGGCTACATGGGAAAGTTGCTGCTGCTGCTGCTGCTATCCACGAGCATGCAAGTATTCTGCGTTGTTCAGTTCTGTGCTGAGGACTATAGCCTTGTTCAGCAGCATCCTGATAACATGCGGCAACTCCCGAGCTATCTTCGATTGTTATCTTTGCTCTTCGAAGAGCTGTCAGTGTGATTCATGCCTACAAAAATAACATGCAGGGACAGCTCAGTGAGATACTTCCGCGTTGTACTTCGTACTCGCCATCATTAACCCTACAATACTGCAGGGAGATTCGATTGGGAGCTGGAGACCTGGTAGCATATCCTCCACTGATTGGAGCAGCAGATGGCCTTTACGCCGCAGCGTCGAAAGAGTCCTCGGAATGGTGCCACGGCAGAAGAAAGAGACGGCCTCCTGCCATTTCGGGCGACACAGGATGAGGTAAACATGCAGTTCCTGTTGTTTCAGAGTCTGATCAGCAGCCTCGCTCCATACCGGGTCCAACCAGTCAGACGCATATTGGGCCATTTTCAAAGGTCTGGAGTCTCAGCATGGCCTGATGATCCTGCAGGCACCAGATTGCCAACGTGGTCTCTGGTCGAGTATGGCCGAGCTCATTACTTCTTCT
Source organism: Paecilomyces sp. PK2413 (assembly GCA_023624055.1). NCBI lineage: Eukaryota > Fungi > Ascomycota > Eurotiomycetes > Eurotiales > Thermoascaceae > Paecilomyces > Paecilomyces sp. PK2413. The sequence goes on along the minus strand of JAMADQ010000014.1, from coordinate 643,852 downwards.
TCGTGGCCAAGTATACCTCTCTTGACGGCGGTTTCTTATCTCAACAAAAGGAGGGCACCTGTTGGAGTATGGATCATCAGATATTGTCATGCCTTTCGAGGACCAGCTTGGCGACGTAAACTAGAAAGTAATCAGGTATATCTTCGAGAACTCCAGCCTAGATACACTTCTAGATTATACGGCTTATGACGCATTGATGTCAACGTGATCCACCAGCGGATGCTCTTTTCGACACTGACATGCTTGCGATAAGTCATCGGACGTTGGCAAGTCACTTTCCAAGGCAATCTCGATGATGATAGATAGGCTGGATGGCGTCACACACGCCTGCCCGACAAGGATGGTGGCAGCCACCGTTAAGAGCCACACAGTCTGCGCTCGGGCTCTCTGGCTGGCACGGATGAAGCCCTGATTTGCTCTTCTCCCGCTCTCGTGAGGGGAGAAGGTGTGGCTCCTTGTTATGAAGGATGGGCAGCCCGTTCCACAGTCGGACCTAAAACAAACATCGTGGAGCCTGAAACGTCCCGTTCCAGGGTCTCGCCTTGGCCTTTTTCCAGCGTAGGGTAAAGTAGGCAAACGGCAATAAACTCGTACTGGAGTAAATTTCCCGCGTGGTCAATCTTAGCGATAGAATAGCTCTTTCATAGGATGGCCAAATGAACCTCATTTCATGTCTCTGCCGTGTACCTCGAGGCTTTTTGCCATCAGAAACAACCGACGGGGCATACTTGCAGAGGACTTCTCATATTCTAGAACTCACCTCCTAGTTAGTACTACCAGAAACTAATTATTTAGGACTTACACCACATTCAAGTAGTAAATTAGATTAATCATACCGACACTCCGCTCTAGATACATTCCAGGTTCATCCTTGTCCATGTACCTGTCACAAGGGCATCTTCCCTCGTATCGGGACCATGTGAAGAGGAAAGCCGTACGAGAAAGAGCTTTTAGTCATAGAAAATCTAACTAAATGTCGATGAACATAAACAATAACAATAATAGGGATTTTCTGACGGGAAATGAAATCGAATAGTACTTTCAGGGTATTCATTATTAACTCTAGTTTGGGCGTACGCTACCCCCTACAAGGACGTCGAGACGTCGAATCATAATCAATCAGTATAAACCAGAACTAATATATCGTTCGGCCTTTATGCTATCTGAAATAGGATAGTAATTATCGAAATTAGATTCTTGAGTTACAAAGAAGGACGATAAGACGCGTGATGATATCCGGTTACAGTCCGAGAGCCAAGTCAGACGGAAGTTTTCCGTGAGTCAGAGTCGGGTAGCAGTATGCGGTGGCTGGGATCTTAGAGGTAGATGATTGTCAAGGCAGCAGTTAAAGCGCGTATCATTATTTCGCAGAGGTCAGCAATCCTTTCCAAACGTTAGTGTCCAGGGTGAGATGTACCCCGTACAGTACATACTAATCTTGAGGCGGTGGTTAGGAGTAGGGTGTATGGGACTTAGTGAGAAGAAGGAGTATCCGTGTTTTCTGTATTCTCTCTTCTGTTTTGATGAATGAGGTTTGTGATAGATAAGATTTAGTGACGAGAGATCGTGGAAATAAACGACCAGAGAGTATTATGGAGATGCGTGAGAGCCAGAACAGTGTATCCAGGCTACGCATAGAGAGGTGCCTCATACGAAAGAGTCCATAGGGCACAAGAGGAGCTCTTTCTGCGATAACTGGCCAATTTATCTGCCAGTCTGGGAGAGAAGTAATTTATATCGGTATCTCCTTTTCTCTGACGATGGTCCTATAGTAAAACATGAGGTATATCAGTCCTATTTATACACATATGCGTGTTTTATATCGCTTCATTGAATCACCATCTTCATGAGACTCGATTGTTTCGCGATTAAACAGAAAAGCCGCATCTTTAAGTACTGACAATTCTACAACAAAAGTGCCGCATGAGCGGGCTATATCGCTCCGAATTATAATATCAGAGACAGAGTAGAGAGGATATGATTCACAATTTTGGAGAAACTCATTTGCGTGATTACTCCTTTCTGTAATCGCTCGTTATTCTAATATCTGCTTGTTACTTGTGGTTATCTTTATATTGAAGTCTCCTCTTTCGCCAGTAGTAGTATTTTCGTTCGGACAAGGTAACGAAATCCACCAAATCAGAGCCCTTCGATAAATCAGCTAAAGATCCTGTGTGATCTCAAAAACCGATTTATTCTTATATTGAAATGAATACGGTTCAGCGAATTGGCCCAGATTTGCGTGCCTTCATACTGTTATCTTTGCAGGACGCGAAGTCTGTAAATTCCATATTGCCGAAGTGCTTCGAGTCGCAACACAACCACCATCCAACAAAAACCATGAAAATACTCTCACTTAAATATATCAGAATGAACTATTCTATGTTGTCTTCCCTTTTTCTATCTAATTTTTAATCCCAATGTTACCATCGTCGTCTTCCTACGTACATGAAAGGCGGGACCTATCGGGAAGAGTAGTTAAGCCCTTATTGTGGGGCAGCATACAGCTGCGACTCTTGAAGACCATCTCCTATATTAACCGTCCATACCAACCTTCCAAAGAACAAGACAAGGGACGACATAAGCAGTGGTCGAACACAATAACATGGCGTCCTTGGCCAATGAGATGTAAATCTCTTATGTTTTTGTTGGCTTTACCATCCTGTCGCGGAGGGCCTGAGACGTTTACATAGCCGTCGACTACACCAAGGGCACGATGCTTAGATGCTAATTCTAAACATTGGATTCCGCTTTTTCCTATGTATTTCTTTCCTAGGAGATATAGTCCCCTTGAAACTCTGACGAAAGGGCTGAAAGGGAAGCTATAAGGAGGGAGGGGTCGGAAACGCTCGAATCAAACTTCGAATCCGTCACATCTTTTTTCTTGACGTGGGAAGACAGACATCAAATCCAACATCATATATATCTCCATGCATGATTGCTAGTGAATGTGAATTCCAACTATCGATCCAACCATTCTAAAAATGGAATCAACCGCTCAATTTCATGATGCCCCATCGATATCACGCATAATCGAACGACTCATTGCAGAGCTATCTACAATCCCCTCTCCAGAACCACAGAACGACACCACCGGAGCTGGTACTGCCGCATGGGCTCAGAGTACACAAAACGATATCCAAAACCAAAATCCATTTTCCTCTCTACGAGGATCTCATCTGTCCAAAGTGAAATCACTCATGTTGACCCTCCACTGTCTTTTTCCGGACGAGTTGCTCCTTGCCCTGGATATTTTGGATCGGAGGCTCGTGAGGCGGTTCGTCAGTAGAAAGGATGTTGGTGGATCTCACGACCGAGATCATAGTGGAGATACTGCTGCTCCTGCTGCAATATCGGATGATAGAGAAGAGATTCCAGATTCCGAGGACGAAGACGAAGAGGAACTATTTGATCCACAGCCTGAGCCTGAACAGAATCGAGTGAGGAATAATGAGACCTTCCTCGTCCTTTCCACTTCATCTGCCACGACGGAATCATCGCGGAGACTCCCCGAGAAGTACTACGAAGTTCGTCTACAGGCTTGGAACTGTACCTGTCCTGCATTCGTACTGAGTACATTCAGAGATTCTGGACAGCCAGCAGATGAAGATCCCGATGTTGGTGCGGACGACGATGAGGGAATGGATGACCATCACGGAGATCGCTGGTTAGGAGGAACGCTGACAAGGATACTGTCGAGGAACTCGGCTCCTCCGATATGTAAGCATCTACTTGCTTGTGTTCTGGCGACGAGATGCGGGAGACTGTTTGGGAATGGTTTGCAGGAGAGAATCGATGTGAGCCAAGGTGAGATGGCTGGTTGGGCTGCAGGGTGGGGTGGATAAAAAATGCTCTTTGGGGTATTGCATAACATATTGATGGTCGAAAGACTTCTCGTTTTACGCATGTGTGAATATCCTGGGGAGGTTTGTGGCATTCTGCTGAGAAAATATTATGGCCACTTCTAAGGCAATGCCAACAGTGTAAAATATGATGCCATATGGTTGTCCAAAGATCACAACTAGTCTAAAAATTGCAGGCCTTTGGGGTACTTCGCGGGCAAGCTTATGTATCTGAGAGACAACCGGGATTGCTCTGCATTCGAGCTCTCGGGTCGACAATCCTTATTCTGCTCATTAGAATACTAGTGGCACAAGGCGGGCAGACGAGCAAACTTGTCATGACCTAGTGCTCATCATATTTTGGAGTCATGGGAGCAAAGAAATTCACCTCGCGGTGGTCCTAATATCATGATATCTATGGTTTTGCTGTATCACATACAGAAAGCCGCAGATCTCGATCGCCGTGGCCAATGGAAAAGAGGCTGACCTTCTTGGGTCAATCGTATTATACGTTTCAGGCATACACTAGCTTGCTCCAGACGCTTTTTAATGCAATCCAATCGATACCCTCCATACCACCCAAGTACACCTTTCTCTTTAACCCTTCTTGCCCTTCTCCTTGTTACCATCCTGGTCTTCCTTCTGGTCACCGTTGGCCGTCCCACCAGCCTTCTTGGCCTCCTTCTCATTCTTCGCATTAGCCTCCTGTTCCTTCTTAGAATCGTTCTCCTCCTGCTGCTGTCGGTTCTGGATCTTGTTCTCTATCAAATCATGGAATGCAGTGATTGCGCGGATCAAACTACTCAGGTAGATGGCCATCAGCTGATCATTCGTCTTGGTGCTCATCGCACGAGCCAGCTCGTTATTCTCCGTCGCAGCAGGTTCCGTGCCATTGATCTTCGGCGTGGGGGCAGGCGTCGACAGGTTCGGCAGCAGGTTGAAAACATCCTGGAGGTTTCCAAGGATCGCATGGTTGACGGGTAGTTCATGGTCCAGAACCTTCTGGAGGTACTGCCCGATATCACGTAGTCGTAGGTGTAGACCCTGCAATGACTGCAGCTGGGAAGTTATCCGTGTCGACAATGTTCCCACTGCAACGTCTCTGATGTCCCGGAGTAGGTGCTCGACACCGATCTCCTCGGCCTCCTCTGCTTCGATAATCGACGGCGTATGTACAAAGGTCTTTGAAGTAGTGGTACCATCCTGTATTGCTGTATATTAGCACCGTATTCGACCTATCCCACCCAGTGCTGCGTGATAGGTGATCATGCGGCACAATCACTTACGTCCTTGATCTCATCGACGGCAAAGTAGGCATCCGTCGGGACACCGACTTCCTTCGGTTGTACATCAATAATGACGAGTAACGGGTTGGGGGTGTAGCGCTTGAATAGTTCGTTGATCTCGAGGTCGGAAGCCCGTAGCTTAGGTCCGGAGTGGTACCATCCTATCAACTTTTCACGAGCATTGATCTTCTTGAACATGTCGTTCATGGATTCGACAAAGTTGTGGTCCAGGAACCACACAGAGGGGTCCTTCTCATCTTCCTCGAAGGGAACTGAGCGCCAGGATGTCAGTGGTCGTCGATGCGCAGACGGGCGGGGATAGAGTTACCTGCGAAACTGTTTGATACTCGAACATTCTTGCCATCGTTTTGGCCCAGAAGCACTCCAACCACACGCTTCCGCGTTCCCTTGGCTGATCGTCCGTAGTGGTCTGCGACAGAGAGCAAGACAAGGGGAGCAACGGAGACAGTGCGTGTCACGAGGGAGAGAGTCTCCGCCGTCGTGGCAGGCATGGCGGAAGACGGAGACTGGTGTACGGGGAGGAAGAAGAGGGAAAGAGTGACTCCAGAGGTATATGATGTGGAAAACGAGGAGGAGAGTCGAGAGAAGCGTCTGGCGTGGGATGGTTATGGCAAGCTCAGGTCGCCGTGCTGGAGCTATCCAGGTTGCTTGCTTGCCGCGTTGATCTCACTGCCTGGTTAGATAAGCCACTGCTCCAGCCACAATGTCACAATCACGTGATATTGAAAGTGCAGAAGTGTTGACATAGAAGGAAGCAGAGTTAGATAAGCAGGTTCTGGGCCTAGAGCATCCTGCGACTCTACGCAGCATGAACAATGGCCCATATTTGGTATGCCCAGAAAAAAGTTAACGATACCCTAGCTTTGATGCTTCAATGTCTCAATCTTCGAAACAGAGCGCTGGGGTCTTCCCATCCTGCTTCCATATCCTCCTCTCGCTATCTGAGAGATTGGGTAAAAGGGGCTAATTCACTAATTGGCAAGTATTCTCACGGCTCTGGTCAAGCAGAAAACCCGGAAGAGATCCAGTATGGATATTCGCCTGCCGTGGTAATCACCAAGCCTCCTTATGGAGTTACAAACCCTACTGCCGTATACCAGAGTGGCAGACGATCAGCAACACAACTGAGCCAGTTACTGGAGATTCATCCCCTTCTTATAGTTTCTAGGAGGAGCTTTCTCGTACTGAAAGGTAGGACTTAGACGATATTGATTATTGTTTTTTGGTTACGGACAAGGCAGGCTTGCTATATTTCCACCGTCAACCCTCCCGTGCCTTCTCCTTCACTGCGTCTAAATCAACGGCCCCGACAATGAGCACAAGTCGGGTCTTGTACGAGCCTATTGAGTATGTTGAACGAATGGAATATTATAAAGACGGTGGCTATCATCCTGTGGAAATTGGCGACCATTTTCATGATCGCTACCGGGTAGTTCACAAACTCGGTCACGGCACATACTCAACGATCTGGCTAGCCCGGGACGAGATATCCAACCGATACGTTGCCATTAAGATTTGCACGGCAGATTCGGGCCCTCTTGAGACGAATGTACTGTCCCAGCTATCAGAGCCTCTAAAGTCGTCGGATATAGGCACAACGATGATACCTTCGATTTTGGATAGATTCAACATCCAAGGCCCCAACGGTAACCACACCTGCATGGTGACAAGCCCAGCAAGGATGAGCCTATCTGAGGCAAAGAACGGATCATGGATAGGCCTTTTTCAGATTGATGTGGCTCGTGCTCTGGCAGCACAGCTTGCAACGGTGATTCGGTATATGCATTTCAAAGGCTTTGTTCATGGAGACCTTCATCGTGGGAACATCCTTCTCCAACCCCAATCCAACTTTGATAAACTATCTACTAAGGAGCTATATGAACTGTATGGAGAGCCGGAACTTGTGCCAGTCAATCGATTAGATGGCCAAACGCCTCCGCCAGGAGTCTCAACATATGGCGTCGTACCTATCTGGCTTGGTGAAGCAAGTGAAAAGGTTACACTCCCAGAAGCCAGGATCATTCTTGCAGATTTTGGCCAGGCATTCTCTCTAACACGAGAGAAGAGGTTTGAGTCATATACACCCCTTATAATAAGACCCCCTGAAGCTCGATTTGAGCCAACAATACCACTCAATTTCTCATCTGATATCTGGACGCTTGCATGTACCATCTGGGATATCGTCGCCCAACGGCCCCTGTTTGAAGGCTTCCTCGCAACCGAAGACGACATGACTTGCCAGCAAATTGCAGCACTGGGCCCGCTCCCGATTGGATGGTGGGAAAAATGGGAGGGCCGTGGAAACCACTTCACCAACGACGGCCAGCCAAATAACCGAGCCACATCCCAATATAGATCCTTAGAGGATGCCTTCGAATTAAATATCCAGCAACCGCGGAACCAGGCGGGGATGCCGCCACTTGAATTGAGTGAGCGAGATGCTCTCTTCGCGATGTTGCGTCCAATGCTTTCTTTCAAGCCTGAGAATCGTTCGTCTGCTCAACAGGTTCTTGAATCGGAGTGGATGGTGAAGTGGGCTATTCCTGAGTATGAGAAGATCCGAAGCTCACAGGAAAGTTAGTACTACGCAAGCTATATGTAGCTTTTATCTCGTAGAGAGAAATTCAATATCAGCACGGCACCATGGCAGAGGATGGTTGTGCTAATAGTCGCATGTGGAAAAAGATCCAGTTTCGCAGCGTATATATATATTTGTCAGTAAGTCGAACCAAAATAGGACGAGGGATGTTGCAAAATCCACGAGCATGAACCCAGCACACGTGGAATATGGATTATTTCAGAGCATGTCAAATTAAATCCCTGCCACCTCCACCTCGTTATATACATATCCTTATACGACACTCTGGAGGAATAAATCGGCTGGCAACGGCAGGATGCAGCGGTTCTTGCTGGAGGAGCTATGACCACTTGACCGAACCGACCGCGTGGAAAAGGCCGATAGTATGTAATATCTCCTACGCTAGTTAGCTGGCCCTGCGGAGGTCGACTGTGGAATCGTCCCTGATGAAGAAGACCAGTAAGGGAAATAGTATTTAGCGTATCGGAGATGGTTTGCAAGCTAATGGTCACCATTCCAGACCCAGCGGGCGACTGAAGGCTGGATAGATAGATATCATTCAGAGATGCCGTAGTGCGTGTGGTGACGGCATCATCGGGAGAGCTCGAGAAAGCAGGGCAGAGATGATCCTCGGGTATGTTCGCAGAACACATGCCCCCCCGTCATCAGATAGATAATCTTGCTGTATAGTAAGCAAGTCAAGAATAGACTACTGCAAGAAGATAATAATCATAACCTAGTCGACTAGCATCTGGATCTGTCTCCTCCAGGCCGAGTGTCGGACCAGCGGCGTGGGCCCGCCCATTCTCCCCAGAGCGAAAGCGCCTCGGACACGCGGGAGGAGCTCCATTCCCGTTCTCGCTCTCCGCCCGGATTCTGCTCGCTTTCTCCAACCTGGCAAAATCCTCCCTTCCCCAACTGTTCCAACCTCTCGACTCCCACTCCTCCTCCCTCCAATCTTCCCTCGTCTCCGGTGTGCAGAGTGACCTCGGTCAGGTCCTGTGATTCTCTTCTTTCTTCTTCCATAGTTCGAAATGGCTCCCATCACGGACGAGACCGTCGACGGTCTTAAGAACATCATCCACAAGCTCGAGGCGCGCGTTGAGCAATTGGAGGAGCGTCTCACCCATGGCGGCGAGAGCTCCAAGCCCAGATCCGTCGCGGAGCAGATGCGCATGGTTCTGATGGGTCCTCCAGGTGCCGGTATGCTTTACGAGCGTTGCGTTCATCCTCTTGTTGAAGCTGTACTGACCGGATTTCCCCTTTAGGAAAGGGAACTCAGGCGCCCAGAATCAAGGAAAAGTACTGCGTCTGCCATCTGGTGAGTTGAGAAAACCGAATTGGTGACCCTTTTGTGTAATGTGGGCTGACTGACTTTCGTCGCTTCTCCCTGAAAGGCCACTGGAGACATGCTGCGCGCCCAGGTGGCTAAGAAGACGGATCTTGGAAAGGAGGCCAAGAAAATCATGGACCAGGGTGGCCTCGTCAGCGACGAGATCATGGTTAACATGATCAAGAGCGAGCTGGACACCAACAAGGAGTGCCAGAATGGGTGAGTTTACGAAAGAGGCGCACGGCATACTCGAGGGACGACATATTAACAGCAAGGCAGTTTCATTCTGGACGGCTTCCCCCGAACTGTTGCCCAGGCTGAGCGTCTGGATGAGATGCTCAACGCCAGCAAGCAGCAGCTCCAGCACGCCGTTGAGCTGCAGATCGATGACGCCCTTCTGGTCGCACGGATAACGGGTCGTCTCGTCCACCCTGCCTCTGGCCGCTCGTACCACAAGATCTTCAACCCCCCGAAGAAGGACATGGTTGACGATGTCACCGGCGAGCCTCTGATCCAGCGCTCCGATGACAACGCTGACACGCTGAAGAAGCGTCTGGCGACCTACCACGCCCAGACCTCCCCCGTCGTCGACTACTACAAGAAGACGGGTATCTGGAGGCCCATTGACGCCAGCCAGGAGCCTGACCGTGTATGGAAGAGCCTGTTGGGCGTTTTTGGAGAGAAGAACAGCAGCATCCTGGGCAAGATTGGCTTGTCTAACAACTAAACGACCTTTTTTGCCTTGGTTTCTGCCCCGTGAATCGGGACTCTGGGTCGGGACGAGAGACGAGGCTTATCTCCTCGCTCCGTCCGGCGGCCCAGATATTTTTGCCTAAACGAGTTCACGATTGTGTCATGCGGAAAAGTCCTGTTTACCTGTCCTCGTCACTGGCAGGTCGTAAGGTGAGCTGTACTCGTACATAGACCGTCGCGAGGATCAGGTCACGGGTACTCCTGTATAGTATGTACTTTGTCGCATTCAATCGGATGTCAACATTCATCTCCGAATGAGATTTACTTGAGTCATTTAATTCACTTTCTCATTAACGTAGAATTTCCTATTGCCTGTAGGATATAAATTGCTGTTATCTGTGGCTGTATTCCTAGATCTGAGGTCCACACACATCGGGACTGGTTTGTCCACATCTACGGTGTACTCCTAGGTGGTAGATGCCTACCCTGCAACGCTTCCATAGTTATTTCTCAAAACAAGGACTTAGTTGAGAGAGCGTATACCAATGTTATTGTTCCTCGCGTAATGGGAGCTTTATACAAGCAGAAGGGCAAGCTCAGAGCTGTTTCAGCCGGGACATTGGAATTATATTCGGCAGTTAGGGTGCCAGACCACGACAGGAAAAAGGAAGAGTTTGCAGCACATCTTGTTCCCAAGTTGCTGACTGGAAAAGATATTGGGTATCTTTTTGGAACCAAAGAACTGGTCCTATATGACCCGCGCAACGGGATGCTCTTGATTATCATCTCGATACAAATGTTATATTCCAGGACACTAAATGGTTACAGGCATATCTCTATATAAGAAGCTCGAGGCTGGTCGGAACTATTGTGATAGTCCCTGTACCAGAGGATAATCCCGAAGTCCTCCGGCTTGGGGCTCCTGAAGTACACCTTAAAGAGATCGACTAGCCAGGCTGATAAACCCGCAGCATCGTCACGAGTATCATCACAAGTGTCATCAACACTATCTGCATGGGTCAATACATCTCAGATCGCTGTGGAATCATCTTTGGCTTCGCGATTGGAAAGAGTGCCGAAAACCATGGACGGACATTGCCATTGTAGTGGCTTCCGCAAGATTTTCCGAATATACGAGGTGGAGATGCATTCTGGTAGAATAACTTTCATACAAAATTTATCTGTTTTATGAATGGTGATATTCTCATCAGATGGGAGGTAAGTGCCGTGTATTGATATTCTTTCCTTTTCTAATGATGCCATTTCTAATACCAACCAACTATAGGATATTGATACAAACGTTAAGGATTTCATCATCGAGACTTATCTACATATGGTTTCTGGAGATCGTATTCTTGTCTCTATGACACCTCTAGGATCTTTGCTCCCAGAGGAATACAATACCAGCCAGTCTCTAATGTCCTCGATTGACTTCTCCGAATGGGAACGACTTATGGCTAGCCTGTACCGAAAGACAATCCCGAATATACGAGGTGGAAATGCATCTTGGTGGATAACTTTTATATAAGACTTGTCTGTCTTATGAAAGGTGATGCTCTTATCAGATGGGAAGTAAGTGCAGTGTATTGATATTCTTTCCTTTTTCTAATGGTGCCATTGCTAATACTAACTATAGGATATAGATTACTAGTTATTCTTTTAACTGCTAATTATAGGTTTTACAAACAGCTTTTTTACATCTTAAAATATAAAAATAAAGAAAAGAATCTACTCTGGCTAAAATACTACTGTGAACCTTGTGGTGACGTGGCCTGTCGTGACAATGCCAGTCTTCAGCGTCATCTCCACACTCCGCGTCACCAGAAGAAGCTCGAGTACGGAGATGATCCATACACCTGCGATGGCACGAATCGCCCGTCAAGGCGCTTTATATACTTCCGCTTTATTGTCACATACCTCCACGCAAAAAACACAGGTAGCACATCCTTTACAGAGAAAGTGGAAGACAGAACTCGTTTCTGGACAAGCCCCGGGCCCTACAATACTTGACACTCGACACTCATTTCTCTTGCGAGAAATATTTCAGTTTGCAGTTTACCACCATCTCTTCTCGAGGATACAACATTTAAGAGTATTGATATGGAAGATAATGACGAAGATATCAGTACCATGCTGTCGGCACAACTAAGGGAGGCTATCATTGAGAGCACAACGCAAAGAGAGAAGGAAAAAGATGTAGGATCTTATGAGGAAAGTGATGGCTGAAAGCGATTCTATGTTGAGAGAACTACCATAACTGGATATATCATTCATTCCATATTCTACTAATGTCGTCGTTTTATTTATCTGTAGTTATAGTATCGTAACATCGGACCTCACCTAGAGAGATATGCACATATGAATAACCCCGCCTTACAGCGGCGTAGGATAAACGGTTGACTCAATCTTCTCCGGATAGGTCAACCCACCCTGCTTACGGACCTCATCCATAACCTCCATGATGACAATACTCTCTTCCCACGGCATACCCTCGCTCTCCAGCTTCTTATCCCTCACACAGCGAGCGACCTCGTCTGCTTCCCAATACATCCCCTTGCCGTTTCCAGGGAATGAACACTGGATCTCCCTAACCGGTAGAGCGTCACCGTTCTCAGGCTTCTTCGGAATAACCCTATACGTCTCAGGACGGAAGGCCGGTCCGTCGACTTGGATCTCTCCCTTCGTGCCCTGAATGCGGATCGCAGGGCGGGCGGAGTTCTTCTCATCTGGATCCGTGGCGACGCGAAGATGCGTCATGGCCACGGCTTGGGATTGGCCTGGCGCAGGGCCGTTGGAGGGAGTGGTGGTTGGGAAGGAGAGCAGGATGGTAGTCGCCTCATCAGCACCGGTGAGGTGATAGGGCGTCAAGTGCGCAGAAATCTTGGATGGTGGTTTGCGCTGCTCGCGAGATAGGGTATGGTAGAGGGTCTGGAAGACCCAAGTAAGGGAGTATATCCCCACTATTCAGTTTCAATCACTCCGTCAGCAAGCCGCACATCTTGTGGATAGAAACAGCCTGTAATATAACGAATTGGGGGTTCAAACTTACAATCCAAAAGCGCACCACCAGCCAAATCCTTATTGACCATCCGATGCTTTGTACCCCATTTACTCTCAACATCATCACCAAAGCTATTATCCGCAATGACCCTCAACACCTCTCCGATACCTCCTTGCTTGATAATCTCCCTGATCTGCACGCTCAACGGGAAGAACCTCGTCCACACAGCCTCCATCAAAAACAGCCCCTTCTGCTTCGCCGTTTCGCAGAGGATCTTGGCCTGCGCGGCGTTCACAGTGAATGCCTTCTCGCACAGAACATGCTTTCCAGCATTGAGCGCCAGCATGGTATTTTGGAAATGGTGCGAGTGAGGCGTCGCGACGTAGACGATGTCGACGTTCGGGTCAGAAACGAGTTCTTCGTATGAGCCGTACGCAGAGACTGGAGAAGGGATGTTGAGGTCGGAAATGAACTTCTCAGCGCGGGACTTGGAAGATGAGGACGCGACGGCCGCCACGGTGTGTTCGATATCAGAGGCGTCGCGGATAGAGGAGTCGATTAGGAGGTCTTTGGTGAAGACTGGACGACGGTTAGTATAATGGAACGGGTGTCGTCAAGATAGCTTTTCTTCGCTTTATCTTGGATAAGAGTTTTTAGACGTACCTTCGGCAATCCAGCCGGTAGCTGTATTTGAAAATTCTCCTTGTTAGCATAATTGCTCTTATATACTGGAAGGTGATAGAACGGGAGGTAAATGCTCGAAGAGAGCCGTAACGGAGTCAATCAATTGATGGACAGTGGTTTCTCATACGCACCCATAATACCCCAGCGCGCATTGTAGGCAGCCATGGTAATTATCTCAGGAGAAGATCTGCAAGGAAGAAGAAGATATATTCAACAAGGAGGAGTAACCGCGCCGTATACGATGTTTGGCTCGGGTGTCTGTGAATTGAGGTTACAATTGGCGAAAGAGAACATATATCAACCAGAGTTGATGCTGTACAGCTGTGACTCCGGATAAATATGCCTTATCTTTTCGGAATTCTCTTGGAAAGCGGTCGAATGCTTCGTGTGTGGCTTCTATCGCAGCTATTAATAAGAATGAGGGGGAGGGGAAAGGCGGCCCGCTCTAGGAGCGGGGAATGATCTCAGATGTTTATTTCCGGAGTTTATAGTACAATTGCCGACTACTACTCCGTAGAGGATCGGCACAATTAAGAACAGCTCTGAAAATAGGCTAAATGATGGCAGGAATGGTACATTGATGTTTAGTTCTTGTATTTGAACCTGAGTTTACTGACTCAGTTTGGTATGGAGTATATGACATCTACGAAAGACATGAATCGCCTCCTGACTATTTGTTGCAAAGTCAAAGAGAACCATAGACACAAGAGGAAATCACTGCTTATGAATAGACCAGACGCCAAAACCAGCCATATATGCGGACAAGATGAACATATGCCTGCCAAAGGGGCCAGTCCTCCTGCTAACAGAGTGGAGCACGAAATCGGATACGGATACCCATGTTCGGAATACAGCCGCCGAAGGGAATTATGTGAAGAAGAGATCAGTATATGCAAGGTCATGACACAGGTTCGGTCTTTATCCGAACGTTATGCTCGGCCGGATCATTATCCTGCAGAAGATTAGTCTTGTATATCTCCACGATATGTCCTAACCCCGATCTTCACATACCTCTGCTTTTCGTTTACCAAGCACAGAGTCCGGAGTACCCGTTCGTACTGAAGGTGTCCCTCCCCGACCTGGGGCGGCACCATCCTTGGTGACCTCACTATAGCAACTTGCGTGGTACACACGGCTCCCAACCTTGATGGCATCCTGCCAGATCCAGTCTTGTACTTCCTCCGACCACGTAGATTCGAACTTTTCCTGGCATATGGGACATGGTGTATTTCGTAGGACCGCGTCGTTAGGTGCATGGATCCATTGCTTCTTCGGGCCTTTCTTCGCCGCAGCAGCTTCTGGCCCTGCCGCATTACTACCAGCAGATCCTCCATCCCCAGTCACAATCTCGTCCTCGACCTCTCGCGATTTTATCCAATCCTGCTCAATACATCAACAAGTGTACTTTACGGTGTCTGAGAGTGGAGTTACTTACACGTTCGTCCACGTACCAGCTGCGGTTTTGGCCGCGCTTCGTTGCATCTGCCATCCTCTGATTTGTTCTAAAATGCCAATCAAGATGGCGAGCCTTCTTCTCTTTCCCTTCTTCAGTAGCGAAGAAACGACGCCCACAAGTTCCACAGCGATTGGACCTCGCTTCATACAACGTGGCTATCAATGTAGGACGGGGTCTATTTATGCGTCTTAGCTATGGTCATGGCAATTTTTAGCATTGATACTTACATTTTTATAGAGGCAGTGCTCATTTGCACGCTGATAGTCATATCAGATGCAGCAGGCAGCTGTGGCGTGGAAACAGGAGGAGTATAACGGACCTGACCTGGAATGATCAACGGGAGGTTGGGAAAGACCGGAGCCACCGGTGGCGTTGCAGTGGTAGAAGGGAGAGGTGGCAGGAGACCGCGGGCCCTGAGAGAGGCAATCAATGGATTCTCGGGAGCTGCAGTCGAAGCTGCGGGAGGCTGCGGAGTGCTGACCGCAGGAACCTGTGGAAATGGGTTGGGTGCTTGAGGAGGAGGTGTGGGTTGTTGTTTATTTGTTGTAGCCTTGATGAGTTCGGCCAATGTTCCAGGGTTGAGCAACTGCTGCAAGTTTGGTTGTTGCAATTGTGATGCAAGAGATTGCGCTGGCGCTGAGGGAAAGATTGGAAGTGTCTGCGGTACTGACGATACTGGGGCAACTGGAGGCACTGGAGGTGCTGCTGGCTTGGGAGGTGCAAGTCTAGAAACCTGGTCTCGGACGAGTCTAAGCTGCTCCTGAGGCAACTCCTGCCGTTGTAAGATGCCCTGAAGATCGAGGAGAGCCTTGAGACGTTGCTGAACAGAAGGGTCTAATGGGTTATTGGCAAAGTCAGAGCGAGCAGTTGATATAAGCGCCTCTATATCACTGTTCAAGGCAGCAAGGTCGACCGCCTGGCTAGGTTGAGGGGTCGGCGAATTGTAGCGCTGTAGACGGTAAGTATCCATATTAACAAGATGTTCTTGGCTTGGGACGGAAGACGAAAGTTGATAATGGTAAGATGTTCACTTACTGCTGGTTGATGGCCATGTCCATTGGCCCCATAAGGGGGACCAGGGTTCTGAGTCGACGAAGGCGGATACCGTGAGGAAGCTGGAGGCGGAGTAGGAGAATGTGTCCAATTTGGGGGCGTTGTAACACCACGACCGCGACCCAGCAGCTCATGTTGGCCCCTAGCTTGCTGCTGCTGGAGTGCTGCTGTCCTGGCTTTGATCAGAGCATTCTCGATACTGCGAGTTATTTCAACAGGGAAGACCGGCCTGGTATCTAGAGAACCAGGGACCGGTTCTTTCCACGTCTTGAGCATCTCATCAAGCTTCTTCCGAGTTTGCGAATCGACCAAGGTGTACGCATTCATAAATGTCTGGTACATATTCCGCCCAAGAAAGAGAGTGTAGGGCGTTCCTACATTCTTGACGACAGAATCGACTACGTACAGAGCTGGCAGCTTCTGAGAAGGTGGTGTCTACAGAGAACAATTAGAGCAGTCCTTCCAAAGACAACTACGACAAGACAGTGCAACGTAAAGCCTGAAAAGAAACGAGCATATGGGGAAGGGGAAAGAAGTGAGGGACCTACAGTTCGAATATGATTCTCCAGTACCCGGGATATTGCCATTGCATGTTCCGTATTCTCCTTTGCTATGACCGTGAGGTTGCTGATTTGGAACCTGTCATTTGTAGTGAGATCCTCCAGGGAATTCTTGTAGTCCTCAGCCACTTCGTCAGAAGCGAGCCCGGAAGACATGGTGGGCAATCAATTATACGAAGGTGGATGGCTGTAGGAAGGTGAGTTTTGCACAAGGGAGTTTCAGAGTGGTCCTTTGTGGATAACACTCGAATACACAATGTCACAATAGCTTCTTCTCACTGAAGAGTAATTGCTTTCTTCGCACTGCTTTCTGTCTCTCTGGTCCTTGTTTGTCTTTTCTGTCTTGACTTTTTTTTGCTCCTTCTTTTTCTCTTCTTGCCAGATGATGACCTTCTCTCTTTGTTTGTTTTCCCCACAAAAGGGTCTCCTGGATGAGCAGAATTTTGGAAAGAAATTTGTAGAATGCTTGCTAGCTATCTTCGTGACTGAGACAACAACAGGTCCATGCGAACGCCCACGACCAGTGAAAGCCTGCTGCCACCCTCAAAAAACACTATACCCACACCCGTAAATGCCCTGGCATCTACCTTTACCGCAGAAAACAGGTGGCAGAAAAGGAAATACTGAGAGGAAGAAAGTCGTGAAGGAGGCCGGTGAGGAAGCAGGAAGGGTTGATTTGCGAAGGAATGGCTCAACGGCAGGCGCAGTCAGAAGAAAGCAGAAAAAGAAGAACCGAAACAAATTGCTGAACAAGCGCTAGAGAATATGCTCCGTAAAATGAATGGGGGAGAATGGAAGAGGGTGCTTTGTTCGATAAACGAAGTTGACTAGTCTGTTGCAAGGTGAAGAAAGGTGATCGGAGAACTGAAGAGGTGGTTGATGAGTCAGCAGCGGTCAATGACGAAGTCGGAAGTCTCATGGCAGGCGATAACCAGATCATACTTCATCACATCAACTCATCACCCTACAGAAGTCTCGACATTGTTGTGATCAGTTCCATTGATGAAAGGCATTGTTGCTACTTCACACTTATTGTGATCTACCTAGAAGTTTATCCACGAACCAACCTATCTGCTGTGACACCATGAAGCTGTTTCTCTACAGTCTTGTCCTCGGCCTTCTGCCTCTGGCTCAGGCAGTCAGCTCCCAGAAATCCTTCATTGTCACATACCCCAAGGATACGCCGGATTCGATTCTGACATCGGCCAAAGATGCTATTACGGAAGCTGTAAGCCGGATCCAAAGTTATGTACGTTGGTATTGTATACAATGCTAATTACGACCGATAATCCAGGGTGGTCTGATCACTCATGAATACCGTAAGTTAACTCTCATCTAAACGATTCTGTGAGACCTACTAATTACTGTGTTCTGTGCAGATCTAATCAAGTACGCTCCTCTACCACTCCGGCCTCCATCATATCGCTAACGCAGTTCTACAGAGGATTTGCCGCAAAGGCTTCTGCCAGTGTTATAGAGAATGTCTCGACGTTGTCTTCTACATACAGTCCCTCCATCGAGGAAGACGAGATTGTCTCGATTGCTGGTGACGCTTGAACAGGCAACAGCGCATGCGACAGTGGCAACAGTGGCAACAGAGAATCTAAATTAGGCATTCTGTTCGTTTTATGATGGGATGACGGACATGGCGTTAGGATATCATTATTTCGTCTTACAGTGCAAGGCATACTGTGTTGCCTTTCGATTTCATACTCTGCTCGACTCAACTCGAGTAGTCTAGAACACCGGATCCTCGGCAGTCGGAAAGGTGCCTTGGTGCCTGGACTATCTATGTACTATTATTCATTAGGGGTAATGGAGAACATTCTACACAAGACCTCAATAGCCATAGTTGGATGCATATTCAGGAAACAGTATAATATCTAACAGAATCCTCTGATTATTACCCCTCGTCCTTAAATTCGTAGACGCCGCAAGGATAAGATACAGTGTTTCAGCTGGAGTTGGGCCCAATTTTTGGCGGCGTTGAATGCCCCTAAGTCATACTTAGTGTGGATCCGCGGACTCTCGAGTCTCGACGCGGAAACTCGCGACGGATCAGTGCATACAATAACACCCCTGGACCTCATCCACCACCTGCAGTTGCCTTGTCAGCATGCAGAATTTATTTCTGCTGGACAAAGTAATTCCATAAACCATTGCGAATCACCGAGGAGCACTTGTTCGAAATGGTGCACGCCACGGCTGCTGAGCACACCGTGTCCAAGGTGTTGCTTGAGTGGATCAATAGCTTCTCTCTGGGCAAGACCATCCGGGCGACTGACGAGCTAACTGATGGGACTATACTGTGGGAGATTTTACAGGATATCGATCCTCAATATTTTCTCGACGAGTTACCTGAGCGCAACCAATCCGACCACTGGGTGCCGAAATGGCAGAACTTGAAGCATATCCACAAGCTGGTGATTAGCTACATTCGCAGTCAGAATGACGACGAATTTCCCTCGGGGCTGGATGCCTCCCCGGACCTGAAGATGATCGCAGAGAACAACTCGATCAAGGAAATGAACAAGCTTCTCAAGCTGCTTTTGATCGCCGCTATCAGCTCCCCGAATGCCGAAACCTACGTGACAACGCTACAAGCACTGAGTACCTCGACGCAAGAAGGTCTGAAGGATATTATACAGGAGGCGCAGAATGGTAATCCCGAAGATGTCGACCATAATGATGAGACGAAGGATGAGTCGAAGCCTGGTCTCTCTATTGACCCTGAGCTTCAATTCGAGGAACGCGTCGGAAAGGTTCTCGCGGAAAATGATCGACTGACGAGCGAGAAGAAAGAGATGGAAAAGGCATTGGAGGATCTACACAACCGTCTGGCACGCCTGCAAGAGAATAATGATACGCTGCAGAACCGTCTGGCCTCTACCGAAGACCGACTGGTAACTCTGAAATCTGGGAAGGGAGAAATGGGTTTCAATGCAAAGGCCCTGGAGTCCAAGAGCCGTCAACAAGAAGATCTGATCGCGACCCAGGAGGCGAAGCTCACTGCAGCTCAGGATGAGATTGACAGCTTGCGGATGAATCTGGAATCCTTAAGAGTCAAGAACCAGCGATATCAGACACTGCAAGATGATTACGATGAACTGAAAACCGAGAGGGACCAACTTGCGCGTAAAGCCAATGCTGCTGAAAAGTATCGCCAGAAACTGCAGGCGATCCAGGACTTTGAAAAAGAAAACCAAGCCCTCAAGAACCAGGTTAAGGATCTGCAGCAACAGCTGAAGGATGCAGATTCCAACCAGAAGTGGTCATCAGAGCGTGATGTCGAGCTCGAAGAATATAGACGAGTTCTGCCGCGGATAGAGCAGGACCGTCATGAGATCCAGAACTTGAAGAAGCAGCTCGAGTTCAATAACCACGCCCTTACGGAGCGTCTCCAGACCGCCGAGGAGCAACGTGAAAGAGATGAAGCCTTGATCAGCGAGCTGAGGGAGCGCATTCGGGAACTCGAAGGCTCTCCTGGTAGCCCATCACTTACGCCCGGTAGTAGCACACCGAAACTGCAGGGTACGCTGCAAAAGGATTTCGAGGATATTGGAGTCAAGGAGGCACATCTGTTAGTAACTCGTCCTGTCTCTATCTACCAGTGCTAACTATGAGATCTAGGAAAGCGGAAAATGACGACCTGAAGAAGGAGATCGACAGATTGAAGAGCTCTGATCCGTCAAAGGTGGTAGGCGTAGACGAAGACCAGGCTGGCGAACAAACAGAAATTGCCCTTCCCAGCGACCCTTCCAAGATTGGATCGCACCTGGAAGCCTACTCAGAAAATCTGGTCTTGACAGCCCAGCTGGCGCAAGCCAAGTCCACTCAAAGTGCCGAGTACTGGAAACTGTACGACCAATATGCAGAGGTCCGACAGAAGCTTGCTGATCTAGAGGACGAGCTGGAAACGAATAAACGCCTGCTCCAGGACGCGAAGAGCGAGCTGGGCCTCGTCAATAAGGAGAAGCTTGACATGCTGAACGAGGTCAAGGAGGCGAATTCTGCAGAGGTCTCCAAGGTCCGATCTGAGTGGGATGCACTCACACAGAAGGTCCACCACCTTGAGGCAGAAGTCGACGCCAGCCAGACACTTACCAGAGAAGTTTGTACTGAGCGAGATGAGCTACGCTCAGCCCTTGATCAAAAGCGGGCTGAAATCCGCGCCGAGGACCAGGACATCATCAACGAGATGCGGAGTCTGCTTGACCAGTTTGCTGCTCGTGCTAATAACCCCGAGCAATCCGAGAAGTCTGATAACGAGCTGCTCGAACAGTTCTCTAAAGTGACAGAGAAGGCGGTAGACAGGCTGGTGAAACGTGCAGAGGTCAGTAAAAAAAAATACTTCCCGATATGTTCTGCCGAAGAACAATGCTACTTCCTTTATTCTCCGGATATACCGAGCTAACGAATGCCCATATAGCATATTGACAACCTAAATGAGCTCATCAATTCGCTCCGGGAGCGGATCAAGAGTCACGAAGAAACCAATATTGACTCTGTTCTAAGTGAAAGAGAGGTAAACTCTACTTACACTTCGGTCATTCTAATCCTATACTCTAGAGGCTAACTATGTATTCCCAGGCCGAGCTACAAAAGGTGATCGATCAGCAATCACGGGAGATCGCCCTTATATCATCTGCCTGGTTTGATCTCCAAGGCCGTCTGCAGAACAGCAACGTTACCGTCTCTCGGTACCGCCACCCTGCCTCTACCCGCGCTGGCGCTGGTGCCGATGCCTCTAGAGGTTGGCTGTCGAAACAGAGAAGTGTCGTTGCTGGCAGGTAAATATGAATATGAAATAAAGATCCATCGACACAAACCGATCCCTTATGTATTCATTCAATGTGCAGCATGTCTATACATATGTTTTTATCAGAACCGAGCCATTGAGTTCTGGCACCCATCCCATGTCCTTTGTTTGATGAACCTTCGCTTCAACACCCATTTTTGGTTTCCTTATCGCACAGATACCACAACCACCTGTTCCTTTTCTTTTCTGTTTGAAGGACAGGGAGGAGTTCTCTCGTTCCGTATTCTATTCCCCTTTATAAGTTTTTTATAACTAGTGCTTATAGAAAGAAACGAGTAGCCAGTACAGACAAGAGAAGTGAAGCGAAGATAGATTGTGATTGGTTGTTTGCTCAGTCTATATTGGAACTGCTGTTGGCGAGGCGAAATTGTTTACAGCATGGCATGTATATACCACTTGATCAGTTTTGCCTCTTACATCGATCAGTCATCGACTCTGGGGAGGAAAGGGGAGGAACTACTGTCATTATCTGTCAATATGTCAGGACTAACTTGTCTGTTTAGACAGGGAGAAAGCAAAATTGTTAATAAAAGGAAAAGGACTATTGGTACAAATTGTTAGGGAAGAGGTCCTCGAATCTATATCTCGAAATAAAGTAATGTGAGAACGATTGAGTATGATAATCCGTTTAAAACGTGATTCTATCTGATTCATCATTTTCTATTTTGTAATTCGCATATATAGCAACATGGACATACATACATACATACAGTACAAGTGGGAGTTTTAAATTACATGGCGCGGTATAAAAGCGCACCGATTCATACACGTGATTTTCTTTTTAAATTCAAGCCCACTGTCTTGGATTCTTCAGAACGTCGATGATCTCCTTTTCTTTCTGCTTGTCTTCGGTCTCAGCCTGGTCGTCTGTGCTGTTGACCTTGTCTTCAGTGAAAGTTCCTGAAATTGGGTCCATGTATACCCAGCTTGCCGTCCGGGGAAGGCTCATCAGAATGCTCTCCACGCGGGCGTTTGGTGTGCGCAGACCGAAGCTGGTACCTCGGTCATAGACGAGATTGAATTCGACGTAGCGGCCGCGGCGCAGTTGCTGCCATTCCTTCTGGGCAGCGGTGAATGGCATGTCCTTGCGTCGTTCGAGGATGGGGACGTATGAAGGAAGGAAGGATGACAGAGCGTCAGTGACGAAAGAGAAGAGGGTTTCTTGTGGGTTCTGGGAAGATGACGATGAACTCTCGAGGAATGCGGCGTCGAGGTCGTCAAAGAAGATACCGCCCACACCACGGGATTCACCACGGTGAGGAAGATAGAAGTATTTGTCGCACCATTCTTTAAACTTGGGGTAGTAGGTTAGGTCGTGTTTGTCGCAGGTCTCCTTGATGGTCTTGTGGAAATGTTCGCAGTCCTCTGGGAAGAGGTAAGACGGCGTCAGATCTGTACCACCGCCGAACCACCAATTCTTGTCTCCGTGAAGAGGATCCTTGGGATCTGAAGTTTCGAAATATCTGTAATTCAGGTGGACTGTAGGCGCCATAGGGTTGTGAGGATGCAGGACCAAAGATAAACCGGCCGCGAAAAAGGTCAAAGAGTCCACATCGGCAGCAACGAATGACTTGTGATCGGCGCGCATCTTCTCAATGGCAGCTCGAGGCAACTCGCCGTAGACGACAGAGACATTAACACCAGCCTTCTCAAAGACATTGCCGTCCTGAAGCACACAGGAGATACCGCCGCCACCGTTAGGACGTGTCCAAGTATCCGTTCTAAACTCTTTCCCGTCTATCCGGCTCAATTCCTCTGTGATCTTCTTCTGGTGCTCCTTGATCAATTTCTCCATGCGCAGGCGCATTGGAGAGGACTCGTTGATGGTCGATTGATTTTTCAAGGCCTCGTCCAGCTCGACTATGGACGGAGACTCGAGCTGTGTGACATCGCCGGTCATCTAGAGCAAAGGACTATTAGAATTTCTTTGCAAAATACCCGACAATTGGTCATACCATGGAGTATATCAGAGCACCGACGAATGGCACGCCAATAGCAAGTCGAAGGTAGGGTCTCCAGACGGTGAACTGCACCGAATCGCGCGACTTTTGTTCTGTAGAATATCTGAGGGTCTGCCTCCGGCCAAAGGAAGATGAGAATTGACTCCTTTTATAAGATCCCCGAAGCAATGACCTCGCGAGAGGCGCGCCTCGTCCCGGAGCAGCCATGGTTGGAAGTAAGCTGATGTATTCTGGACTGTCTGGTCACGGGAGCAATTATGGCAGCAATAGTTCTCAAACAGGAAAGCAAGAATGGAATTGACAAGCGCCTGGACCAATCCTAGGCTCGAATAGATCAGATAATGGACCTGAATAAAAATATCCAATGTCAGACCATCTGCGGCGAGAACTCGTGGCTGTCACGACACCCGGAAGTTCCCTTCGCCGCGGGCAACGTCGCTTGTAAGCCAAATCAACTGGAGGCCGATTTGCTGTTTGCCCTGTTTGTCGGGTTCGATTAGTTTGCACTGTTTGTGACCCGTATCGAGATCGATAAGGCGATGAGGCTCCACCGACTATCTAAGAGATCGGATGACTAGTATCTTGCTAGTTAGTTAACTATGGAATACTCGAGGATGAGTCAAGACCCTTTCTCATGAGGCAGAGCTGCCAGAAGAGTCAAGCTGGGTGATCACGCTTCAGCTGGTTCACGACGTTAGCCGGCATGCTGCAGGAACAGATGACGGACAGGTCACTGGAGCTGCACTGCTGGTGGAGTCCCCCGATATGTGATAACGGAGGCAGATAAGCCACGTAGGATGGGAGTCAGAGGTGCGCAGGTGGCAGATGGACCAGCAATGTCTCTGCAGCAGTGGTTTCAGACCGATCTAGGATACGTACCAGCCATCTGGAAGGCCGTTCTCCCAGAGCATCTTGTCGCTCAGCCCAGTTGACTCGAACCAAGTGCGCGGTGATGCCTGCGCGGTGAGTCACGTGTGGGGCCTCACCGCCTTCTCAGAGCAGCCAGCCATGCCCCGTGACCCGCCCGACCCGAACGGGTGCAGACCGTCTGGATTACGCGCGGGGCTGTCGCCTTCCAACTACTTGACCTCCTACTCTACTTCCAGCCATCACTCCATCTCTCCCCTATTACTTGTTCATACCTTCACCCATCAGTTACCATCGACTTGGACGATCTGCTGTCTGCCACACTTTGCCAAATACGTTTTCGGTCTCTTTAATTTGAATACAACCCTTCTTTCTACATCCCGTCGTTATCGTTCCCGTTATCACCATGCGCTCCAAGTTCAAGGACGAGCACCCCTTCGAGAAGCGTAAGGCTGAAGCTGAGCGCATCCGCCAGAAGTATGCGGACCGTATTCCGGTAAGTACTCAAATATAGCTGAATAGCTCTGTTTTACAGCATCCTGGCGTCTCATCGTCGTCGATGTTCCGCTCACCGCCTGTTTACTGATGCTCTTCGATCGGGATGTTAGGTCATCTGCGAGAAGGTCGAGAAGTCGGACATCGCAACCATCGACAAGAAGAAGTACCTGGTGCCAGCAGACCTCACTGTCGGACAGTTTGTCTACGTTATCCGCAAACGCATAAAGCTCTCTCCGGAGAAGGCCATCTTCATTTTCGTCGATGAGGTTCTGCCGCCTACTGCAGCCCTGATGAGCAGCATCTACGACGAACACAAGGATGAGGACGGTTTCCTGTACATCACGTATGTCATCTATATTCGCCCAGCATACTTCCGTTGAGTTGTATACTAACGTCTTTCAAGATACTCTGGCGAGAACACGTTCGGTGACTGCTGAGTGACTTGTGAGCGGTCGATCTCCCCAACCGACCAAGAGCTTCAACAACCATGTGTGCTGGATGTTCGTTGGGTCTATAGACATGATCGAGATCGACACCAGATGAGATGACAGGGCTGCTCGATATGGTGGTGGGTTTCTATCATGTATGCGGGCGTTATATCGGGTTTTCTATCTTCTTTCAGTGGTCCGTACTTGCCAGTCTTGCTCTTTAAGGGTCGTCAATCAAGGATATCCTTCCCGCGGTTCATATACGTGCGCTCTGTTGCTCCCGTGTTTTTTGGATTCGAAATGCGGCGTTTTCACTACTTCTCCAGGTGCTCAAGTAGGGACCAGAGGCGGGCAAGGATAGAAAGAGGCCTAATACAGAACGACGTGACCGCGTGTTTCGTTCATTCACCTGCCTCTGACCCATTACAGACCAAATTGCTATCCGAGCAAGATATAGTAGTTGAAATGTATTATTTCTATCCTATTACATTAATATGCCGGTAGATACTGCTAGTTTACACATGCATATCCCCTCTTTAGTCCCTCTGGATTGCCCCTCTCCTTGAAACGACTTGGCTGATGATGTCCCCGCATACGTCAAAGATCGACTTTCCCGTGACATCCCGTCATCTGACATATCTAGTGCTAATACACAGCCTAGTGATAGCTACATGTGAATGATTCCCCGTTGTTGGGGGCGCTGGTGAGGTGAACAGCGGACTTATTCTTGGTAGCTGCTTGTCGATGACTGCCACTTACTAATCCTGATACAAGGGCTGAAGGGATAAATACGGATTCGTATGTAGCCAGCCTGCTAGTTATGATCACGTCTTCGGCTCAGGTATACTTCTGCGGATATGGAGCCCGGTCTCTGATAAGGCGTCTCAACGCAAACAATAGGTATATATGCTGTCCGTCACATATGAAAGTATCTAACCCAAAACTTGATTTATGATAGTCGGTTGCTTTCCCAGGGAGCCAGGCTGGGAAATCCAGATGTTGGTTGTCTGAATAATATGGTGAACCACCAAGGATATGTTTATTCCATGGATAATGTCTGTATACTTTATCCAACTGTATAGATTGTCTTTTGAACAGGTTTAATTGGAGCTACTATCATAAATCTAGCTCTTATCTCCCATCTATTGGTGTCGGTATACAAAGACAAGCATGCCAAGCTCTGCGTTGAGCGTCTGGTTCACCGTCAGACCGATGTCGGGATGCCGTACAGGCATCATTTAACGACCATCCACGTAGTTTGTAGCAAGATACCAAAAGTAACAGTAATCTAGTGAACTAGACAGATAGCTACTTCGATCGTGCTATTATTAATACCGTGCTCTTCACTTGAAAAGACGATCAACAGACGAGTCCACCAGCTCTCCGGGAATTGGAGGCCGCGACGGTATCCTATTTCGGGACTAGCGCCATCTTCCCGCCGGCCGCCCTTAAAAATTTAGGAAGAGCCCAGTGCTAGATCGAGTCGTTCTGGAGGCTACGGAGGTGATCCTGCTTTTCCCTTTCCTTCTCTTCGGCTGCGGAGTTTCGTTCGAGTGATTGCGTCTGTCTTCGTTGAGCGCTTCTTTCTCCTTTCCCCTTGGATAGAGTCGTTTGATAAATCCCCGCGTGTCCAATTCGTCCATCCGAAAAGATGTCGCCAGCAATTGCTCAGGCCGGTGCCGGCTCAGCCGCGAAGGATGTCAAGAGAGAGTCGGCAACTGCTCGATTGCTTGGTTCCGGTGCGTTGGATGGTTAATTTTGTGCTCACTGGGTATCATACTGATGGAAATAAACAGGTTCCGCCGGTATCGCAGAGCTTCTGGTCTTCCATCCTGTATGATTCACAACATGACCGCTGTTTACGCCTTATCAATTGCTGACGATTCGCAAAGGTTGATACCACCGCCAAGCGATTGATGAGCAACCAGGGCAGGGTATGTCGCCAGGATCCTGAATACCGTGTCAGGAGTAGCAAGACTGACAGATTGCGCTTTATAGATCACCTCCCTCAGTGGCCTCAACCAGGTCGTTTTCAGGGAATATGCCACTGCGCCTGTCGCCCGCAAGTTCACCTCTCTCTTCCCTGGTCTCGGATATGCTGCCGGTTACAAGGTGCGTGCGGCTCCTCCCACAAGGCAATGCTTGCCATGGCAATACTCCCGTGCTTACGACGCCCCTAGGTCCTGCAAAGAATTTACAAGTATGGTGGCCAGCCTTTCGTCAGGGACTACCTGGCCAAGCACCACGGCTCCGACTTCGATAACGCCTTCGGAAAGGGAACCGGAAAGGCTATCATGCACGCTACTGCTGGAAGGTGGGATCTCTGTCTGCGAGGAAAGGGTTAGTGACTGACATGTGGTAGTTTGATTGGTATCGGAGAGATCGTCCTGCTTCCTCTGGACGTGCTGAAGATCAAGAGACAGACGAACCCGGAGGCTTTCCGTGGTCGTGGTCTGTTCAAGATCATTTCTGATGAGGGTATGGGACTGTACCGTGGTGCCGGCTGGACTGCTGCCCGTAACGCCCCTGGGTCTTTTGCTGTATGTTCCCCTGTCTGCATATCCCAGTTACAACGAAATTATCTAACGCTATCTAGCTATTCGGTGGTTCTGCTTTCGCCAAGGAGTACATTTACAGCCTTACGGACTACAACTCGGCCTCGTGGATGCAGAACTTCGTCGCCTCCATTGCTGGTGCTAGTGCCTCTCTCATCGTCTCTGCGCCGCTCGACGTCATCAAGACCCGTATCCAGAACCGCAACTTCGAGAACCCCGAGTCCGGCTTCCGCATTGTTGCCTCGATGGCCAAGAACGAGGGATTCACCAGTTTCTTCAAGGGTCTGACGCCCAAGCTGCTGATGACTGGACCTAAGCTCGTGTTCAGCTTCTGGCTGGCTCAGACTCTGATCCCTGCCTTTGGCCAGGTCGTATAAGTTTGGGGAGATATAAATAATCTTTCCAAACTCCGCGCTTTTTAGAACTAATATTGCTCGCCTCCGGAAGACCGATCTATGAGTCATTTGGAGCTATGGGATTTCCATCTTCTTGTATGTCGTATAGAGCCTCTGTTGCCTTTGTCCTGAGTTATGGTCATGTAGTATGTTATACGGATGAAAAATAAGAACAATGACTCCACTTTCCATCTTTTTTGCCCTATGTAAGAGAACATCTCAACCGCAACCATCGCATATACTCGGTTATTGACCACGTGATGATACATCATCCGAGGTCCGCTGTCGGAGCGAGTTTTTCTATAGTTTATTTCGACTGGGCTACACCGCAATAAAGTAAGCATAGAACTGAGTGTTGGGGCTGCATTTCGGTTAATCAGGAGGGAGTTACTGTGCATTTAGAAGCATTAAGTGATAGACCGACCTATGTCTGTCTTGACAAATAGCCGGGACTAATACGGTTTACCTTGATACCAACCCACGAAACAGATTAAGCGAGTTAGATTGATACACTCTGTTGGACTATGCATATGGCTGGTAATATTTCGTAGGTCAGTAATATCTGGTTCATAAATATTTGGATAACAATTCCTTGGTAGATATGATCCAGCGGAATGGCTTCAAAAGCTAGAACATAGCTGTACCTCAACTTCCCATAGTCAATCTATTGCCTTAGCAGGAAAACTAGATGCCCCATGTCTCTCGTGATGTTGAGCTAGCCACCTGTATAGCAGCTACTCATGGGTACACCCTCCCTGCTATATCCAGGTCTCTCTAGCCAGCTATCCACCACACGTTCTCTGTGTCCGCCAATCCCACGTGACTCTCCCAAACAGAGAAAATACACCCATATATTCCAGAATAGCACGACTCCATTTAACAGTGCGTCCAGATGGCGTAGTAGTATGTATTACCGCCCATAGCTCCATCTAGCTGGAGGCTCCCTGTTCGAACCTCGGGGTCGACACGAGCCCCCAGAGCAAAAAATAAATCGCTCTGGGCAGCTGATACCATTCTCAGTTCAGAAAAACCCTGCAGGGCGCGGGGTTTTCGTAGCACTTTCAACTCTCCGATATGAGAGGGAGGGGTGTGAGCTTTTTGGTATTTTGTGGTCTCTTGTTTTGGTTCTTTATGGGTATCTAGTAATAGAGTGCTTGGAAGGTTTAGGAGGCATGCATTTACATATAATAAGAGGAAGCAGTTCTTTTACTATGTCTTTTACCCTATCGATACAATAGAATATTCTTATGAAACTAGTTTTATTATTTCATTCTTTTAGCAATGCTGCCTCATAGGAGAGCTGCTGTAGGTCTGCATTTGACTAGCTATGTTTTGAAGCTACTGCAGCGTTGTAGTTTTTGGTAGGCATCGACGATTGTCTCTGTACATCATGAGGTCCATGATTAGCTCACTCTCTCTTCTAGATAAACAGTGGATTTACGTAAAAGTCTAACGATCAATCAAAATAGTGACTTGTACTAACATGCATGGAACTATGTATGTAGTTACTTCATTTCTCCAGCAGTCTGACTAAGCCAGTCGAAGCTCCACCCAACCAGGAAGCTAGGTACTGGCCGGCAGGTCCTCCGCCGCGACGTTACTGTATTCGAGATCGATAGCTATCTCGAAGCTCGTTCAGTTATCGTGCGCTAATTTTACGCTTCAATCGATTGAACCACGACCATACGCCCAGGAATTGAACCGAGGGCTTCATTACTCGATATTGCGAGTCTCTCACAAGTTCGACGAACCCCCATCGACTCCATCTCGTGAAAGTCAAGCCGCAAGCTTGAAATCTGCGATTGCGACAATTGCATTCACTGCGAGCAAGAGCTACTGCTATATCAAATACTACCGACATCCAAAGGCAGAACTAGAACCAGATCCAACCATGTCGGCAGCGTCCGCCCCATATCTTCTCTCAAAGTACCTTCTTCCATCACGCACCTCCCCCGCTCTCCCCTCGGCTTTGTCATGGCTAACCTCAAATCCCCTACAAAACAGAATTGGTGACCCAATCTTCGCCTTCGCAATAGGCACTTCTGCTGCCTTCCTCCGTATCCAGCGCGAAGAACGAGAACGCCACCCGGACCGCGCGAACGAGATCGGCTTTAAAACCATATTCGAGATCGGACAGCGCAGAGTCGGGAGATGGTGGAGGGGGGAGTTCAAGGATCTTTGATTGAAGTCGAACGAGGGAGTATCGGATATTGCTGTGACTTTTGAAGATGTATGGGTTTCGCATTTTGTAAAGCATCCTCATTGAGCGGAGATCTGTTTCTTGGGCTTTTTTTTCCTGCTTTTCTATACTGTACATATGTGATACAAATCTGCAAACTACGGGATTATTTCTGATGTGACGCTCGGCTATAGTTATTTTTAGTAATTTAATATGAATTGCCTGGGCTTTTGTTTCGGACGGAAGGGCTTCTTGCAAACTAGAGTGTAGATTATATTAAGTCGACCATTCGCTGTTCGAAGTACCTGTATTTACCTTATCATCTTGATATAATTTGTCTGTAATTAAATTTAATGGAAATGATGATTACGGGAACTGCCTTATATTAAGGCACCTAATTCCATACTATAACATCCGCTATGTAATATGGCCTTTCTTTTCAATATAGGCGAAAAGCAGACTGGTAATAACATCAAACGAGTAACTGAATTCTCAGTCTCCTTCCTTCACCCTCCCCCTCGCGCACGTTTCGCATGGGGGCGTCCCCTGGGGGCGTATTATCACCTTTCTGTCTCTTGAATACTTCATCTTCGCAATATGACACGAAGAGTCCTTCCAGATGTCCAAAATGTTGCTTGATTCTTCAAGCCTTCGGTAGGAGGATAGGAGATTCCAGAAAACGCAACCTTAGACGACATTGTAGTGACAGGATGAGATATTTGATAAGACAGCAGCAGTATTTGAACAACATCCAGAGGCATACTGCCATTGCTTCACGATTCTCAGGTTGTAGCGTTGGCGACCTTGCAGTGATTTGGCCAAATAGCCTTGCGACGTAGCCTTGCGACGAAATCCTCATAGAGGAGCATTCTCAGATCAGTCGATGGAAAATTGTATAGACACAATTTCAAGCTCCTTGAGATCTATCATAGCTGTGCAGTCACAATCTTAACTCTGCAATAGCTGTGCAGCTATGATTTCAATCTCCATATGATCTGTATTGGAACTGCATAGACACACAAAGAGCACAATAAAATCCTGCGACATTCCACAAAGCTACAAGAAATCCTGTTAGATTTCTTGTAGTAAAATCAAAATGTCGCATAGGAAATGTAGCATAGTAAGAGAATATATACTCTGCTATATGCCATGTATGCCCTATGTGTACTCCACCTCTGTACTATGGCTGATAGTACAGATATAGAATAGTTTACAGGTAGATATACCTGCAAGCTATGTTGTAGCTAAGGAATCCAGACCACAGTAGTGCAAGCTATGTTATAGCTAAGGAACCCAGACCACAGTAGGAGGCTGCAGCAAAAAATCCCGAACTGCTGCAAATGTAGTTTCAGATAGTGCTGGAATAGCAATAAGACATTGTTGATTGTTGCATTGACAGGTCTTCTTCTGAGATGGCTAATTCTGTTGATCTTGCTGGGATGCTCAGGTACCATTAGGATGGCTTAGTTCTCTTTGCCAGGACAATGCCTCTATTGAAGAGGCCAATTCATCTGTTGAGATAGCCGATTCCTCTATTAAAATAGCCAATGTCTCTGTTGGAATAGCCAATGTCTCTGTCGGAATAGCTAATTCTTTATTGGAACAGCCAATGCATCTGTTGGGATGGCCAACTTCTCTATTGGGATAACTAATTCCTCTGTTGACATTGTCAACGCCTCTGTCGAGATAGACAATGTCTCTGTTGAGATGGACAACGTCTCTGCCAACACCTCTGTCGAGATAGACAATGCCTCTGTTGAGATGGACAATGCCTCTGCCAATGCCTCTTGTCCGGATGGCCAACTCCTCTGTCGAGATAGCCAATGCATCTGTCGGGATAGCCAACTCCATTATCGGGATAGTCAATGCATCTGTCAAGATGCGTGGTGACTCCTCGAAGTGCGTATAGCAGGCGGGCTTCATGTGTCAAGTCGAAGTGCATATAGCAGGCGGACTCCCTGTGCTGTGGGACAAAGACTCAGAAACGCGTATGTATGGTAGGCGGGCTCATCGTGTCAGGACGATTGATCAAAGAGTATAAGTGCATATCGCCGGCGGGCTCCTCGTGTCAGGAGAAGAGTTCGAAAGAGTAGAAGTGTACATAGCAGGCGGGCTCCCCATATCAGAAAAAGAACCTCAGAAGAGCTGCAATCTATGAAGTCGGAGTATGTATAGCAGGCGGGCTCCCCGTGTCATGGGGGGATGTGCGCGAGGGAGGATATTTAGATATCGAAAAATTGTCGCAAGCTAGCTAGTTGGAATAGAATCGGTACCTCGATGGTACTTATACAGTGATATCTCTACAATTTCTAAGCTAGTCATCTACAGCACTACAGTTTCGATGGAAATTGGACAAAAGATAATTATGAACTTTCTTAATTGATCACACTGGAACTTTTCCCTCCCTAAGTGTGTTGCTATCATAGAATGCCGGAAGCAAACATGAATCTATGCAATCGTAAAAACAGGAATTAAAAGAAATCAGTAGCCATCATATCGTGAAGAAAAGCAAAGACACATTAGCGCCAGTATCCACTTGTCGACCCAGGACCAACAAGCAAACGAGATGTCGAAACAAAGGAAAATTAACTAAAGGGAATCAAGAAGATCCAGGAACTAGCTGTTTCCGGAAACATCACGTGCACCCGTTTAGTCAAGCTCCTCGGGCTGCTCAACCTCGTCGGCAGTCTTAGTGGAAGAAGCACCAGCGGCGCCAGGAGCAGCACCACCAGCAGCACCGGCGTAGGCACCGGAGATGATGGGGTTGGCAACGCTCTCGAGCTCCTTCTGGGTGGACTCGTACTCCTCCTTGGTGGCGGTCTGGTTGTTGTCGAGCCAAGAGATGGTCTTCTCGATCTCGGCCTGGAGCTTCTCCTTGTCACCAGCGGAGATGTTGAGCTGGCCCTCGTTGATGGTGTTCTTGAGGGAGTAGGCGTAGGACTCGAGACCGTTCTTGGCCTGGATACGGGCAGCCTCGGCCTCGTCCTCAGCCTTGTACTTCTCGGCCTCAGCAAGCATGCGCTCGATGTCCTCCTTGGAGAGACGGCCCTTGTCGTTGGTGATGGTAATCTTGTTGCTCTTACCAGTGCCCTTCTCGACGGCAGAGACGTTCATGATACCGTTGGCATCGACATCGAAGGTGACCTCGATCTGGGGGACACCACGAGGAGCGGGAGGAATGCCGGTAAGCTCGAACTTACCGAGCAGGTTGTTGTCCTTGGTACGGGCACGCTCACCCTCGTAGACCTGGATCAGGACACCAGGCTGGTTGTCGGAGTAGGTGGAGAAGGTCTCGGACTTCTTGGTAGGGATGGTGGTGTTGCGCTTGATCAGAGGAGTCATGACACCACCAGCGGTCTCGATACCGACGGACAGAGGAGCGACATCGAGCAGCAGGATCTCGTTGGTGGACTTGGAGGAAGTGTCACCAGACAGGATGGCAGCCTGGACGGCAGCACCGTAGGCAACGGCCTCATCGGGGTTGATGGACTTGTTGGGCTCCTTGTTGAAGAAGTCGGAGACGAGCTTCTGGATCTTGGGGATACGGGTGGAACCACCGACGAGGACGATCTCGTGGACGGAGGACTTGTCGACCTTGGCGTCACGGAGGACACGCTCAACGGGCTCCATGGTGGAGCGGAAGAGGTCCTGGCACAGCTCCTCGAAACGGGCACGGGTGATGGAGGTGTAGAAGTCAATACCCTCGAAGAGAGAGTCGATCTCAATGGAGGTCTGAGCGGAAGAAGAGAGGGTGCGCTTGGCACGCTCGCAAGCAGTGCGCAGACGGCGGAGAGCACGGGCATTGGTGGTGAGACTACAAAACTGAGTTAGTGGATGTCAACATTTCAGATTTAGGGGATTAAAAACTCACTCCTTCTTATGTTTTCTTTTGAATTCGTTAACAAAGTGGTTAACGAGACGGTTGTCGAAGTCCTCACCACCCAGGTGAGTGTCACCAGCGGTGGACTTGACCTCGAAGATACCCTCCTCGATAGTCAGGAGAGAGACATCGAAAGTACCACCACCCAGATCGAAGATCAGGACGTTACGCTCACCCTCAGCCTTCTTGTCAAGACCGTAGGCAATGGCGGCAGCAGTGGGCTCGTTGATGATACGGAGGACATTCAGACCGGCAATGAGACCGGCGTCCTTGGTGGCCTGACGCTGAGAGTCGTTGAAGTAGGCAGGGACAGTGATGACAGCGTTGTTGACGGTGCCACCGAGGTAGGACTCAGCAGTCTCACGCATCTTGGTCAGGACCATGGAGGAGATCTCCTCAGGGGTGAACTGCTTGGTCTCGCCCTTGAACTCGACTTCGACGACGGGCTTGCCGTTCTTGTCGACGACCTTGAAGGGGAAGTGCTTCATATCGGCCTGGACCTCAGCATCGGCGAACTTGCGTCCGATCAGACGCTTGGCGTCGAAGACAGTGTTGGAGGGGTTCATGGCGACCTGGTTCTTGGCGGCATCACCGATGAGACGCTCGGTATCGGTGAAGGCCACGAACGAGGGGGTGGTACGGTTACCCTGGTCGTTGGCGATGATCTCGATACGGTCATCACGGTAGACACCCACACAGGAGTAGGTGGTACCCAAGTCAATACCAACAGCGGGAGCCATGGTGTGTGGTGTTGTGTGAGGTGGTTCGTGAGATAGTCGTTAGAGGTAAGGGGATGTTCGTGAAAGAGTAAGACTAATGTACAATTAAGGACTCGAAGGACGGTCGAGCCTAGAAAGAAAAGAGTCTATCAAGGGAGAAGGAGGTGTTTTGAAGGTATTCGTGATCTGTGTCTGATGAAATGTGACTGAGGGAAGAAAGAGAGGCTACGGATTGTGCGAGGAAATCACTAATATAGTCGTGGGCGGTGAGGCAGAAGTTTCTAGCAACGGGAGAGGTTCGATGAGGATCCATGAGATTCTACGGGTACCGCGCACCATCCACCGAGGGCTGGAATGCCCCAGCAACTGCCAGCTGAGCCTGTTGGGAGACGCCGGCCTTCTGGCTGCTTCACTGCCCGAAAACGAGCCCATTTGCGCGGGCAATTCCCTCCATCGTGGAGGAGGATTGCTGGTGGGTGATACTTCTAGAGGGGCAGATCGCATCGATGACAGGGCGATCTGGTGGGGGTGGCATCGTGACGTAATCCCGCCGGAGGGGTCGATCGCTGGTCGATGCTGCTGCTGATGCGCTTTTTGCTGATGCTCTTTGTCGTTCCCGCCTCTTCTGAGCTCATCATGATTGTACCGCTGAAGCTTCCAGCGTGGTCTACAGTAGATTCCTAGCTTAAGACACTACTAAATCGGGTATAATTAGGCTAGTCAACTACCAGAGGCGTCGATTCTACCTACAGTGCCATTGAGAGTCCCTGCAGATGCTGTGAATCATCCAGAAAGCTTATGTAATACACTTCTGTGCACGGTGCACATTGCCCCTCAGCAAAATATTTCACACTTTCCCTATCATGCATCCCTTGGTATTCATAATAATAATAGAATAATTATGGTATTAAGGCAGAATACTAAACTTACAAACAGTACCATAACTTGTGGTAACCCCCTGAATGAAAGAAATCGCTTTCTTCTCTGGAGATCCTCGTCAAAGCTCCAGCCCCTCCTTCAGCCATCTCTCTCTCTTTTTCCGGGTCGTTCCAGGCAACGCAGCCCCAGCCAATCACCGTCCGCTAGTCCCGCTTCTAGCTCGTTCGCCCAGGGAGCTCTTTCCGTCGCCCAAAACGGAACAGCTCTCGAGCTGTGTCTACTCAGGCCAATCATATCGTCCCACGGGGGCATTTCAGGCAAGAACACGTGCTCTGCGCCCACGGATGCTCGAACAGCTCAGAAACTGCCAGACGCTGACCAGAAGCTGAGAAGAACCGGATTCTCGATGGCGGATCCTTTCTCCTGCTTTCTTTCTGGTAGTACCATATGGAGCTTACAACGGAGTGGCATGACCAGCAGCTGATAACCATTGGTACTCTTGATAATGCAGCTACGGTGGATGCTCTCTCCATTTCTCTCCATTATTCCGTAGGCCAGGAACCCCCCACTATGCGCCTTTCTCGTGGAGCATGGATGACTCCGACTGAATTACTCATGGGGATGACTGGCTTCTTCGTTGCCACAGTCTGTCCGATCATGCCCCCGTTCTTTATGCGGGTTTCACTTTAAAGAATCTCTGAGCAATCCGTGGATGTGGCTGGAACGCATCAAAGAGCCTCCTCCCACTCTAACAAGCTCCCTGCAGAAGAGGATGGCGGGATAATCCTTGCTCTGAAACGATGCAGTTCGTGTTACTCGAGTAGAATACTCGCAATGCGCTGCTCCCCTTCCACTAACAGACTTCGAATCATGTGCAGAGTCCTTCACAGGTGCATTCCATCTAGCCAGCACTATGTAACAATGAGTGTCGGTCATGCTGTGCAGAATATCTCTCGGACCTGGATGACACCGGTTCAAGCCAAATCTTCAGAGGCAAGCCGACTATCAATTTTTAAGACTTTATCAAGTCATGCTAGTTCGTCTCCAGAAGCTCAGTCTGGAGGCCGGTCCTTAGACGGAATGAACATTCGTACAAAATTATGAGTTGACAGAAGGCAAAATATTAAACTGTCGTTGGCGGACATCTCCAGAAATCAGAGCACACCCGTTATTCATCTACCCTTGAGAAGAGCGTCAGGCATAATTATACCGCGCATAACCTCACAGGAACAATATGGTAGTACTATCAACAATACATATCCACAGTCGGAAGATACCGACGACACGTTTCCCCAAATCTCTGTGTTGGTTCCTGGTTTTCTGATCTGGCCTCTGACGAATATGTAGACCTGATAACGCCATTCACTCTCCGCCAATGATCGTGCGTAAACGCCCCGGGTCGGATCGCTCCTCGATGCAGTTGCGGCTCTACGTTACAACGACCAGATCTCGACCTGCCTTTTAAGTAGTTATCAAGCTGTCAAAAGCCTATTCTCTCTAAATAACCGCCGGCCCGGTGCCACTTCGTCCTGGTAGAGACACCGGAGAAATTTTCTTCATGATGGATGCACGACGAAATGCTCGCTTTGCATCGGAGGTGCAATGGCGTGCAGACCGGACCACGTCTCGCAATAGTGGACGGTGAGTATTGAAAAATATTTATATCTAGGGTCTACGGACAAGTTTCGTATAGAGAAAATGCAGAGCAAAAATACCCTCATGGGCAGGTCTGATACGCCTCTCTCAAGACCAACCGGCAGACCGTGTCATTGAAGACCTAATGGGGGCTTCTGGAGTGGTCAGGAGAATACTGGGACGCAGAGGGGCTGGGGCTGGTTCTTCTGCAGCCTTTGTCACGACTGAGGATGTTGTCGAAACAGATACTGCGCCAACAACCGCCAAAGGTATCTCAAAGGAGCCCGTTCTGACAGAAACCGACCAAGATGATTCGAATGGGAAGACCGCTGCTCAGGCCGAAGATGAGGACCCAGAGATTACAGCACTCCCTCAGGAAGTGCGACAGTTGGTCAGCTTGACAGATGATCCTGAACTGCCTACTATTACCTTTCGCTACTTTCTGCTCTGTCTTATATTCGTCGTGCCAGGAGCATTCCTCTCGCAGATGAGCCATTTCCGAACGACGCAGGCGCCCTATTCAGTATTCTTCGTCCAAATCGCCTGCCATTATGTGGGTCACTTTTTTGCACGAACCATACCAGCAGTAATTATCAGAATTCCGTTTACTAGATGGTCCTTCAGCACAAACCCTGGCCCTTGGAGTATTAAGGAGCATGTCCTGGTGACATTAACGGCGGCATCTGGAGCTACATACAATCTCGGATTTGCTCCCATCGCAATGGCTGAGCTGTACTACGGAGAGAAAGTGAATCCAGCTGTAGCGATTTTCTTCATGTTCGCCATTGTTTGGATAGGATATGCCTTCGCAGCTATCGCACGACAGCTCTTGCTTTACGAACCCACTTACATCTGGCCACAGGCCCTGATGCAGACGACCCTATTCGAGACCTTCCGGAAGTCAGATAGATCTTCCCCATTGGCGAAACGGCAGATGATGATTTTCTTCTTGTCCCTGTTGGGTATGACGCTGTGGCAGTTCCTGCCCGAATATGCCTTCCCATTCACCTCTTCTCTTGCTTTTCTCTGCTGGGTGGCTCCCCGGAACCCAGTTGCCAACTTCATCGGCTCCGGATTAGGGGGCATGGGTTTTCTCAACTTGACTTTGGACTGGTCCAACATCAATTGGAATGGTTCCTCAATCATGCTTACTCCTTGGTGGACGCAGGTGGTTCTCTTTTTGGCCTTTGTATTCAATTGTTGGATCCTTATTCCCGCCGCGAAATGGGGAAAGCTTGGCTCGTACCACCATGGGCTCATGTCGAATCACCTTCTTTTGGCCAACGGCTCAACATATCCTGTCCTCGAGGTTTTGACACCTGATTTCCGACTGAACGAAACGGCCTATGAGGAGAACGGCCCTATGTATATGGGCTTGCAGTATATCTGGGCAACATGGTTCGACTATGCCAAGATGCCTGCAACCATAACCTGGATCGCTACATTCGGCTTCTTTCAGATCAGGTCCAATATCCGAAAACTGTTCGCGTCTCGTCGGTCGGACAATCGTCAAAAAGGTGAAAGCATCAATCACCAGTATGGAGATCGCCTGAATGTCCTTCAGCGGAGCTACAAAGAAGTTCCGTGGTGGTGGTACGTTGCGCTCTTTACGGCGGGTTTTGTGATCCTCATGGCGACAGCCGCCACAGGCCATATGTTCATTCCTTGGTGGTCGATCTTCGTGGCTCTGAGCACCGCTGCCATCGTCGTTGTGCCTATGGGATGGTTGTATGCGATCTCTAATTACCAGATTGCAACTGGATCCTTCAACGAGCTGCTGTACGGGTACTTGGTGCATACAAAGGCGGGAGAGAATTTTCGTCACCCCTGCGGTCCCTCCTCGTATGGTGCCATTGCTGGCGATGCGTGGTACCGCGCCCAGTACATGCTGCAGGATCAGAAAATCGGCCATTATATGCATATACCGCCGAAAACAGTGTTCTTCTCTCAGGTATTCGGGACCATCCTCGGTGTGCCCATTAACTACGGTGTTGTCCGTTGGGTACTCAACACCAAATTCGACTATCTGAGTGGCGCAAAGAAAGATCCGCTGAACCAGTGGACCGGTCAGTCCTTGCAGTCCAGTAATACATTAGGTGTCCAATATGCAGTGATTGGGCCCAAAAGGCTATTCTCCCAGCACCTCTTTGCACCTCTGCCGTGGTCCTTTCTCGCTGGTGCAGGACTGCCTCCATTGCTCTATATCTTACATCGCAGCTTCCCCCGTCTACGCGTCGACCTGTGGAACGTCTCCATCTTTTTCTCGGGGATGGCGGTGTTTTACGGTAATTTGAGTACGGGGTTTACATCTGCGATTATTGGCGGCTATATCGTGATGTACCACGTCTACCGTCGTCACTTCGAGGTGTGGAAGCGCTACAACTACATGGTTGCGGCTGCATTTGACGCGGGATTCAATCTCAACATGCTCCTGATTTTCCTGTTCTTTGGGTCTGGCAAGCAGATCTCCATGCCGAATTGGTGGGGGAACAATGCCGATTCAGTTGAGCGATGCTTTGCTTTGCCGAGCGATTAGGAAGATATGATGAGTTGTCATATTGTCATATTTGGGTCGATATATAGATAGAATATTGGCATTATAGAATTGATAGATCATTCCACTCCTAGATGACCAGTTCGCTGAAGACTGTTTCTCGTATAAACATGCCAGAGAATATATGCAAAGTACTAAGTACAGTATTTACATCCAAAACAGGCAAGCGCCAAGTCACGGGAGCGGGCGCCACTAGCGCGGCGATCGCCCTACAGAGCTGGCCAATGAGCGTCGAGCCGGCGCGAAGCCTTCGGTCTCCGCGCTCCATCTGGACTCTCCCTTGCGACTCTTAGTCTTCACAACAACTCTCAGCTTGTCTTTCCATCGGCTGCCTGCCGTATAAAACACTCAGCGCACCCTTGTTTACTCCCTCCTCTCGCACGCGCTCTCCTACACCCTTTTCCATTCCTCCCACTCATTCGTCTCGCACCACCAACCTCAATCACCCTCATAATTCACCATGGGCGACTCGACCTTCACTGACCCCGCTGCCAACGCCCCCGATGCCGCAGCGTTCGACAAGGGCAAGGGCAAGGCCACTGAGCAGGACCCCACGACTCAGGAAATGAGCATGGATGAGGACGAGAGCTCTGAAGAGAGCGGCCCCGAGGAACTGGTATGGCAGAATTCACTCTTCATATGAAAGATGTCGCGTGCGCAGCGCAATCGCATGACTTGCGCTTTGCGCCTTCCTATGTTTGTTTTGATCTCGTTTCTGAGTGTCGCTAACATGCGAATTGCGCATTATAGGCTCCTGAAGGTACGTCTTGATATTTGCTTCCATTGGAGAGCTTATGTCTCCATGAGATGAGCTGGCTGTTCCAGACCAAGGGACGCGCCAGGGGATATTTGCGATCAAGGCTCCAGGTCATCGTTACACAAGACAATGAAACTGACTGTTTGGTGAAAATTTCAGAAGAAGAAGAGGACGGTGACAACCTCGAGCCCATCTCCGCTGACAACATCATCGAGGGCGGACGACGAACCCGCGGCAAGCGCATCGACTTCGCCGAAGCCGCTGAGAAGGCCAAGGCCGCTGGTGATGACGAGATGGACGATGACGACGACGACGAGGATTTCGAGGCTGCTGACGATGAGGATTCCAAGATGGAGCACTAGATGCGCGGCATCATCATCATTCACTTTCATCACTTTTTATGTCTCATGACACTTGAAAGCGATATCTGGCGCGTGGGATAAAATCGGGGAAAAGAACAAAAAGAAATGCAGATCATTCAAAATACCAAAATAAAGCTTATGTGAATTAGGAATTATGGTTCTTTGAACATGTGTCGTTCATGGATGTTTTTCCTTCCCTTTTCCCATCTTAGTTCTTTACTCTCGATGATTCTGATGGTAGGGAATCAGTCCTTTCGCTGCATGCTAGCTGCGATCACTCAATTCATTGCTGGTTCTGAGGGACAGCTGGACTTCCTCGTAGCTAGGATGAAATACTGTATACCCTAGTGTAACATCTGTCGTCTAGCTATTCATCGTAGAACTTGATATGCTCACCCTAGATGCAGCTGTTTGGACGATGTAAATGAAGTAGCTTCCCTCAAGGACATGTTCTGTATAGTGTCATGTGATAAGTAGCTACCGGCAAACCTCACATATTTTCTAGAAGTATACTAAGAGCGCTAATTCTGTCAAATGAGCAAAGAAGACGTCCACATTATGTTCGGCTTGATATTTTGAAGTCAAATATTGCAAGGCTACTTAGCATCGAATAATAATAAACAAACACCCACTTTATAAAATCTGCGTACCAATTGACGGTCTTCTAGAATGTTGAGTACAAGACCAAGAACAAGAGCAACAAGTGTATATTCTTTCCCACAGTAGAGTACAAAACCGCTTGACATGATCAAAAAGATAAACACACATGTTGACAAGAAGACTACATATCCTCAGACACGATGTCTCAACCTCGCCTTAACAGCACCCTTTGGCACATATGCCCCGCTAGTCGGTTGATGGCGCTGCGTATTGTTATTGTTTTTGTCCTTATTATCGCTATTACTAATAATATTATCACCACCCCAGGTGGAACTGTTTCCAGCGTCATCGACCAATTCAATATCCCACAAGGAGAGAATACTCGCTACGAACGCGAGGACTTGTCTCTCTGCGAAGATGCGGCCCTTGCAGATGGTTGATCCGCCGCCGAAGGGACGGATGGTTTGGCCTTTGCCTGGGTCTAGCTCCGCTGTTTGTTTCCCCGTTGAGGGATCGGTGCGGATGAATCGAGAAGGGTCGAATTTGTCTGGGTTAGGGAAAAGGCGCGGATCGCGCGCCTGTGCGCCATGTGGGATGGCGAGGTAGTCGCCCTTGTAGAAGTTGTAGGTGCGTGGTTCGGGGATGCCGTCTATAGAGGCGTCTTGGGTGGATTCGGTGAGGGTGAGGCCTGTGGTGGCTTGTCGGTATGAGAAGGGGGCGGTGTCCATGCGGAGCGTTTCGAGATAAGTGGCTTTGAGGAGCGGGCAGGAGGTGAGAAGGCCGTTCAAGTCGAGGGAGATTCGGGGTGGCTCGGTGAAAGGGAGGCCGGTGTCTTCAAAGCCAGGTCGGTGGGCTTTGGCGTAGGGTGCGATTTCGCGTCTGATGGCTGCTAGGAGATCAGGGTCTGAGAGGATGTGGATGAGGTTCCAGAATACGACCGTTGGGGAGTTGGTATTCATGGCCCAGAAAATCATCAGGTCTCCGGGGGCACTGGCGGCTGGTGCAAAGCCTGCTTTTTTCCAGAAGCGCATGCGCGCTTTCATCGGTTCAGAGACGTCTTCGAGGTCGCGGAAGTCGAATCCTGGATCTCTGCCTTCATCGAACGAAGCAAAAGAGGCGTGGAAGACGGTCATGATGCGAAGCAGGCGGTGGCGTGCTGCATATGCTGCGGAGACACCTGGTAGGGGAACCCAGCGCGGGATACCGAGAAGCAGCAGGTTAAAGTATTTGTCAAAGGTGAAGAGATCATCGAGGAGAACCGGGTGGAAATCGACAAACGCTCTTCCCATGAAGACAGTGCTGGTGATGTATCCGACAAAGTGTCTGACCAATTTGAAGAGGTCCACCTCACATGTAGGCTTATCACCCTCTTCAATAAGGACCACGCCGCTTGGCCTCTCCCAAAAGGACTGGTCGACGGCGCTATGCGAGAAGGATACTAGGTTAGGAGTCTCGGTTTCCAAGAGCCGAACCAGCGCAGAGGTTGTCTCGGTGACATGAGGCTCTCTCATAAACAAACTAGTAGCTTCGTCAAGAGCTTTGGTCTGCTGAGCATCCATATTCCGGATAGGCCCAGGGTCGCCAAACACTTTATGCATGACACGATCGTAGACCGAGTCTGCGGACAACGCCCGATGGGCGAGAGCAGACTTGGCTATGGACGGGGCCATGATCATATTATGCGTCTTTCCAGCCAAGTGAAGACTGAACACAGGCTCGCATATCCAATCTCTGTAAGCGTGTTAGCTTTTGTTCATCTTGAAAACATCATTGATTAAATTAAAGAACGCACTTGACCCTGCCAATGAAGCTCTGCTGTCCCAACGCAAACGGCACCCCATGTCCGAGCCATGGAATCCAATAAGGCGCCTTCCTAACCGGCCGTGGCTCTTCATCGTTCACTGTTTTTGGATGACTTTGAAAACCAGTGATGAGTCTCGTAGCCAGACAGGTGAAGATAA
Organism: Paecilomyces sp. PK2413; assembly: GCA_023624055.1. Lineage (NCBI taxonomy): Eukaryota > Fungi > Ascomycota > Eurotiomycetes > Eurotiales > Thermoascaceae > Paecilomyces > Paecilomyces sp. PK2413. The sequence continues at coordinate 600,296 of JAMADQ010000014.1, read as the reverse complement.
GTACTGCCACCACGGTCTGCCACATCAACTGCGGCGCAGCATCCCGAGGCACCTGGAGCGCGCCTTTGGGAGATATACCCTCGTCATTCATGCTGTATTCTAACAGATCATGTTCTGAGACCAGAGTATCTGCCAGAAATGGCACTCACTCGGAGAAGCCAACGGGAGGTGTTAGTATTGATGACGCCAAGTCAAGAGTTACACCAAGAGAAAGACAAACAGGGCTTCAAATATGCAGAGACATAAGAATAAGATGTAAGAAAAAACCAGATGGAGTCCCTGCTCCTGTCCTAGACCAGATGCAGCAAAACCGTGTCATGTTTAGAGCCTCCATAGCCAGATCTGCCATATTTAGGATCTTACATAATCTCCTTGAAACCGCACCAGTTGGCGATCACTGGCTAGCCCAGCTTATGTCATCCTCTCACCGTCCAATGAGCCGCATCTAAAAATAATGCACAGTACGGAGGTACATAGATTGTAGGAAGTTGAAACATTAACTACGATCTTTACTCATAGACACATACACAGCCTAATGTTATTTCCTTTACTTCCAATGTGGTTTTAAATTGGAGAATTAACTACCGATACATACATGAGCAGAGTTTATAGACATCAAATAGCCAGACATAAGGGGTATGTATCGACAAATATGAACCATGACTGGAGATCAAGCAACACCTGGGCGGCCATCGCTCTGGAGGATCGCTTTCAGCTGCGCACTGTCCTTCTCAAACTTCTCTACCTTCGTTTGAGAACCGTACAGCTTGTTGAGCAGCCATTGGACTCTTGGTGTTAAAGCGCTTGGCTGCTTAGGGAGAGTGGCAAGTCGCTGCAGCTCGTCTTCGTATTTGGCAACGCTCTTGTTCTCGTCGCTAATCAGCTGTGCCAGAGTTGCGAGATCCAGTCGACTGCGGAGTATCTTGTCTTCTGTAAGTCTCTTGAACGCGGCGTGGTAAACTGGCTTTCCCGGCTTGATCGCGTGAGGACGGCCATTCTCAGAGACGATATTCAGCAGCTCTGCCTGCTGAAGAGCTGCAACAGTGGTCTCGCCATTGTCTTTGAACAAGTCGGACAGTAAGATGTCATTGTATGACATGACACCGTTCTTTGAGTTTGCAAGAGCCTTGATTAGATGCCATGCCTGCTCGCGCGTCCAGTGTTGCTTGGATGGATCGGAGTCAAGAATATAGATCTTGAGGATCTCGGATGCGGACTGTTCAATAATCCTATTTACCGCGTCTGTGTGATTGTTAGCTGGGGTTGCAGTCATGATGAGGATAGGTTGGCTCACGTTGAGGGCTCTCTCCAGCCTTCATGCGGTGTGCCAGGAACTCCAGGTCTGTAAGCCGGCCACCCAGGGTTTCAATGCAGCGGTCAAGTTCATCCGTTCCAAAGGGGAATCTCTTCTGCAATTCTCCGTCTTTCCAGCTATCATCCTCACGGCCCAGATAGTCGAGGACAAACTTCTTTCCAACTTCAAGAGAACAATCGCCCATGGAGATGGTCTTGAAGATTTGGTTTGGCAGTGCCTTGTTAAGAGGCTTCGAGTAGGATATGTCGGTGGTCAAAAATATGACATGAGCAATGTTCGCGCTCGTCAGTGCTGCAGCCCACTCGGAAATCTTATCGTACACCACGTCGGTCTCTCCAGCCTTATGCAAGAAGTTGTCAATAACAACGACCGGGCGTTTCTCCGGATGGGCGTCTAAGTATTCTTCGTCTGACAGCTGCGAGTCCTTGTCATCCTTTCTTCGGCCTTCAAGGGTCACCTGCTTCAGAGCCACGCCGGTATTCTGCCAGATCTTGCTGAGCTGCGCATCCAGAGTCTCTGAGAACCCTGCTTTAGTCCCGATCATACCTTGCGCTGCAAGATCGATGAAGCTGCTAAAGCTATTCATCCAGGAAAACATTGGACGGTAGCCAACTTGTGCCGCTGCTGTCGCAATAGTAGCGGCATCGCCTCTTGCCTCCTGGATTGGTTTGCAGTCAATGACAACCCGATACCTCTTGTCCTTGAGAGCTTGGTCCAGCACAAGTTCCCGTTTGCCGGACCCGGCCGGTCCTTGGATGACAATAAACGTCCCAGTGTTTTCCGTCAGCCAGCTTTGTAGCTGGGAGATATCATTTTTCCGATCTTCCCATAACACCTCGAGGACATCTGGATCTCGCTTGTTACGGCCGAACCCTATAAAGTTGGCTTTGCTAACTTGTTTACGGATCCATCGCCATGCTGAGTTCTGGTCTGCCTCTGATGTCGCTTTCACTTTCATCTTGATGAAAAATGTCCGGATGGGGTCAAAGATAATGACGGTCATGGTCGCAACGAATGCAGCAATGGCCGGAATGACGATTCTTGGATGGCTTAGGATCCAATCCTTGATGTATGAGAACTTGATCTTTCGTTCGTATGTGATTCTCAGAAGCGTGCCTGCCTTCCCACCACCCTCACTTTCTGTAATGACTAGGCCGTGTGTACAGTTCCTCGCTAGGATAGCGTGTCTGCGTCTAGAGAATTCGACAAACGCATTCTTTGGGGCGCCTGAACCGGGAGCGATATCGACCAACTTGCCGTATCTCCGGAACACTGAATACAACACTTCCTGCGTCAGCTCCGCTGGTGATGCCTCCGGTTGAGGAGGAAGGAATTCGACTTTTATTCTCGGGCTCGGGAAGCGGAATAGATCTTCTATCCACGGCTTCCCCAGGACCCGAGCTGCTTCGACCGTTTGGAACGGATTAAACCAAGGCTTGATTGGATGCTGTGCCAGGTGATCCTTCACGCTTTTCTCGATCTGCTCGTCGTCGAGGCCCGGAGTTCGGGCATACTTGACAAATGCACCTCCCTCTGTGAATCGAGGAATAATTCCTGTGACCTCAATTTTGGGTTCTTGCGGTAAAGCTCGTTGAATGATTCTCAACACTTCAGAAGCCGCCAAATGTGGCTTATCCACGCGCTTCATCACTTCCTCATATCGTGACGCCTCTCCAATGATCGGCATACGTAGCAGCCATTGCAGCTTCGGTGGAAACAAATCTGTAAGATACAAATTAGACTGGGAAGTAGTCCATCCTGGGGTTCTTGTAATACATACTGTTAATGAATAGAAGACCTTCATTCTGCTCCAGACTAATGTGCCCTGCTTCAATTGACCGAGGAGGCCCTGAAGAGGAATATCTCGTCGCCGAGCGTAGCGGAGCATATCTCGCGCGACAGCTCACTGCCTGAGATATACATGGTATCCTTGGCTGCATAGGAACTCGATGAGCTCCCCGCGCAGCCCATAGCAGCGTGGACGCCATCATGTCTTTACTGAACAGAACATAATTGAGAGAGCTGAAGGACGACGAGAGCTTGTTATTTCTCAAGCAGCGAATGACGTCGGCGGAGCCCGCGGGAAAGTTTATGGGAATTGCAAGCGATCAATACATTACCGATCGGGACACATAATTACCGAATTTAGGCGGGTAAATAGCTCTCGGTATGGTCACGGCCTGTTTTGTTTAAATTTACACCTCCGAAGTTAACCAGTGCTTTCTGAGCGCGCAGTCCATCACGCCGTCAACTTTTTGATTCAGCACTCTCCAGGTGCACAATTCTACAAAATGGGCTGGTGGTGGAGTTCTTCTTCCAAGGATGGAAACCAGACATCCACGATATCTACACTCCCGTCCGCGTCGTCGCGCGATGCCTCCACGCCGCCGAAGCAGATGAGCCCCGATGAGCAAGTTGAAGCAGAATTTCAACGGCTGCTGACCGGCCTTGAAAGGGAAGAGAGCTCACGAGCTTCTCAAACGACTCCTTCTGACCCTACACCACACGCGCAGTTTACAGAATCCGGTGCTCACCTCTCAAAAGAGCCTCGCTCGTCAATCGCCCCCGAATCCATATATCCAGACGAGATGGACTGCCGATCAGCCTTCGACTATGCTTTTTTCTGCCAGTCGTTCGGTGGACAATTCGTCAATGTGTACAGATACGGCGAGCTGCGGTCGTGCAGTGAGCACTGGAACAACTTCTGGCTCTGCATGAAGGCGCGCTCATATCCGGACGAATCGAGAAAGAGGATGATCCGGGAGCACAACAGGATGAAGGCGATCAAATACAAGACTGGACCCAGCAGTGAAGATGTGTGGGAAATCAGGACGGAGCCGGTCAAGAATGCCTTCCAGGGTGATTTTGCTGCTTTGGAAAGAGAGATGAAGGCAGCAGAGGAGGCACGATTAAAGGCGCAGGCCGGAGCTGGAGCTGGAGCTGCGTCCTGATTTGCATGATGGCTATGGATGATTGTTTCATTAGACGGATACCTTCCACCTGGTCCGTGGGGTTCTTCATGTTGTACATTAGATTACGGCTGCATTTACGACGCTGTTCCAAATCTCTGAAATTAAGTCAGATTCCGCTCCAAGGTATCACTTCAGAATCATGCACCATAGGAGGTAGGACATGTTGTTTATACTTTTCATTCCAGAGATGGGAATATCAATATTGACTTGGGGCTCCACGAGATGGTTGATCTTAACGAACAGGAGAGGAGCTTCGCGACCACTCACGACTGAGATATTGGCCGAGCGCAACAAAGCAATTGTGAGCTACAGTTTAAAGAGAAGATAGAACAGTGTACTGTACATACCTGGATATAGTCGTGACAGAAAAATCCAGTGCTGTAACAGGCTGTCCATCATGGCACTATCGAACTGAGGAACTGGCAAAGACATTATTAAGAACTTCAACATCGTGATCCGGTGCTTATACCATATCAAATAGTGATTCCCATAAGGTACCTACAATTAAGCCTAGATTGAAGCGAGAAGATTGGCCTAGTATTCAACTCCTAATTACAGTATATACATACAGAGAAGCCAGATCCTATAGTATGAAGTATTGCCATTCCATAATAAGTATTGAAAAAGGACTTACCGCTCCCACTAATCTCGACGCCATTTTATCTACTTCACATAATGTAAGACGCTCACCGACTGTCTGTTCCCATGTTTTGAAAATTTGGCAAATCCTGTCAATCAGCGATAGCTTGCTGGGCTGGAAATAAATATAATATACATAAGCACATAGAATCATGTACTGCACAACCCACCTACCTCCACGTGTCCTAAAGTTACAATATAAGTTATAAGATCCATTTTTTTCTAGCATCATCATAAACAGTACACACGAAACGTTATCTTATTAGTAGTGGTAAGCAGTACTATCAGCACTACGGATCAATTATCCAAACTCGGTAACCGGACGCCAGGTCGACAGAACTCTACATCTACTATTCCTAATAAGCACCTAGATCATAACCGACGAGCCTAAGGGTTAAAAAAATATCGCACAGAAAGAGAAATTGTAGTAATAATCACTAAGTGGAAGAGATGCACCTTATTACAAGCACGACTAGCTCTTGCAACAATTAATTCAATGAGTACCTCAGCAATATTGCAAATATTGCACACTAAGTATGATTATTACAGAGTAGTAGTACGGACATCCCACCTGTTCGCACACAACATTCATCCTGCATGAATACCTACTTATGGACCGCCTTGCATTGCACCGCATTGGACCGCGGCGCGCCTGCATGATATTTCATACTCGCCTGCTTTTTGCCGCCCCGACAGACCAACTGGAGAGAGGAGCGATATTTCGCCGATGAAACGGAGATAATTGATCCTGGCGGACTTCACAGGATAAGAAAGTGAGAAGAAACCCGGGGGATAAGTGTACAGGGTTTACTTTTGTTTGTTGGAGGTTAAAGATTTACAGAGTATTTCCAACTATGTACTTGTAGTAATGGGAAATAATAACCCCACATTTATGTGTTTTTTCCATTTCCAATTCCATATTTCTTTTTCTGTGCAATGTTATAAGTAGTACGTATGTAGTTATAACATTTCTGTTAGTAACTCCTGCGCAGAAGGCCCTTTGTTTCTTCGATTTCGAATACTACATTTAACATCTAGTCCAATGTACAGACAGCAAGAATAGATAAAACGATTACTATGTTCTCGCTTCGTAGGCTCGTGACCCTAATAAGGATCAACCAAGCACCCGCATTTTCGAAGCAAAGTCATTTGCAGCCTAGATAATTACCAGTAGTACTCGTAGCACTCGCAGTACGAGTCAACCGAACAAGATCTTCTGTTAAATTCGCCACACCACAGTCAATTCTTCCATCTTCTGCCTCTTCACCTTCTTTTTTGCCCCCGTGTCGTGTGAGCGCTGTTTTCTAGCGGTAAGGCTGCATAAGGGGAAAGCAACCGTAACCAACTAACCTACTCCGTACTCCGTACAGCGGACACTGAAGGTAAGAAGTGGGCTGACGGACCCCGCTATTCGAGAAAGACAACACTAGCATCCTCCGTATACAGGAATAAAGGACATGATAAGAGAAGTGATGACTGTTTCGGAGAAAGGTGACTTCTCCGGTCATTAATATTACTACGTAGGTTTCACATACAGTGCTAACGTTACTGCATGTTTTACTTTCCTTTGCTCTCAGTCTGTATGTAGTAGTACTAGCACCGAGCGCCAAGAAAGCAGTTACCTAGGTATCTTGCGAGAATCAACTACTCGGTTAAATGTCAGCTAGCTAACTAGTTGACAATGTCCTGCTGGTAAGTAGATACAAGTAAGTAATTAATAATTGATTACTTACAGAGTACGAATACTCAATACGGATACTTGAGAGAACAAATGCCCGGAGACTTCCGATGGCCGTGGCGCATTTCGGTGAGCCCAAAGAGGAGAGACGAGCACGAGGGCATCGGGAGAAATCGGATGCGGAAGACATGGAGGAAGTGGACGACGATGTCATGTGATCCGCATTCCCGCCCTTCGCCCTCTAGTCGTAGTCGGATGCAGACGCAGACGCAGACGCAGAGCAGAGCGGATGACAGTCGCGGACTTCAGTGCTCCGTGTCGAGGGAGAGGACAGACCATAGTTACGGAGTAGTAGGCTAGAGGAGGACTGCTCTATGTGAGTGATGCAGATGAGTTGGCCGTGGGTACGGCGTCAGTGCCAATGGCGGATGCGTTGCCATCGGGACTGAATCGAATCACCGCAGTTTGGTAGCTGGTAATAATAATACTTGCCCGTACGGTACCACTAGAGAGGGAATCAGTCGTTCAGTACTACTCCGTGTAGTAAACGATCAGATCCGGATCCGACCTGTGATCGGCCGAGAAGACTTGAGTTGCAGTCACTCCGAGTCTAGAGTAGAGTATAGCAAAACTGAGCGCAGACGACAGAGTAGAGCCAATGTCGCGCTTAAAAATGGTACAATGGTCACTGGTCGCATTGTCCGTCCCACACCCCGCGAGAGGAGCAGAACGAGATGGTGAGCTACGTGAAGTTTAATTGACCTTAATGGGCTGCAGCGATGTAATTAGCCCACGAACAAAACCCGGGAGGCCGGATCGTTGGATCTGGAGGAATCAAATCAGGGGCAGGACAGGACAGGACAGGACCCTGCGGACTGCATCCAACTAGTATCACTGAATACTATGAAATACTAAGTTAACTTGAGGGTCGAACTAAATCTCGAGATAAAGACGTTCGATGACCTCGAATTATGACCTGGACAAACGCCCGCACCCAATCAGCTCGCGGACGTTAAATGCAAGGTGCGGCGTTGGCGCACCGACATCGGGGTCGGCAGCGACACTAGAGGCGATCCATCACGCTAGAGCAGTAGTACGGAATTAATATTCATACATACTCTGTACATTATTCATTCATGTTCATCTCGAAGACGTTGGTGGACACGGGGCTCCAGGAGGGTCCCGGAGCAGACCCCGCGAGTCGGACGGAGGCCCAAGTGGAGGGGGTGGGTGCTGGAGTCGGAACGATGGCCGTCGTAACAGGAATAAGAAGAATAATTATTCGCGAAGGACGTTCAGGAAGGCGTGGATTACCAATATGGACGTGTTCGGAGGTGAGGATGTATGTATGTAACTATCTACCCCGGCTTTTGTAAGTTATGCTGACCTGTAAGTAATGCGGTTACGATGTGTGGCCGACCAAAGTCCTCCATGATCGACTGCTGTCCTTCCCCAGCGTGGGGTATGTCAATAATCAATTGAACTTTTTTCTTTTGAATTTTTTTTTTTTTTTTTTTTTTTTTTTCTTTTGGTCGGGAACTACTAGAAACACATGCTGTTCCCTGCACGGCGCACGTTCCGGTGGCTTGAACGACGGGCATGGGTGCACAGGTTGACTTGACTACTGTCGACGACTTCGGCCCTCCGCTTGCAGGCCATGCATTCCCATCGGGATACGTATCACCCGGAACATCTGCACTGCCTACCAGGTCGATGATCTCTCCTCTCCGTTCGCTGGCAGGCAGATCCTCGTTTGGCCAGAGTGCTAACTAGCCCTCTGCCAGTCCTGGCCGCTGCTCGTTTTTGCGGGGCATGTTCTTTGGATGCCTCGAGATGTCGATCGTCCCGATCTCCCTGACAAGCGCCACCCTCATCTTCAACACCCAGCGATCCTGACGTCGGCCGGTGACACTTTTTTGCCATCTCCAGACTCCATGATGTGTTCGAGAGAACGACTGGGGAAACCTGCCATGTGCTCTCCTATCCGCAATTTGGAGAACAAACAATGTGCACCCCCCACCTTTGGATTATCTATAGGCTTCAGAAGACTGGTGATGGGCCGTGGAGTCGGGGAGTGGAGGAGAACCACCGGGTGGACTGCGGGAATGACTCCTGCCTGTGGTCAGGCAGAAAGTAGTGTTGTAGTAGTCAGTCCACTGTAATAACAATTATAATAATACTCTCCGTACTCGAGAGCAGACATACTATGGTATGTCCGCTTTTCGGCAGGCAAAGGAGGAGGAATCTGCCATGTCTGCCATCCTCTAGTTACTCCGTAGTCTAACTTCGAGGGAACACTCTAGTCCAGTAGAATCCGAGAGCGTTAGTTAGCTTTGGCGATGACTCGAATCGAATGAATCCTCCTCTTCTCCGAGCTGGCACGGTTCGTCAGACTGACCATGCGCCCGATGGCTCAGGGAGGGCAGCAGCTCCGACGTTCGGATATCGGGGAACGAGGCTGACCGTCGAGGATTCCGCCGGTGATTGATGATGATTATTATGGTAGGTATTATCTGTTCTTTTCCTGTCACTGGATCAGGCAGGGGCCGCGGTGACTGGGCGGACGCGCAGCCATCGCTTGATTCCGGACCCTGTTCCTCGGCGGAATCCCTGCCTGGTAACAAACAATACCGTCTCAATACACGCTAGCGGTTATTCTGAAATAAGCGACGCTAGTGGTCGGAGGCTGCCCCACCTGGTGGGTCTTGACGTAGCCCGAGTCTAATGTTTCTGGGTAAAAGGTTGAAAAACCTCGGTTCTGATTGGCCCGCCTTGTCTTATCTCTGCCTGCTGCACCGTATGTGGAAAGCTTCGATCGCGAGCAGCGGCCGCAGCCAGATCGATGCCATGTGCCCGGAGAATGTGCTCGAGGGACAGAACCGTCTTTACAGAGGAGAAAATGACCGGCCACGATGTCTCGAGGGGACGACACACGGACGACGCCTGAAGAGAGAGGGAAAAAAAGGAAAGACTGCAATTTCCCGGGGTAAATAAGATGTCGCGTAGAAGAAGATACCAACTAGTCGTCCACCCCCCTCCTTCGATTGACCCAGAAAAAAGGACAGACCAGTCCGTCTGGAGCAGCGGAAACGATAGAATGGGGCCATACCAGACTATAGTTAAGTTACCTGCCTCGATACCTCCGAAGGCGCTGCCGCCCGCAGACTGTACGATACTGTACCCTCTCCAGAAGCGGGATAGACAGACAGGCAGACTCTAAGAGATTATTGACTGCTCTCGGACCAAACCATCCTCGCATAGCTTCTCCTGCTCCCGTCACCAGCTGGCAGCAACGCGTGAGATCCATTTGCCACGGCGGAAGGTCTCCAACAAACCCCACAGCCGTCGTTTTTTTTTGGGCCGCTCACCCAGAGTCCATTTGAATTGCCGGTCCTGCCCACGTCCTCTCTCTTCTCTTACTACTTTCTCCTCCCTCTGCTTCTCTCTCCTTCACTCCCTTCTCGATATCCTCTGAACAGCGAGCCGCTGGGTTGATAGACGTTTCTCCTTGACTATACCCCCCTCCCCAGTAGCGTTATCGCTGACCACCCCTCGGTCGTCGTGACGACATCCACTTATCTTATATCGTCCCGCTTTCTGAACACCCCGCCCGCGGACACAGAAGACGGCGAACCACTAGACACGAAAATCCCAGAATCAATTGTCGCTGCATTCTCTGTCGGTCGCCGGCGGAAGAATGGGTCACTTTGAGGAAATCTATGAAAACACGATAGAAGAGCAGCCGCACGAGTACTCGGTGTACAAACCGGAGAGGGGTTATGGATGGGCGGAGGCCTTGCCCGAGCGGCAGGGTCTCTACAACCCCGAACTCGAGAAAGATGCGTGCGGTGTAGGATTCACAGCGTAAGTGAGCTGGTTCTGCGGCCGCCAATTGGTTGTTGGTTGGGGGTGGCCTTGTTATAGATGATTTCTAACGCGTTGAATGCAGCCATATCAAGGGCAAGGCGAACCACAAGATCGTTAGCGATGGTGAGATTTCCCCGGATGCATGATTATATTCTGTAGGGAGACGCTGACAAGACGCAATTGATAGCCCGGAACCTGCTTTGCAACATGACCCATCGAGGAGCAGTGGGCTCTGATGCGCGAGACGGTGATGGTGCGGGTGTGATGACCAGTATTCCGCACAAGTTCTTTGTCAAGAACTTTGCTCGTGACGCTGGACTCGAGCTCCCTCCATTGGGCCAGTATGCCGCTGGTAACTTGTTCTTCAAGCCCGACAACGACGCCCTGAAGGAGTCCACGGCAGCATTCGAAGAGATTGCAGAATCATTGGGCCTCCGCGTGCTCGGATGGCGTGAAGTCCCCCGTGACTCGACCATTCTGGGACCTGCTGCCCTTTCCCGCGAGCCGGTTATCCTGCAGCCATTCGTTGTCTTGAAGTCGGCCTACGGTAACGGCAACAAGCCGGAGATCACCGATCCAGAGAAGTTCGACGAGAGATACTTCGAACGACAGCTCTACGTCCTACGGAAGCGCGCAACCCACGTTATCGGTCTTGGAAACTGGTTCTACCTGTGCTCTCTCAGCAACCGCAACATTGTGTACAAGGGCCAGCTGGCACCCGTCCAGGTGTACCAATACTACCATGATCTGGTCAACGTCGACTACGAGGGCCATTTCGCTCTGGTGCACTCTCGTTTCTCCACAAACACATTTCCTTCCTGGGACCGTGCACAGCCGCTGCGATGGGCTGCCCACAACGGTGAAATCAACACCCTGAGAGGAAACAAGAACTGGATGAGAGCCAGAGAAGGCCTCCTGAAATCTGAGATCTTTGGTGACGATCTGGAGAGTCTGTGCCCGATTGTTGAGGATGGCGGTTCTGACTCTGCCGCTTTCGACAACGTCCTGGAGCTGCTTATGATCAACGGTGTTCTGTCTCTGCCCGAGGCTGTCATGATCATGGTTCCTGAGGCCTGGCAGGACAATCCAGCCATGGACCCTGCAAAGGCAGCCTTCTACGAGTGGGCTGCTTGCCAGATGGAGCCCTGGGATGGTCCTGCGCTGTTCACCTTCTCAGATGGACGCTACTGCGGTGCCAACCTTGACCGCAACGGTCTGCGTCCTTGCCGTTTCTACGTCATGGATGATGACCGTATCATCTGTGCCTCTGAGGTCGGTACTATTGATATTGACCCTGAGCGGGTCATCCAGAAGGGCCGCCTGCAGCCTGGAAAGATGCTCCTGGTGGACACTGTTGCCGGTCGTATCATCGATGATGCTGAGTTGAAGCAAACCGTTGCCCACCGTCAAGACTTTGCAGCTTGGCTCGACAAGGAGTTGCTTAAGCTTCCTGCTATCAACGAACAGCTCCTCGCTCGGAACGTGGATCTCAGCGCACCTCTGGATGACCTGACTGTTCAGAACGATCCTCGCCTGAAGGCTTTCGGCTACTCTTTCGAGCAGGTCAGTCTGCTTCTGGGCCCTATGGCCGCAGACTCGAAGGAAGCCTTGGGATCGATGGGTAACGACGCTCCACTGGCCTGTCTGGCCCAGCAACCTCGTCTTCTCTACGAGTACTTCCGTGAGCTCTTCGCCCAAGTCACGAACCCGCCCATTGATCCTATCCGTGAGGCCATTGTCATGTCTCTGGAGTGCTACGTCGGCCCCCAGGGTAACCTGCTTGAGATGGAACCTTCTCAATGCAACCGACTCCTGCTGCCAACTCCTATTCTCACTCTCACCGAGTTTAATGCCCTGAAGAACATGACCACTATTCACAAGGACTGGCCGGTTCGAACCATCGACATCACCTTCGAGAAAAAGAAGGGCGTTCAAGGTTATATCGAGGCCTTGGACCTGATCTGTGACTCCGTCACCGAAGGTATTCAGAATGGAGACAAGGTTCTAATCTTGTCTGACCGCGCTACTGGTCCCGATCGTGTTCCTGTTTCGGCTCTCCTGGCCACTGGTCTTGTCCACCACCATCTAGTTCGCAACAAGTGGAGATCTCTAGCTGCTATCGTGGTTGAGACTGCAGAGGCCCGTGAAGTTCACCACATGTGTGTCCTTCTGGGTTACGGAGCGGACGCCATCTGTCCCTACTTGGCCATGGAGTGCATTCTCAAGATGAACCATGAGAAGCTCATCAGAAAGCAGCTTAGCGACGAGAAGGTCCTTGAGAACTACAAGGCTTCCTGTGATGGCGGTATTCTCAAGGTCATGAGTAAGATGGGTATCTCTACCCTTCAGTCTTACAAGGGTGCCCAGATCTTCGAGGCTCTTGGTATTGATGACAGCGTCATTGACCGCTGCTTCGCTGGTACTGCTAGTCGTATTCGAGGTCTGAACTTCGAGCTCATTGCTCAGGAAGCTTTTGCGTTCCATGAGCGCGGATACCCATCCCGTCCCATCGTTCAGATTCCTGGTCTTCCAGAATCTGGTGAGTACCATTGGCGCGATGGTGGTGAACCACACGTGAACGACCCTGTCAGCATTGCCAATGTCCAGGATGCTGTCCGGACAAAGAACGACAAGTCTTATGAGGCATATGCCCGATCCGAGCATGAGCAGATCAAGAACTGCACGCTCCGTGGTCTACTCGACTTCGATTTCGAGCAGCGTACCCCGATCCCCATCGACCAGGTCGAGCCCTGGACTGAGATTGTGCGACGCTTTGTCACTGGTGCTATGTCGTACGGTTCGATCTCTATGGAATCGCACTCTACCCTTGCCATTGCCATGAACCGACTGGGCGGAAAGTCCAACACTGGTGAGGGTGGTGAAGACCCAGAGCGCAGCAACAGAATGGAGAATGGCGACACCATGAGATCTGCTATCAAGCAGATCGCCTCTGGCCGTTTCGGTGTCACTTCTGCCTATCTGGCTGATGCTGATGAGCTTCAGATCAAGATGGCCCAGGGTGCCAAGCCTGGTGAGGGCGGTGAGCTGCCCGGCCACAAGGTCTCCGGACCAATCGCGCGCACCCGTCACTCCACTCCCGGCGTTGGTCTGATCTCTCCGCCTCCGCATCACGATATCTACTCCATCGAGGATCTGAAGCAACTCATTTACGATCTCAAGTGCTCCAACCCTCGATCTCGTGTCTCTGTTAAGCTCGTGTCCGAAGTCGGTGTCGGTATCGTCGCCTCTGGTGTTGCTAAGGCCAAGGCTGACCACATCTTGATCTCCGGTCACGATGGTGGTACTGGTGCCTCTCGATGGACTGGTATTAAATACGCTGGTTTGCCATGGGAATTGGGTCTTGCAGAGACCCACCAAACCCTAGTCTTGAACGACCTTCGTGGTCGTGTCATTGTGCAGACTGACGGTCAACTCCGCACCGGACGCGATGTAGCCATCGCCTGTCTGCTTGGAGCTGAAGAATGGGGGTTCGCCACAACTCCTTTAATCGCAATGGGCTGTATCATGATGAGGCGCTGCCACCTAAAGTGAAACTCCCCTTCCTTAAAATGCTTTAATTTTCAAGTTTTTGATGTTATTTTGTGATGTTCACTGTTCTGTTGGCTAACCGTTGATATAGCACGTGCCCCGTCGGTATCGCAACCCAAGACCCTGAACTGCGCAAAAAGTTCCAGGGCACTCCCGAACACGTTATCAACTTCTTCTACTATGTTGCAAATGAACTCCGTGCTATCATGGCTAAGCTTGGTATCCGTACTATCAACGAAATGGTCGGCCGTGCTGAGCTGCTGAAGATGAGAGATGATGTCAGATCCGCCAAGCAGGAGAACATCGATCTGTCGCTCATTCTGACCCCGGCGCACTCCCTGCGACCAGGTGTTGCAACATACAATGTGCGGAAGCAGGACCACCGCCTTCACACGCGTCTCGACAACAAGCTCATTGCGGAGTCCGAACTTGCTCTAGAGAAGGGCCTGCCTTGCAGAATCGAGTGTGATATCGTTAACACTGACCGTGCATTGGGTGCTACCCTTTCATACCAGATCAGTCGTCGCTACGGTGAAGCCGGCCTGCCACAAGACACCATTCATGCCAACATCAAGGGTTCCGCGGGTCAATCTTTCGGTGCCTACCTTGCCCCTGGTGTGACGCTCGAGCTCGAGGGAGATGCCAACGACTACGTTGGAAAGGGTCTTTCTGGAGGCCGCCTCATCATCTACCCTCCTCGCGGTGCTGTTTACAAGTCGGAGGAGAACATCATCGTCGGAAATGTCTGTCTCTACGGTGCTACTCAGGGAACCTGCTTCTTCAGAGGTGTAGCGGCCGAGCGCTTTGCCGTCCGTAACTCCGGAGCTACTGCTGTCGTCGAAGGTGTCGGTGACCACGGTTGTGAGTACATGACTGGTGGTCGCGTTCTGATCCTGGGATCCACTGGACGTAACTTTGCTGCTGGTATGTCTGGTGGTATTGCCTACATCTTGGATGTGAAGCAGGACTTTCACTCCAAGGTCAACATGGAAATGGTTGAAGTGAGCGGTCTAGAAGACCCGGCTGAGATCGCTTTCGTCCGTGGTCTCATCGAGGATCACCACCACTACACCGGTTCCGAACTGGCAGCACGTATTCTCCTTGACTTCACTCGTGCCCTTCCTCACTTTGTCAAGGTTCTCCCCATTGACTACAAGCGGGTTATGGAGGAAGAAGCTGCTAAGGCTAAGGCTGCCAAGAAGGCTGAGTTCACTCTGCCTCAGCTGCCAGGTACTCCAGCAAGTGCAGAGAAGTCACAGCCCAAGCAGGAGGACGGCAAGAAGGCTGATCTTCTCGACATCGAGGACAGCGTCAGCGACTCCAAGACCGAGAAGAAGCGTTCCGCTCTCATTCTGGACAAGACCCGTGGCTTCATGAAGTACAACCGTCGCAGCGAGAAGTACCGCAACCCGGCCACTCGCACACGTGACTGGGCGGAGCTTTCCAGTCGTCTTAATGAGGACGAACTCAAATACCAGTCTGCTCGGTGCATGGACTGCGGTGTTCCTTTCTGTCAATCTGATACTGGTTGCCCCATCTCCAATATTATTCCCAAATGGAACGAATTGGTGTTCCAGGCAAGTCGCTCTTACCCTGTTGTGCAATATACATCTAACTAACATATCTTCTCCTTACAGAACCAGTGGCAGGATGCGTTGAACCGTCTCCTCATGACCAACAACTTCCCCGAGTTCACTGGACGTGTGTGCCCAGCTCCTTGTGAAGGCGCATGTGTCCTGGGAATCATTGAGGATCCCGTCGGTATCAAATCTATCGAGTGTGCCATCATTGACCGTGGTTTCGAAATGGGCTGGATGGTCCCCAAGCCGCCTCCTGTGCGCACCGGCAAGACCGTTGCCATTATCGGCTCCGGCCCTGCGGGTCTCGCTGCCGCTGATCAGCTTAACAAGGCTGGTCACAGCGTCACCGTGTATGAGCGCGCTGACCGCATTGGCGGTCTCCTCATGTACGGAATTCCCAATATGAAGCTCGACAAGAAGGTCGTCCAGCGTCGTGTCGACTTGATGGCTGCTGAGGGTGTCAAGTTTGTTACCAGCACTTTTGTTGGACCCGACTCAGATGTCTCTCTTCAGTCGCTGCGCGCGTCCAACGATGCCGTCATCATCTCTACTGGTGCTACGGTTGCCCGTGACTTGAAGGTTCCCAACCGCGAGCTCGAGGGAGTCCACTTTGCCATGGAGTTCTTGCACCGCAACACCAAGTCCCTTCTTGACTCTGGCCTGGCCGATGGCGAGTACATTTCTGCCAAGGACAAGCACGTTGTTGTCATTGGTGGTGGAGATACTGGTAATGACTGTATCGGTACTTCAGTCCGTCACGGTGCCAAGTCCGTGACCAACTTCGAGCTGCTGCCCCAGCCTCCGCCAGAGCGTGCCCGCGATAACCCATGGCCTCAGTGGCCGCGTATTTACCGAGTCGATTACGGTCACTCGGAAGTCAAGACTCACATGGGTAAGGACCCGCGTGAGTACTGTGTCATGTCTAAGGAATTCGTCGACGATGGCAGTGGTCGCGTTCGCGGTATCAACACTGTCCGCGTCGAATGGACCAAGAGCGCATCCGGCGGCTGGGACATGAAGACTGTTGAAGGTAGTGAGCAGTTCTTCCCTGCCGATCTGGTTCTCCTCTCCATGGGTTTCTTGGGACCTGAGGACCGTCTTCTCGGCGAGGAGATCGAACGAGACGCCCGCAAGAATGTCAAGACTGCCCCAGGCCAGTACGCAACCAACGTTCCTGGTGTGTTCGCTGCTGGTGACTGCAGACGTGGACAGTCCCTCATTGTTTGGTAAGTGATTCTATCGGACTCTATATCGTAACAACTGTTGACTCGAAATCTAGGGGTATCAATGAGGGTCGCCAGGCCGCTCGGGAGGTCGATACTTACCTCACTGGTATCGGCTCTCAGCTCCCTGTCACTGGTGGTATTATCCGCCGTGCTGCTGTGGACTGCCTTCCTGAGGCTACACAGAAGGCTCAGCCCGTGGCTGCTTAAGTGAAGGCTTCCTGCGCAGCCGTTGCTAGCAGGTCTGCAGCAACAAACTGTCGACAGGACAATGCATAGCGCGATACAGGACCTGATTTTACGGTTATAAAACGACAGTTGTCTGGAGCCATGGTTGTCCGGATGTAAAAGGTAAAAGAACGAAAATTTTTCTCAACGGCGGAAATCAAAAGTCGATTTACAAAGCGCGGATCAATTGTTTGCCTTGGATATGGAAAAACCAAACAATATACCCCCTCGCTTTCTGCTTGCACCCTTCATCTGATGCCAAGTACCGATGCATGTTTTCGCTCTCCTTCTGTATCCGTTGGCGAGATCTTTGTGCGCCGGAGTGGAATTTACTGGACACTCCAATTGTATCTTCTCTCGGGGTCGGCATTGTCTATGTTCCCTCGTGTCCTGTACTAGGTGGCTCTGTCTTTATATGGATGGATGCGACATATGAGAGCATGACTGCGTCTGGGGAGGCCTTCTGCATGTTTTATCTGTTTGCAGTACGTTTTCAGATTTCCCTTGTCTTTTTATCGAGTTCTGCTCTAGGATGTGACCATGATGGCTTTGCAGCATTTCTCATATTATTATGCGGATGTCTAGCAGTTTCAGCGTTTGATATTGCTTTATGTGTATATATTCGATTCTATCTCATACTTCTTCTACACTTGTGTCCAGTATTATCTAGAGAGCACTTGATAAGCAGGGCAAACAGGGCTTGTAGAGATCCATTTGATCAATATTATATAGCTAGGGCAATCTAACTCAAATTAGAGAGCTACAGAGAATGTATTAAAGTGAAAATTTGCTCAAGTTGAGATAATATCTGGAAGCAGACCGCCTTCAGTTTTTTTCGCATTAACATCAGCTATCAATGCTTAACAATCCTCACTTAACCCATAAAAATGCATGAGAATATCTCTACATTTTTTCATATTGGATTTACATAAAGGTTGAGATTTCAATGTTAAGATAGATTTTTATCAGCACTCAACATTTAGCCTTAAGGTATCTAGTAAGAGCCAGGAGGTGTTTAGGAAAGAGGTTTAGAGATGTTTAGTTTTGGGTTATTTCAGGCTGGTTTGTGTGTCATTGATAGATTTAATTGGTATACTATCATATGAGATGGAATACATAACATATCCCTGGCGTAGGTATTTCAATATCTACTCTAAACCGTGGCAGTTTAGTTCTCCCGTCCCAATTAGGCAGGAAGCAGACTCGACGCGATACCCAAAAAGTAGTCAAGTACTTACCGCGGCTCCATTTCATTTCATTGGCTTCGATCTCCAGCTCCGAACTCCGACAACTAACTATTGTCAACTAATTATTATACGGCCGCTTTTACGCGTTGATCGATTCACTTTGTCTTGTCTGATTTATTATATTCACCTTCATCTTTGATTTACTTTTGCTTCTGCGCTCTATCTGCGAGTCAATTGAGAAAGGAACCGGAAACTCGAGACGCAGATCGAGTCAAAGTACTGTCTGTACTTGGACAACGACAATGTTGTCGCTACCGCTTATCACACCCCGCGATGTGAGTCGAGTCCATGATCCCTGTTTGCGTTTGCATTAAGCTATCTGCTACGCGCTTTCGAGGACAGAACATACTGCCTTGCGATCAGTATATCCGAAGGAACAAAAGCTAAATTAACCAACAGTCCCACGAGCTCTGGTTCGGCTCTTCGCAAACTCCTCCATACCGCTCCTCCGCATCTCAGAACCAGCCCAACCCAAGCGATCCTCACCAGTCATCGTCGCGGCGACATCACCAAGGAAACACCCATCTCCCGAGCGGACGCGCGTTGATTTCGTCCGCTGCACCGGCGAATACGCTCGCGGCGCTGCAGTTGGAAGAGCGCGCGTTGCGCGCGCGAAAGCAGAATATAGCGTCGTTTGGGTATGCGTGGATCAAGCCTGCGGGATGTGCGAAGACGATGCTGGGGATGAGGGAGGAGGAGGCTGAGCGCGAGGAGGGGTTACTTGCTGCGGCGGCGGAGATGGGTGGTGCGGGGGATTTGTCGACTATGGGGATTGTGGATGAGTTCGGGAGGCCGCAGGGTCAGGCGGAGGTGGAGCAGGATACGGGTACTGCGGATGATCAGATGTTGGAGAGGGATTTGGATGATGATATCCCGGATGCTGATGCGGATGGGCTGGTGGAGGAGGGAGAGGAGGGGCTGGAGGAGGACGAGGATGGTGAGGAGGGCTTGATGGAGAGGGATCTGGATGATGATATCCCGGAGGCGTTTCCGGAAGATGATGACGATGACGACGAGGAGGACGAGGACGATTTTGATAATCAGCCGGATCTCGATGATGATATCCCTGCGGCAGAGGACGAGGGCGATTCGTTTATGGTCCGTGATTTGGACGATGATGTTCCTGAGGCGGCTGAAGAGGGCAGTGAACAGGGAGGAGAATGGCAGCACACCGATACAGAAGCTGAGGATGAGGATGAGGATGATGACGAGCATGATCCCTTCGCGGAGCAGCTCTTCAGGACCAGCGCCTCTAGCGGTCGGGGACTCCCACCGCAACCACCACCTATTCGACGAGAGACTGAAGCGCAACGGCGCTTCTTGAACCGTTGGAGTGGCGGCGCAGACGCGTTTGATACGAGCGGGGTGATGATCGAGGACGAGGATGATCTGCGTGCTTCGATAGCCAGCCAGACCAGCCGACGGAATAGCGCCTACAGAAGACGCTTCTCGAGACGCACGGGAGGCCCAAGGGACAGTCTTGAGTAGCTGGAGCGTTGTGCGGTTCTCAGGACTGGTCAACATTGACATTTCATTCGCGACAGGCCCCATGGTGTGAGATTCTAGGGCCCTGCATATATATCTGGCGTTTATGAAAGCGTCCTGTTAGGAGTTGTTAGGTCGGATACGGATGGCAACGGTGTGTAAAGGATTGATATGTATATAATACACTTATGGTCTTGCTGGAATCATTCCAGAAAAAAACAGCCAGTTGAACGAAATTAAGATCAAACGAGCATGTCTTGAAATACGAAGAAGAACTACGAGAAATCAACTGTAGACCAGAAGTCAAACTCTGTAAAGCTTAGAGTATGATAACGTTCACATGGATTATTCATACAATCTACATTGATTAATAAATATATACTTTAGAACAGTTAACCTATCCGATAATATCATTTCATGTCCCAAGCGCCCGGAACACCATATCATGCAAATCATGGTAACAGTCGCATTGAATTCGACACAAGTAGGCTGAAGAACGCAGACGATCTTGTCGGTGCCGGGAAGATGCTCAGGAAAGCCAAACGTATGCGAAGAGAAGGAAAACGGCCAGGAAGAAGAGCAGCCAGACGCGCCAGCCGACGCCGGTTCGTTCTGCCATGCGCAACATTCGGTTCATCGTACCGCGGAGTTTGACTCGTGTGTTGTCGAAGGATTCGTTCATCTATGAGTCACATTGATTTTTAGCTGAGTGATATTTATGGACACGTTATATTCGTATAGTAGCACGTACCTTGTCCGCTAGAGCGGAACTCGTCCGGATTTCATCGCCGATGGCAACGGTGATCTGTACAAAGTTAGAGACCAACTGTGCCGGCCAAGGGTTGGGGAGAAATTGGATTACATACATCCTTGAGCATCTTGACCTTCGCGCTGATACCCTCGATCTCAGATTCGTTTTGCGATTCAAGCGACGAAAGGACGGCGTCTGAGTATTGTCCCCTGCGATAGCTAGTCAGCATGATGATATCCTTCTCTATCCAGCTGCAGAATCCTTTTCACGCACTTCGAATTCGGCGTCGCAGATCTATATCCGCTACCACCTAAGCCTGATTGTGCTCCGCCATTCGTGTAGCCATCGCTGATCGAACCGGAATAGCCACCATATCCGCCCGGACGAGGCGACCGGCTCGCAGGTCGCGAGGCGCCATTGTATGCGTCGAAGAGAGACGAGGATGCTCGGGGGTCACGTTGATGGAGGTTGGAATGGGGAAATCTATTGTCAGAGTATGAGCATGTTTATTTTCGTTTGCAAGGAAACGAAACAGATCGTCGCAAGACAGATTCCGGGTTGATACAGCGTTGGGCGGTAAAGTAATCAAGAGAAGTAGTTCTCAATGAAGGAGTTCATACCGTGAAGCCATGATGTCGCTGTATTCGGGATGCGCCTACGATATCAGGGTAATTTCGTAGATTATCTCTTGAAGTAGATATACAGGAAAGAGACCGGCTCGCTGAACGATCATGAAAATCGCATTTTCCCCGAGGTTTCGATGGTGTTGGTGATGAGTATGGATTTAGCGATCTTGTGGCTGTCGCGATCAAGACCGGTATTTCCGGAAGTAGAGATTCAGACGTGAAACGTGGGAATATATTAGATGGAGGAGCTCGAGGAACAGAGAGGACAACTCTCGATCATCTGCTGGCGGCGAATTGGAACAAGCGTCACTCGCCGATTCGGGCCAGCTGCTATCTGGGTCTCTGTGCGCAACCGGAGAGCGTTGCCGCCTTTCTGCCTGAAGCCGATCTATATAGACTCAGGGATTGTTCTAGTACAGTACAAAGCAGTCCTTTCTTCCCTTTGATTTTTAAATCGGTCAAATCTACTAGCCCAGTAGAAGATCAATTGGTTTAACTATATACTTTCTGTCGGATATATGTAGCAAAGAAAAAGGCAAGTATGAGGACCGAGCGACACATTGTTGAATCAAAACCGATTATTTCAACGATCAGGTGGTTGACTTTGTCAATCCAAAAATTAAGGAATTTCGCGTTCTGGTCTTTTCCGGCCATATACAACGTAGCTAATAATCTCTTGTAAACAACGCATCAGGGGGTCATGGTGGTGATACTCACAAATTGAACAAGGCATGGATAGCTGGATTTCTTGCATCATTGCGAGTCTTCGACACAAGCACCTGGACTTCTTCTTTAGACCAACCCGCGTGCCTGGTGAGCACTGCCATGGCACCTGCCTCGAAGCCCGTATCAGCCTGAGTCCAATTCCACGTTCCCAAGGTTTTGAGATGTTTGTCCTTAGGCCACCGTCCCATGGGGACCAGATATTTCTGGACTGTAACGTCTTCAAACCCAGCGTCACGCATCCAACCTTCAAGTTGCGGTCCGATGTTTACAGGGCGGCCTATCTTGGAGAACTCGGAATTGAGGAGGTCGTAGTAGTGCACAATGGAGGTGTTGTCTGTCGATCCATCTTCGGAAAAAGGTCTAGTCTCCCATTCCTGGAATTCCACCCATGCACCTGGAGCTGCATTTCTAGATAGATTTAGCTTATTCGACTTATCGATACAATATCGAATGGGAGAAGTACCTATAACACTCTCGAAAGAGTTTAGGGAAGTCTCGCGAACAACCGAATAAATAACGACCATGAATAAAGTCGTATTCGCCATCTACCCATGGCTCATCTATGTCATCAATGATAAATTTCACATTTGGTGGCACGCTCACTGCGAGTTAGTTTTAGGTCATTCTGGAGAGAATTGAACGCATACAAAGCTGGTTGAGTAGGACTCAAGTCGACCCCCACGACCTAGTAAAAGGTTAGAAACGAACAGAGCATTGGATATGACTCTAACCTCTGCATCGGGGAATTTGTCGGCTATAATTTTGCACTCTTGTCAATCGAGATGCATAAAAAGAGTTGTGTCATGATTATTTACCGAAGTCAATAGCCCATATGCCTGTGCCTGTGCCAAGATCGAGGACACGACGCGGCTCTACAATAGGTGATAGGAAGAGTTCGCGACCCATCATGGTCAGGACTAATTCATGCATGATATCTAATCTCTCCTGCTCGTTTTCATCATTGGGCAATAGGTAGGCTTTTGGATCAGCAGGGTGGACAGCCACACGATCTAAGTCAAGGGAATCTTACCCCCATCACGATACCCGTGATAAGTCCTGCCGTTCTCTCTCCGATACTGGAGAATCGACGATGTAAGGGATGCTGTATACGCGGACCTGCTGACGTATTAGCTTGGAATTAGAGATGCATATTGTAATCCTGACAGTTCATCGCCATAGGACGAGTCATTCTCGATCTATAGAATTAGTGAGATTGCGGCTGATGAGGTAGCTGTGGGACACCTACCGTGTCCACATCAATAGTAGACTGAGCCATAACGTTATTATTGACCGGGAAAAGGAATCTGAAGAAAAATCGGCAGTTGGCTCACCTTGTGTGGTTGTTGGTATTAATATTATCTATTTGGCCGGGCTTCAAGCAGAGTGTTACGGAAACGGAATGGGCTACATATGGTATGTATGCTAGTTAGCCAATCGTACACTGATCCGCTTCCCCGAAACTTTATTAAGTGGAACAAAACCCCCGCTATTTGCTACCATAGTTTGTTAGTATCAATATGAATAAAGTACTGTGCGAGTTCGTCGTCCAACCATGGACCTAACGTATACTTAAACAAACAATTTATCGGAAGTTACCGCTGAGGTGCCCGATCATTAGTATATCTAATCGGAAGTTGAAGCCATGAGCTAATGATCATGAGAGTCACTGTTTCTAACATTATTCAATACCGTGCTTTAGACGTGTTTATATGGACAAAATTAAAGCACCGCCGTTGGTCCTTCTTATGCATAGCATTTTTCTGAGCGCGTAAGAATACGAGTTTGTATAACATTGAGAATTGGAAAAAAGAAAAAGGCTTGTGGTAGTATAATCTACCCCAGTTCGTGCCGCCTGATGAATTGAGGGCAGTTAGCAATTGTTTAATTTGCGATCAGTATGGCAGAAACCGAAATAGTCCTGGTTGACGGTATGTTTTGAGACACTAGTAGCTCATAGTTAGTTACTGATTTACTCAAGCACCCCGGTATGAAGGAAGAGCAAGGATACAACATTGATCCTGAACCTATGGTATTACGATCTTAGTCTTCATGGTAATGAGTTTCCGAATCAAGAGAACAACAGTATACTTATACTCGAACTGCTCCATTGAAGACGCCTCGACGTTTATCTTAGCCTATTCCAGACATTTTGAATATAAATATGAAAAGTGATTACATTCCCTAGGTCCGATAATACGGCTAAAATGAATCAATAGATACTATGGCAATAATGTAGAAATTCGAATAGATGAATTCTCAATTGCGGAAGATTGGTCTAGTCAAACAGGTTGATAAGCGCAACTGGTGCCACCGGGCTCCTCGAAAATCTTCGTTCCATCCAAACAGCTTTGTTGATCTCTTGTTATCTGCTGAGCGAAAAAATATTATCCGGGAGGCTCCCTGTCAGAGATAGAGAGTAAAAGCTCTATATCATGGGGGCTTTAGCATGGAGAATATGGTCTTCCTTTCGAATGAGTCTGATGGCTCCTAATCCAGAAGGTTTGAATCGTGTAGGAAACTTTCGTGTCTCAACAGATGTGTTTAGTTATATATGACCATCATGTAACAGTATAGGTAGAGGAGCATAATTGAACGTTGGAAATGCGGAAAAAGTATCGCGTTTGAACGATACATAGAATCGAAATTTCGCTGCCAGATATGTAATAATGTAATAGACAGAATCACTGATATTACTGACTGATCATGAGCATGATATCACAGAGTCAACCCAACGAGTGGACAAATGACAAAATCGCAATATTACAAAACAGATCGTCCTATTCCGGTACCTGAAGATAGCTATATCCTAATCATAAAGACAAGCACTCCGTGGTGATCCATAGCAGAAGATACGGAGATGTATCCGAGATCGCGGAGGTTCTCCGGCGGGGACAGAGCTCGCAATTGTGCGGGGGAGATCGCGGAACCACAACCAGCGTATTAAACGTAGTTTATTAGTACACATCTCGCCGCGCAATCACAATGTGTAATACCAAGAAAAGAAGCGTCGGGTCTATGCTGAAGATAGGTCAAAATGGTACTAGATGACAATCAACCGCCATCAGGCGGAGACTATGACCTTTCCCGTCCTCTTGAAGCGACCTCTGGGCTGCGTCAGGGATTGACCTCATATGGCGATGCGCATTTTTCTCTTTTTCTCCGAAAAGTATTCATAAAGGCTCTTGGATACTCAGATGATGCCCTGTCACGGCCCATAATTGGTATTATCAACACATATTCCGGGTTCAACCCTTGCCATGCCAATGTGCCCCAGCTCATCGAGGCCGCCAAGCGTGGTGTACAGCTACATGGAGGCCTAGCAGTGGATTTTCCAACGATCAGTGTCCATGAATCTTTCGCGCATCCGACTAGTATGTTCTTGCGGAATTTGATGAGTATGGACACGGAAGAGATGATTAAGGCGCAGCCGCTGGATGCGTGTATCATGATTGGAGGTATGTTTTGGTATTTCACTATACTATAACTAGTCTAACAGAATTAGGTTGTGACAAGACCGTCCCAGCGCAGCTCATGGGTGGTATCTCAGCGAATAAGCCAATCCTGCCACTCATCACTGGACCTATGATGCCTGGTAGTCACAGAGGCCAGCGACTGGGTGCTTGTACGGACTGCCGTAACAACTGGGCTGCCTACAGAGCCAACGAGATAGATATTGAGGAAATATCGGCCATAAATGAGGAATTGGCACCAACAGTTAGTATTGTATCTTCGTTCATCCAATCAGTATGCTAACTGCATTTAGATCGGAACATGTGGTGTCATGGGCACTGCCAGTACCATTGCTTGCATTACAGCTGCTCTGGGAATGATGCCTCTTCGGGGCGCTTCAGCACCAGCAGTGTCCTCCGGTCGTCTTAGGATAGCAGAGGAAACAGGAGCAAATGCCGTTTTAGTTGCAAAAGCGAAACGAACTCCTCAAGATGTCCTCTCTAAGGAGTCTTTTCTCAATGCAATCACAGTCCTGCAGGCCATTGGTGGATCGACAAATGCTGTCGTACACTTATTAGCTATTGCAAACCGCCACCCGAAGTTACAGGGTGTGATCACCTTGCAGACCTTTGATGAGATTGGTCGTAAAACACCTCTCCTGGTTGATTTGAAACCGAGTGGTGACAACTACATGAACGATTTCCATAACGCCGGTGGTATGCTCGCGCTCCTACACCAGCTTCGTCCGCTTCTTCACCTATCCGCCATGACGATTTCCGGCCAGACACTGGGAGAAGTCCTTGATGCTTCACCATTCCGTTCTTTTCCATATTCTCAACAAGTGATTCGACCCCTATCTGATCCTTTGTACCCTTCGTCCTCACTGGTGGTCCTCAACGGTAATATTGCTCCTAAGGGAGCTGTCATGAAGGCTTCTGCTTCAAAAGATCGTGCTCTTCTGTCGCATTCTGGTCCGGCTGTTGTGTTCGAGAACTCTGCAGATTTAGCTGCGCGTATCGACGATCCCGATCTGCCTGTGACGAAGGACTCTATTTTAGTCCTTCAAGGAATCGGACCCGTTGGGAATCCAGGCATGCCAGAGGCAGGTCTGATCCCAATACCACGCAAATTGGGAGCGAATGGAGTGAAGGACATGCTTCGTTTATCGGATGGACGCATGTCCGGTACTGCGGGTGGTACGATCGTGCTACATATTTCGCCAGAATCAGAATTACCAGAGTCCCCATTTGGTGTTGTCCAGACAGGCGATATTATTACCTGCGATGTGGAACAGAGAGTATTACATCTACAGATCTCTGACGATGAACTGAAGGCAAGAATTGAAGAGAGAAAGCGAACAATTACGAGCAGCGGAGTGCTGGGAGAGAGGAGCCGAAAGAGAGGATATCGCGGACTATACGAGAGAAGCGTGAACCAGGCGGAAGAAGGTGTCGATTTTGATTTCTTGACGGCTGCGGGACCAGGCAGTGAACGGTAGCTACAATGAATTCAGCTATCTCTTGTTAAATATTAGAGACCACTAGAATACAGAAGAACTTTCACAACCAGGACAACACATCGATGGCTGGAGCCATCCCTAACTTCAGACGTCTTGGTTAGAAAAAACTGACAGGTTGATATTACTCCAGCATAAATTCCGGAGACTTCAAATCGACCCATCCAAGATTCGGTTCTGATTGCTTCCAGCCTAAACGATCCTGCACCAATTTCGAATACGTTTTGACCTCCTCGATCGGGTATGAAAGATAAGAAATTTCCTGCATGAAGTCAGCCTTTCAGATATCCGAAATCAGAAGAAAGAAGTAAAATGGAACTTACCTCCTGCCTATAAACCCCGCTGCACATAAACATAATATGCACCGTCCTGCTACCGCTATCTTTCATAAACTCCCCTCCACCATGATACAAACTCCCCAGCATCACGAACGCCTCTCCGGCCTTCATCTCTGCATCTACCATACCCTTGCAACCATCGGGGCCGAAATCTGGCTTCTCGTCCCCCCAGAGATGACTTCCCGGGACGACACGCGTAGCGCCAATCTCTTTCGAGGTGTCGCATCCAGGCACGAACAGGCCGAGAAGCATGTCCCGATGCGGTTCATACGTATAACTTGAAGCGCGGACGTGGCGAGCGTGATGGTTCTTGTCATCGCGGTGGAGACGTTGCGCTGCAGCGCCTGGACGGATGTCCATTGTGATGGCAATCGAGAGTAGGGGATGGGTGGTGTTCGTGGAGGGTTCGGTATTATAGTAGTTTGTAGTAGTGAGAGAGAGGAAGTGTTCAGCTAGGTCCTGCATATAATAAATGAGCAATCCTATTTGAGATTAATCATATTCTATATTCAAACCAACCTGGTATAAGGGATCTGAGAAGAATTCTTCTCGAACAGTCTTACTCCGTCCAATGAGTCTTGTGCATGTTCTTGTACCTCCATTTAACGCTATATGTGACCAGACCAGAATATTCAGTCATCCATATGAAATTGGGATCAGAGACAAGAGAACATGTCTAGTGTGAGAACTAAACGAAAAGTACTATACTAACCTCCAACCTTACTGGTCTTCTCATCCGCCTCCAAATACGGCTGAACCTCGCTCTGCGCATGGGCGAGCTTCTCCTTTGTCGTAAAATCCTGGATAATCACGCATCCATCTTCTTCGATAGCGCGGATGAACTCTTCCCGCGGAGCGGAGTAGGGGATTCTCTTGATGGACATGATTCAGTTTCGTTTTCTGTTCTTACTTTCTGTGTGCAAGGTCCGCCTGTTCAGGTTAGTCAATTAACCAAGTCTGAAGCAATTAAATTGTCAGGCAAAATGTATTCTCAGAACTAGCTGTCAGATCTATATAGAGACCATAACGAAAGTGGGGTTGATGCCCCCGTAATACCTAACCCTTTCAGAATTATTTTAGAACTCTAGCGTCTCTATGAGATGCTCCATACAGCTTAGACTTGAACTGCCAAGAGACCAGAAGAGTGTAAAGAGCTCGGTTATCTATCTTGGGAAAAGGAGGGCGAGTTTCGATTTACAAAAAGCCTGCAGTAATACTGTAGCGGGTTTATCGTTATCTGTCGGACAACTTATTCCTTGTCCGATATGATAAGCACCTTATCTTGTCGGGCGATTCCCGCTGCCAAAAGGTATTCTATTGTTAACGATCCTGTCTAAAACGAAGGTAAACGGTATAAGTCTTAAAGACTGGATATGGTAATTATTAGGGAAAATAGTGGTTCGGCTCTTGGAATGTATGGATAATCTTTTAGTTCTATACTGCAACAAGAGACAGCCAACCATTCCGTGCAACTGGTCAAACTTTCTAGATAGCGTATATTATAGACAATACCATTACATATCATGGGGGAATAGAAGAACATTATTAAACACACGTGAGAAACGAGACATAAATACTAGCCTGTACCAAAAGAAAAGCCCGGGAATTAAATCCCAACCTGGCAAGGTATAAGTCGTCATTATACCTGTGAGGTAGCCATCGGCCGATTTTCCGATTCTCTATTCTCATTCGCCTCGACTTCCCAGAACTGGTCCTTCTTGTGTCGCCCCGTCACCAGACCGTAAATGTCGAAAGGGTCGAAAATAGTCAGCAGAAAATGCCTATGATCATCAAAACCCGGGCCTTCAATCTCCGTTACTCCGTCCTTAGAAAGATACACCTTATTTGAGCGGGGCAGCCATCGCATCGGATGAAAGATGTTGAGCATGGACGTATTAAGAAACATCACCATGGCCTCAAAAACCCAGAAGAACCATTCATCTTTCAAGATGGGGCTGATATCTTTCACATTACCAATGTTCAGACTGGCCGCCGTGAAATATTCAACGGTACGATAAATCGTGCGGATGGTGATGAGCGTGCAACTGCAGTACAGGACGTATAGGGCCCGTTTGACCTTGCTGTTCATGAGGCCAGCTCGGTGGCAGTTGTAATAAAATTTGGTGGCAAGGGCGACGAATCCTACCATCAAGGCAATCTGCATGATAAGTGCAGCTTTTAGCATCGCTTTACCAGTGTTCTGTGCGTCCGCAGAGGCGTCAGAGTTGGCTACTCTGAAAGCCCCGTTTGCTGTTATTGCTTCGATCGCGGCACCAAGGGCCACAAACGTGGTGAAAACACGGCCAGGATGAATAGGCGCATGGTATGGGATGTAGTAAAGTATGCGGCCCAGAGTAAGGAAGTTGGCTCCTTCATAGACGGGCCTAATATGAATTAGAAACTGCAGAAAGTATGGAGGAGGACGCTATTGATAGAGTGCCTTACGGTGCAGCTAAAAGAAGGACAGTGCTTGCGATGTAGATTCCTAAATTATCCCAATTGCCATATGCGCCGATTTCACGCAGTATAAAACCTGCTGTGAAAAGCAGAGCAGACCATGGCAGGAGGCCTGTGACCTTCCATGATTTATACTTGCTTCACATCGACAGTTAGCAGGTTCCTCAATCGAATTCGTCGAATTCCGTACAAGCATTGGTAAAAATGTACGACACCAGATATAGCGAAGAGTATCGCGAAAGCAATAGGCGCGCCTTTATTGGGCGCATAGTACCAGAAGCTCCCTTCCTCTGCGTTTTGTTAGAGATGACATTAAACATCTCGGATGGCGAGAAACTGACCGTAAGGTGATCGTCTCTCGATCATGATTTTGTCTCCTGTGATCTATGCAGATCGATTTGTGATCGGAGAGAAATGTTGAAAAGACAGTATAGAATAGACCGTGGCCCCCGAACCCGGTTCGGTTTAAGGGGCTGCAATATGCAACCTTTCAAGACACAAGTAATCCAGATTGTCAGAGCATTGTCTGATGAATAAAAGGCTGTCTTCGAATTTAAGTATCATCGCATTGCTGGAAACAGCCTGGCAAGGCGCAGTTTTAATCCCGCACCCCTTGGCGTCTTCTCGTATAGTTCTTGTCGGCTAGTCTATTCTAGTATTAGTCGGCCAAGACTTTACAACCTGGTTACTCGAGTAGGTTAGTAAATTAAGGCGACTGTAACATAATTTGCCGGCCAAAAGGATCTGTCTGGGTGGCCTTAATAACTTATTACAACGTGTTAGCCATCCTGACTATGACATTGCTGTAATGCTAAAAATAAGTACAGATTATGATTCGTTCTTTTCAGGATACATCAAGTAACAAACAATACAATAATTAAACACAATTAAGCCTAACTAGTTCGCAATATCTACATTAACATGTGCGTCACTAATTCCAACCAGGCCAATGTTAGACAGTAAGAAAAGTGAAAATGCCTTCATAATACATTCAGAACAGGACAGAAACGACATGCATGCGCTTAGGGAATTGCTCAAGTGTAGATACTCTGTCGTAATATTGTATTAGCAAAGTTTGTTGTTGAAGGGGTACATAGGACATCACTTACCTCTGTCCACTGGTTCACAGACAGACCTGGCTCAGCCATATTCGCATCCTTCAAGAAGTCAAGAGGCATCCAGACGAGATGGCCCTTGATTCTCTCCAGCTGTTCCTTGACAAACTTGATTGGCAAGTACGGGTCATGAAGATGACCTTGCTTGATATAGCCACGCGGAGAGAAATGGTCATAGTCATTGAACGTCTTGATGTTGTCATCGGGATCAGCACGGAAGAGCAGGCGGAAAACTTCCGTGTTGGTAGTCGCTTGTTTTGTCCAGGTATTCCAGAGGTCTTCATCCAGAGGGTCTCTGACAAATTCATACTCGGGACCCTCGTCATTTTCGTTCATGCAATCATTAGGGGGCTGGGCATTCGGGTCACCCTCAGCATTAAAGCCTTGAGCTGGCAGCAGCCCAAGATGCTCGCGCCAAAGTCGTCGTCGGAGAGTAGCTGCAAGTCGGGCCGCTTTGTAAGGCTTGCCATCCATAGTACTATCAATCATATCTCGGTCCTCCATCACGATGGCAAGTTCGCTGTCGTGATAGCCTAGCTGGGACTGTAGCAAAACTGTCAGTAACTAGCAGTACCAAATGAAAACACCATCTTTGGACATACCCTGTCGTTGATGTTGGCGCTGCCACAAATGACAAGCTTGTCGTCGATAATGCACACTTTCCCATGGATGTAAAGTTCTTCCTGGATGTAGTTTTCCTTCTCGCCTTCGGGGTCACCTTCCCAGAACTGTTCAGAGACCTTTCCGCCATTGAGCATTGCCGTCTGCGAGATTGTATCTGCACTATTAGGCCCATCACGGTGCTCAGCCTTGCGGCGCTGCTCCTCGAACCTCCGCAGCTTATCGATACGCCTTTCTTTCTCCTGATCTCCGGTAGCATAGCTCTTCTCATGGGGATCAGCCTCCTCGCCAACTGCAGGATGTATACTTTCGCTCATAATCTGCTCCGCTTCAGCGCGCTGCAGATCTTGATATCTAACTCCAGATTTCTGTTCAAGATCGACAAGAGCCGGTGTCTTATTGATGCGGTCGTAAGAACGAAGATTGAAGAGGAAAATATGCTCTATACAGGATTAGCACTTCGTTCACATAACAGAATGTGGATAACACTCACGTTTGGGATCCACTCCTTGGGCAGCAATGCGCCCCATGATCGAGTGTTCCCCACGACATATCGATTTATACTGGTAATCCATGATCGCACGAGTGCCTGTCGCGGCACTGTCTCGTAGATCACCCGCAAAACCAGGAATAGAGGGGATGAGAATAATCACTCTAAATTTCCTCCCTTCTTTTCCAGCCCGGACGCAAGCTTCAACGATAGCACTCCCTATTCTATTGTGTATGGGAGCCTGTTGGTCTCCAGTAGCGGTGACTATATATTCATTAGCATACGCACTCACCCAAAATATGATGTGGATAGGACGTACTGAAGAACTGATTCTCGATGTAAACGTAGTGCTGCGCATTGCGGATCGACTCGATATATGCATTCTGAATGCTGTGTTCGGTGAGGATTCCACTACTCCAGTCGGCACTGCTACGGACAATTTGAGCATGAACCGACCCCTGCATGCCTCGCGGTTTGGTACTCAGCGGTGACAGTGGATGCTGGATATACTCTCCGCAGGGGTACGACGGGCGCTGAACTGCTACCAGGTCTTCATCCTCACCGGTGCGCCCTTCAAGCATGAGCCAGTCGACTTCATCAGAGCGCTTGTATTTGTCCCGCTTCACCAGGTTCCAGCGCAAAACAAAGTGCTCCGCAATGTCGTAGACGCAATCTCCAATGACCGCCATGGCTACATCATGCCACGGCATCCGGCCATAGTCGGTCTTGCTGAGTTCATTATTCTGCCAATCCTCTACACTCTGGAAATCAAGAATGCGGTTATTGTTGAAATCTTGACCAGGGAATATCTCGTCCTGGACGCCAGATGGATGCACATCCGCCAGTGGATGCCCATTGGTATCCCATCTACCGAAGCAAAGGTCGATACCGCCGATAAAGGCCAGCGCGTAGTCGATCACGATGAATTTCTCATGGTGAGCCTTTTCAGAAGATAGCACATGTCAGCCATCCTAGACCAGTACGCACAGAGAAAACGCACGACTTACCCAATAGAAAGTCATATCGCCCAGGTTTTCAAAAACATTGTGGTCAGGATGGCGAAGCACTTTGATATTGCCATAACCCGGGCTCCCCTCTGGACAAAGATGGCGTAGAGCATGCTTGGTATGGGCCGAATTACAGGTCAAGGCTTGTTGGACTTCCTTGTAGACAATCACGTAGATCTTGACTCCTGCCTCTGCTCTCCGTTTAAGCACCTGGTCGAGTCTCCATTCCTGATTGAAATACGGGGGCCGTCGAAGAAACAGTTCTGGCGACAACCACCAATCCGCAATATAGATCGTCTCCTGAGCTCTTTCGAGGGCAACAGAAACTGCCCAGAGGTAGTCGCGCGCATCGACATACCACTTGACCTTGTTGCCTTCGTGCTCAGGCGCAAAGGACTGAAAACGGTGCGATTCCGCTATGTGGCTTCTCTTCTCGTCTGTTTTCTTCTCGTGTTCCTCGTCATGGCGGTGGTTTGGGTTGAAGATGTTTCCTAGTTTGCCGATCTTATGCTTGAGGTGGAACGCCTCCGCCTTCGTCTTCTCGAAATGGCTTTCTGCATCGTGACACTCGATCGTCAACCAAGTCCACTAGACACGCAGAGAGCATCGACACTACCTTTTAGCGCATGGCTGAGATGGTCGATTTTGCCGTCCAGCTTGTCTCTGAGCTTGTGGGCCATCTTTGCGGTGTTCTTATCAGGTCTGGATGCACAGCGCGCAGTTACGCCTCTCGTCAGGGACCGCGGTGGCAGTGGTCAGTCGCGTCGGAGGGACAGTGTCCCAGTTATAGCGACGCTTCACACTGACGACCCCGACAGTCCTTTATTTTGATCGCACTGCCTTGCCAGATCGAGCTGAAAGCCAAGCAGAACAAAAAACGGCTCTCACATCGACTACAGCGCCCATGACATCATCACCCCGCCCTTGCGTTCGCAGCCCTACGCATTGTACGCATATCATCGACGAAGCGGAGAATCTCACCTTCTCCTGTCGTGCCTCCAGCCATTCAATTGCTCGACTACGCTGACTAGCACGCGACAGATGCGACACTAGAGACCAGAAAGCCGGTGTGCAAGACTTCCTCTCTGATCCGAGATCCGGCTAAGGTAGATTGATTGGGCTCGACGGGCTGGAGCATTACGGAACGTCCCACCAGGGCTCGAGATAATACGCGTGTTTCTTTCTTGGGCCCGTCTTGGCTCAGTCGCTTTGAGAGAATCCAAGATTGAAGGTACAGTGTCACGCCCCAGGAGGACTGATATATGGCAGATCTGAATGAATACTAGCATACATTCCAGCGGTGGCTGCTTGGCGTTCTGCCGCTAAGGTTCGAGATCCGGGTCTATGAACATTCTTCCCCTGATCAGCCCGTGTGATCGATTGCTGCGGCGGTAGTACGGTTGACTCAAGACTATACGGAGCTAGACAGTCAAAGAATCGGACAAGTCGGATGTGAGAAATTGACGAGTGCGAATTATAGCTGGCCCCTCCCAGAATGAAATCCGCCCGGAACATCTACAAGGACGAGGTCGATTTCGTGGAGCTTGCGCTGCAATCCCCGGACTTTGGAAAACAGTGAGTGGACCTGAGACTGGTGCTTCCTTGGTTCGTGGGAATTTCACTTCCGGGCTTGCGCTGACCTCTCATAGCGTGAAACCAAACGGGCAATTGGATTTCAGCGACCCAGATGCTGTCAGGTACGACTACACTCACCTTAAGAGGTTGCCAATAAACTGACGGTTGACTGTAAAGGCAATTGACTAAGAGTCTTCTGCTACGCGATTTCGGCCTCAAAGTTGAACTGCCAGAGGACAGGCTGTGCCCTCCGGTACCGCCCCCTCTCCTATATGTAATGGACTGGGAAACTGACCATTTATAGGTGCCAAATAGGTGTGATTGTCTTCAGCAGATAATTAATTATGCATATTTTAACATCTTAATAGATATAATTACATTCTATGGCTGCAGGATCTCTTAGACACAACAGGAGATGAATATCGCGATCGTTACGATCCCGACCGGGACGTGATAGGACTAGACATGTACTGCTCCGCGAGACTCTAGCCTAGAATGGATCATTTATTGACTTGTGTAGAGGTACGGGGTGTTGCAGCATATATCCGCTTCTCGGATGTGCTTCACGACCGCGATGGAAGTTTGTGGCAACAGGTGAGAATACAGTAGAACCCCTAAAGCAGAGAAGCTAATCACGATACAGATGTCGATAAGCAGAACATAGAATCAGCACGACGCAATGTCCAACAGAATCAGCTTGAGTCTAGAATTAAGGTGGTCCGGACGGAACCAGAAGGCCCTCTGATTGACCTCGATCAAACACTCGAAGTCGAAAGGTACGTTGCCAGGACTTGTGGAAGAATCGTTGCTGACAAAACTACAGATTGGATTTTACCATGTGTAATCCACCCTTCTATGAGTCTGAGAAAGAGATGGTTGCTTCAGCAGAAGCGAAGCAAAGACCCCCATTCTCAGTGAGTGCTTCCCATTCTAGGTAACCTGTACTATCGTTTCTCACAAACCCCCAGGCTTGTACAGGAGCAAATGTCGAAATGGTTACTGTTGGCGGTGAAATATCTTTCGTTACGAGGATGATTCAAGAGAGCCTTGAGCTTCGAGAAAGAGTGCAATGGTATTCATCCATGCTCGGGAAGCTAAGCAGCGTGTCTGTCCTCGTAGAAAAGCTCATGGAGCACGGAAACCACAACTACGCCGTCACAGAGTTCGTGCAGGGAAACAAAACAAAACGATGGGCCATAGCATGGTCATGGACAGACTTACGTCCGGCAATGGTAAGTATCCTCCCATGGGGCCAAAGGCTGCTACCAGACCTATCGTAGACAATTCAGCTCACACCTAATAGTCCGTGGCCAGAGGTATTATCGGCTTTCCCAAGCACCTCCTCCCGTTTCCGTCAGAATTCAGCTTCCAAGTCCCCGAAAAATCAATTGATGGAACAGCTGAAAAGATTGACACTGAAATCTCTTCTCTTCCCATCCAATGGCACTGGCGTCCAGTTATGGCCGCGGGTGTAGGCTTCGCCATGGAGAACGTCTGGTCCCGTCAAGCACGTCGAAAGAGACGCAACCAAGATTCGGAAGTCAATAAAGACGAAATTGATGAGAAGAAAGCCACTCTTGGATTCAAAGTCCAAGTCAAACAGGAGGGAG
The DNA here is from genome assembly GCA_023624055.1 of Paecilomyces sp. PK2413. NCBI lineage: Eukaryota > Fungi > Ascomycota > Eurotiomycetes > Eurotiales > Thermoascaceae > Paecilomyces > Paecilomyces sp. PK2413. The sequence continues at coordinate 564,231 of JAMADQ010000014.1, read as the reverse complement.
CTTCAGCGAACGGAGTAACTGTGCAGATTAGGTGGCTGAAGGGAACCGATACCGTTCTATTTGAGAGTTTCTGTGGGATGCTGAAGAGGAAGGTCGAGGAGAGATGAAAGAACAGGTTTTGCATTCGTGCTCACTTTTAGAGATGTGTATCGCCGCTGAATAAAGAAAAGTCTATCTATATCAGGATTCACATACCCAAATGCATGGTTTTCGAACCGAGAAAATATGTGATGATAACCCATCATAGAATATGCTATACTCGGGAACGCTCAAAGAGTCTCCCATCCTCATTAACCACTAAGTTCCGACTGAAGCTCTTTCAGACGATCCCACCCCTCTGTTCCCTCCCAGAACTCCTTACCCTTCCCCAGGACCCCTCTCACGGCACTTCGAGCCTTGAACCTCCAATCCTTCGCCACCAATTCAGCGTCACCTTCTGATTTCCCTTCCTCCTGTCCTTCCTTCTCCATGCCCCCGAACTTAGCATATCCCTCCCGGACCAAGCGTTCCGTAGCCTTGACAACCTCCATCCACTTCTTCTCGTCGCCCATCTGAAAAGCACCTTGCGTGGAAGATGCAACAGCAGCACGCCATGCCTTTTCGTGAACTTCGAGCGCTCTAGAAGGTCTATTACGGAACTGCTCCAAGCGCGCGACGAGCAGCCAGAGCGGGGCAGAGTGAGTGATAAGTGGGACGACGCTCTCGTCAAGCAAAGTGATAATCTGGCCAGGAATAGTTCCACGACGGAGAACGCGCTCTTTACTGTTCTCATCGATGGTGATGAGGAGATCATCATATTTGTAGTTGTTGACGAGATAATCAACCAGCATCATCAAGATCGGAAGATCGATGCATTTCTCTCCTTTCTTCGGTCCAAGGATCTCGATCACTTTTCGTTGGGCGAGAATGATGTCCTTAAAGGGGATGTTGGGGGGAGGGATCGATGCTGCAACAGTGAGAAGGTTGTCCCAAATGCGGTGATCGCTGTTCTTGAGTTGAGCGGCTCGGTGGAGCGCCACAAGGGCGTCGCGCTTGTTCTTGTGAGGATCTTCTGCTGCGGGAGCTGCTTCGCCTTCCTCGTCTTCTGCTTTCTCCGTGGGAATACTGTCTGCGGCGATCTGCGTCGGCTTTGAGGTAGGGACGTGAAGTAGAGCAGCAGCCAGGTTACTCCATGCTTCAGCATCGGATTCCTCGAGTTGGACCACTCGCGTGAAGGACTCGATTGACTCGTTCCATTTCTGCAGCTCAAGCTGGACACAGCCAAGAGCAAACCAGGCCCCGTGGTTGAGACGATTGATTTGAAGACTCTTTCGGTAGGCTTCCTCTGCTTTTTCAAGAGCCGGTGGTTTTGACGTCAGATAGTGCCGGGCAAGAGATCGTTGAGCACGAGCGTAGCGCCTGTTGGAGACCTCCCAAGCACGCTCGTACATTGATGCATCCTTCTCGATATCTCCCAGAATACAGAACAATCTCGGGGCATCTGCTGGAAGATTCGGCAGTTCCGGGCCTTCGAACTTCTCGTTTTCATCCTCGACGTCCTTGTTGGTACGTTCGTACAGTTGTTTTCGGACGATTGCTCTTGCTTTATCCTCTCTCTCGGTGGCAGCATAACACAGAGCGACTTCGGCCCACATTTGCAGACGCTCATAGATATCAAGAGCTGTCCGGAGTCCTCCAAGGTTCACCCATCGGTTGGCCAGCTCAGCTTCAAGACCCCACCGTGTTGAGAAATTCAATAACCAGATGTATTCTAGTCTATCAGCTGCTGGCGCTGATTCTGACTTCTCCGGTCTAGGAAGGAAAGTGGTCGCAGCTTCGGGAGATGCAGTGTCAACTGGAGCAGAATCAACAGATGCGGTGTCCGCGATGACCTGGTCTACCAGGGCTTGCATTTGCAAGACACCTCTCTCCACAGTGCGGGACTTGAAGCCTTCAATCCGACTTCGGACGAGCAAAGCCTGGGTGTAGATCTGCCAGTTGGAGCTACCACCTTCCAGGACGCGAGTCGCATATGGAAGAGTTTCTTCCCGTGTCAAGCCGTTCTCAGGAGAGGTGTTCGTGATTGCGGACGCGAGAGCCAGGAGAATAGCCGAATCGATAGGGTTCAGCATAGGCTGGTTTGCAGGATCAATGGAGGCCAGAGAAGCAGACAGAGATGATTCATCCTGCACTGTCATTGACTTTTCCTGCGTCTTCTCATCTTCCTTCGCGAACGAAATAGACTCCAAAAGGGTATCATCATTAAGATCAATGTTTTTAGGACCCGAGGCATCACCTTCGTCCTTTTGCTCAGTAGTAGCGGCAGATTCTTCCGCCGTCTGGCCATCAGCACTCTTCGCCAGTACCACAAGCTGGCTGATGTCGCGATCCTGGAACTTGGTCCTCTTTCCTAGCTTTCCAGTCAAGGCGAACTCGAAGTTTCGCGTTGCAGCAGCTTGTTCGAGATCTGCCCTGGCCTTTGCATCGAAGCCAAAGAACGTGTGTATTGTCGCCCTCTCGACCAGGAACCGAGCCTTCTCTTCCGTATCAGAATTGGACGCAACAAGCAAAACCTTTGCGATCTCATCCAGATCAGCGTAGATAAGATCCTGAAGAGTACCTGTGGCCTCAGATAACATCTTCTGGTGCAGAAAGTTAGCTCGCATCCGGTAAACCCGCGCTGCTAACGGAGCTGACGCCGTCAACAGAACGTCCGAATCCACCAACAGTGCCTTTGCTACACCGAAGAGCTCAACATTTGGCGTCAGCTGATATGCAGCCTCTCCGTCTACAGAGAGATCGCGGATGATCTTTCTGCGAATGGCATTGACAGCAACTTTATTCTCTGCCAAAGACGCAGGAAATACGACTTTCGCGGAGTCAAACGCCAATGGGGGACCGGTCACGTTTGACTGTAAAAATGAGAATAGTGCTGCTAGTCCAATATGCAGTATTTGGGACCGTAACTTCGAAGAATCTGCCTCTGTCTGCACGAGCTGCTTTGCTCTTTGGGCAACGAAATCGGTATATGACGACTCCCCGCTTTTCACTAAGGCAAGACCCTCGTCTCCTTCCTGGCTGTCATGGCCGAAAACTTGCTTGGCAAAGTGTAGCTCGAGAGTACCAAGTGCCTTGGCTGCAGTGAGATGAACTGGATCATACTGCTTCGTGATGGATGAATCGTTCTCGTTATATAGAATATCCAGTGTAACTGGGACCGTAGCCTCTGTAGATTCCGCCATGTCGTGAAAAGAAAAACTTTTAGGATGTAGTTAAATATGAACAAACGAGATTCATCCAGACATGAAAAGAATTCCACTGTAAATCCCGAATCGCTAGCGAAGCATACGACAGGAGACAATCAGCGAGTTTGTCAGCTGCAAACCTGCTCCTTCGCAGGACGCAAGAAGGCTAGCTGTAGCTAGCTATCACTTTCTCCCCGTAGAGAACCTGTCTATGGTATTTCTGCGCAGTGCAATTCGCGACGATTCGCAATCGTAGTAAACCGACGCAAATACCCCGCCGTCATGATTCTTTTATCGATAACCAGAAATTTTTCCAGCGATGGTGGGGTTGCTGCCGTGCGTGGCATTAGCATTCTTTGCGGGCGTGGCGACCGATAAGGCCGGCTTATCGGCACGCACTACGCCCTCTTTTCGACTGTGAACCTGACGTGAAAACATCGTCTTATGGTTATGAAGTAGCATCATAAGAGACATAAGAGACGTATGGAGTACTGCTAGTGAAGTGCGTTCAATTGAAAATATCTATCTTGTGAGACGCGATAACAGTCTCTGATAGTCTTGGACAACGTGTCCTAACTGCTGACTCCAATTAATCACTGAACATCTATTGATGTCTCGCCGAGGATGGTAATACTAAAAGCTCAAGAGTCAACACATGAAAGGGGCCATAGATCTGCGGTTCCGCGTGATAGACCTCAAATAAGCTCGCTAAATCGGGCCGTGTCGTTGCTTTTTGGGCCCTGGTTAAACCTGTTTGGAGTGTTCGATCTGCAGCACGTTGCCGTAGTGCAGCTTGACGGTTCTTTTCGGTTGGAAATGGAGGCCATGGCCAGGCCCAACAAAGCAGGGTCAAGTAAGCACGAATAGCATAGTGCGGCTCCAAGTGCAGATCACTTTGTCAGCCAGGATGAGACATCGACTGCAGTCTCCACTGATGCTCACTATGAGCAGCGATTTTGGAGATGGATATAGATGAACAGGATATATCAATCGGGAACTGAGTAATTGTCTAGATTCTCAATTGGGATAGAGTAGTTGATAAAAATAACTGTATATTATTAATTATAGAGCAATGTGACAGATAAACTCCCGTCTCTATAATATTGTCAAGGGAAAAATTGGAGAATAGCGGGCGATCAATTGCGTTTAGATGTACGGCACAGCACTAACACGGCATCACTTGTGTCGGTATAGATAAAATCCCGGCCAATTGCCAGGGACAGCAAAGCGAGCTCCGGATCCTTCCGCATGCACGAGTTAACTACGGAGCACTCCGCGTAGATGCACTATCGCGTTCATGTGCCACGGCGAAGGATGAGCCAAGTGGGTAGTGGCTAGTTGTGTCCGCCATGTGCTCTGTGCAAGAGAGAATCGACCCCGAGATTGCGCGTCAAAAGGACCCGAGGAGCAATTTCTTCTTCTCCTCATGATCGAGTATCGCTTGACTTGCTATACTTGAATTCTGCTTATCCCAACGCGCGGATCCAGACCATCGGACCGGATGCCGATCCCCACATTCGGATCCGCTTCTCCGCATCATCGACGACCCCACGCAGCGTTCCGTGCATAGTTGACTCTTGTATTGACAGTGTGGGATGCGAAAACCAATGTTCCGCGGCTACGGGATGGTTTTTCCATTTCATTTGTTGCGATTATCTTCCTGGTCTCTGCCAAGAGATACTCAGGAGGCAGGGGAAAGAGGAAAGAAAGGCGGGGGCCTGTGAGGGGTCATCACATGAGGATTGCAATGCCAATGTCATCGGATGATTTATTATTGCTGGAAATATCTGTTTGCAGAATGTCATTGCAGAGCCTAAATTTAATCAATAGCCCAGGGTAAATAATATCTGTTAAAAGGCAGCCAAGCCTCCCTTCAGTCTCCCTCTCTCGTGCCCCCTTTTACCCCCAACTTCCTATATACCATAATAATGGCTTCAGGTTGGTCTTCCCCTCCCGCGTGGCATGTGTATCGCAGCTTGAATGCCATTGGCCAATGCTGACTGTCTCTGGCAGAGCGCAGATTTATTCAGGACCCGGTCCAGCTCGTAAGAGAATGGAGTCGCGCCCAGCTACAATTACAGCCGGGATTGAGATTCGATGAGAGATTTGGGGTTCTGTTCAAACCTAACCTGGCTGACACGAATAGAGTCACGGTTATCAGTGGAGGTAGGCTTGCATATTGATTCCTCTACCTTGTGCAATGAGTTCATCTAACTCGGGCCAGGTGGTAGTGGTCATGAACCTGCCCACGCTGGATACCTGGGTGATGGAATGCTGGATGCGACGGTTGCAGGCACCATTTTCTCGTCGCCCAATATCCGACAGATCTACCGTGGACTTGAGGCAGCCGCTTCGCCAAAAGGAACAATTGTTATTGTCAAGAACTATACTGGCGACAAACTGAACTTTTCCCTCGCCGCAGAGCGCTACAAAGCCGCAACAGGACAGGATGTGCGCGTAGTATTGGTCGCTGAAGATGTATCCGTGCCTCGTTCTCGAGGAAAGTTCGTCGGTCGTCGTGGTCTCGCTGCTGCTGTCTTAATCCACAAAGTAGCCGGTGCTGCAGCGCATAGGGGCCTGAATATCGACCGTATTGTTCAACTCTGCGATAAGATCTCCAACAACGTCGGTACCTTTGGAGTGTCGCTCGCACCATGCTATGTGCCAGGCCAGCAGGGAGTGGAAGCGGGCCACGGGGATGAGATCAATCTTGGTATGGGGATTCACAATGAACCCGCCTTCGACCGTCTGCCAGCCGACACACCGACAGAGGAAGTGATCAAGAAGATGCTCAATCTCCTCCTCGACTGGACCAACAAGGAGCACGGCTTCCTGTCCGCTGAAGCAGTCAAGCCTGGACGTCGTTTTGTTCTACTAATGAACAACCTAGGCGGTCTCTCTACCGTGGAATTAGGTGCATTGACCTCCCTAGTCAGCACTCAATTAAAGAGCACATATAATATCGTTCCGTGCCGAACATACGCGGGCACCTTCCTATCCGCATTGGATGGCCGTGGCTTCAGTATCACGCTGCTGTCTCTGGATGACTCCGAAGACGCTTCAACTATTCTAAGCCTCCTCAATGACCCAACAACTGCAAACGGCTGGACTTCAAGTATTCCTATCAACGACTGGTCGAAGGAGTCTGCCATTAGCGAGTCGCCTGAGGACCACGGACCTGAGAAGCCACGTCGTACCAGCCTGAATGATATCTACTGTGAGTTGTCTATTGTGTTTATCCGTCTCTATAGTTGGTCTTAAACGGTTACTAACAAAGCGCAAAAAGGTGATAAGGAAGCCTTCGTAAAGGTCATCAAGTCTATTTATACAGAAGTCGCTGCAGTCGAGCCGGCTCTTACTCAATATGATACCATCATGGGCGATGGAGATTGCGGGACCACACTTCTTGCAGGTGCGCAGGCCATGTTGCAAGGTGCAGAATCCGGAAGCATTCCCACACACAGCCTCACCCAGGGAACACTTGCGCTGGCCGAGATCGTCACAGAGGCTATGGGCGGCACTTCTGGAGGTATCTACGGTATCTACCTATCAGCTTTCGCGTCGTCCCTGAACCAACTCTATGAGGAGAACGCGAAGATCGACGTCCGGTACTTTGCTCGCGCGGCCACTGAAGCGCTGAACGCATTGGAGAAATTCACCGGTGCTCGTGTTGGAGACCGTACCTTGATGGACGCTTTGATTCCATTCGTGATAACCTTGGACAGCGCAAGCAAGGAGAAACCCCAAGGTCTCGCTGCCCTCGAGACCGCGGTGGCTGCCGCCTCTGCGGGTTCTGAAAGCACACGAAACCTCCAAGCCAGATTTGGACGGTCCGCGTATGTTAAGGATGACTCTGGGGAGGCTCAGGGAGAGGAAGCCGCTCGCGTGCCCGACCCCGGCGCCTACGGTCTTGCTTCGGTGCTGAATGGTTTGCTCAAGGCCTTGAAATGAGTTTTCATTCCGTGTCTGAATCAAGCAGTATGTCGACTTTCGATTGTCTAAGTCTGTATGTATAGCGGAGGTTTAGTGCGTATAATGATATGTATAGAGGTTCTGGAAACCTCGAGATATCCACTGCAGATTAGTTAGTATTAGCCAGTTTGTCATCTAAAAAGGTCGCAGTAATCGCTTCTGATATTTATTGTCTATCTGTCCTATATGCCTCAATTTAGCACCATACCAGAGACGTACCCTGATTCGATATGAAGTACATTCTCTACTTCTCTCTAGAGACATAACCAACGTTACGTCGAAAGAAAATCACCACAGGGTAGAGAAAAGATATATCCCTCCAGTTTCTAGAATATACTCAACCAAATTACTTACGCACTTTACACGCCTTCTCATATCCTGAACCCCGTTGATCCTCCGTGTTTCCCTTCATTGTGGCTTCATACCTTGTATCGGTAAGAAATGCCACATGTGCTCATCTTCCGGAGCGACCTCGAAGTCAAACCGTATCAAATCCTCCTTATACGGGAACATATACGTGCTCGTAACCCTGCGGGACAAATGACATATTAACACAACCACAAAACTTCCTTCTTTGCTCGCCAACATACCAATGATGTTCCTTACTAGCTTGATACTTCTCCAACTCTTCTCTATTCTCGTGGAAGCTTAACAGGGCGAATTCAAACCCTTTACTCTTCTCAATCGGATCCGTCACTGACGGGCCACCGACCACTAGACGGTTGTCCTTGACGCAGTCAAGATCTTTGAGCTTTTTGAGCTCGCGAACGAAGGTGTCTTTGTGTTCTTGCGTGACTTCAGGGCGAAATTTGAATAGTACTGGGGTTATATTAGTGGATTACGTTGTATGTAACGCATAATACGTGGTCGAGGTCATCGTATGAATCGTTATTTAACTAACCCATGTGAATAAGAGTCATTATGATCGTTCCTATCGTCGTGAAGGCTTGGAGGTTCAATATGAATATAGGACCTCCGTTAGACAAATGTTAGACGATACAGACTGGCAAGAAGGGATCGTCTGGTTATCGGCAAAATAATAAACTAAGAAAACGAACTATGTGTAGTAATCAATAAATATGAAATAGATGACTCATTGTTCCATGTTGGATAGATATTATTGCGGATGTTCCCGCTCTCCTCGGCGGGGTAAAAACACGGCGGAATTCCGACCTTGGTTGTCCTCTGCCACATAATGTTTAAAGATGAGATATCACATCTGGTGCCAAAAATTGAGGGTTTGTGCTGAGAGACAACTTTCAGACATATCTACAGGTCTAATATCTGATGTCGGACTAAGGAATCGTCTTCTGGCCGTACACTCGCAAGAGATTACGTTATCGCAGTCTCCATTTAAATATACTGCCCTCCTTGGAAATCGAATTCGAAACGACATGAGATCAGTTAGCATGACAGTCCGAGGATTGTTTGACAATGTTTGGGCTGATGAATGTCGAAACCAGCTGTGGTTTGAAACAGAACCATCCACCACCGGATAACTGCCGACCTGCGCAAGTACCATTAAGTTCCTCAGTACCGGGCCCAAGGGCAACAATGGCGCCAACATAACAGCCTAGACTGCACGAATGCTCTGTCAGAGAAAACAAAGATGATCATGTATGAGCATGGGCCTCGGAGGCAGAAGTAAACGGTGGGCTGAGGTGTTTGGTTCGCTATGCTTGTTTGGGGAACGCGTCTGCCCTAATACGAAACCGCCTTGACAGAGAAGCACTATTTTGGCTGTTATTGAAACTGCCACTGTCTGAGATTCCCATAGACAGACACGCCTATTCTTTCCTCCTTTCTTTCCACAGCCGTAATGATTAGATCGTGGATCGAACACCATCGATCAGTTTCGGAGAGGGGCTGGGCCTTGGATTGTGCTCCGCATGGCTGTCACCCTTCGGTCGCAGCGATATCACCTCTGTTCGTGTATAGACCACGGGAGGATAGGGCCTAGAAACTAGGTCAACTAAGTCATGCTTCAGGGTCCGCACTGACATGGGCGATTGCAGCAGACTAGTTAATCGCAAGGACGAGGGGCTGTGCTTGGCGCCCAAGAATGGCAATCAATATCACTCTATTCTTTCATTCTAACCTGATGTTTCGAGCCAAGCATGTCCGCCAAGTATACTCGTCTCGAAGCGGTGATTAACATCACTGCATGCTGGAGAGTTGTATCCTCGTGCGCCTGGGTCTGACTGGATTTACAGCCCCGGTTGACGCCAAATCAGACTAAGCACGTCTCAGGTTTCGCCATCAGGAACATTCGGATGAACAGTCGGCGACCTCGGATCTCGCTCAAGGTAAAAATTGCCTGTTTGGACACTAGGTGATACTCGAGCTGTGAGCATGAACCTCCAAGGTTGTGGTCTGTGCCCAGTGGAGTTGCGACAGTGATGATACAATCGTTGAAGATGGACGTGATGCTAATTTTGAAACTTCACGGTCCTACTCCCCTTTAACGTACGCCACGGCGCTTAACGATCTTCCCTTTTTTTCACCATGTCAAGGTCGCCTGGAGTCGACTTGTTTCTTCGTTCTTTTTTGCCCTACGTTCAATTCAATTCATAATTTCGCCGTTGTTCTTTTACCTTAATTCTTTTTGTTCGTTATTTCATTACTTTCGTTTCGTAGAGGTGCCTCTCGCCTTGGCATCCTGAAGTTACCGCTGGCGTAGCTAACTGGTTGGTTGATCCTGTTGGTACGGCGGCTATGTGCTCGAATTGACACTGACCTCGATGCAAGATTATTGTTATTTTTATCTTTGAAGTGCCGCTGGACGGATTCTGATCGACTCTCTTTTCAAAGCACCTGACGTGTGCTCTCTTAATTATTGGGTGTGAAGGAAGAAGACGAGGTTCAAATATTGTTATCTGAGGGTGTCTTGCTTTGGACGACACGACAAGATGAAGCTGAGTCTGGCCCCGATTTGCGCCTGGCTGCTGGCAGCGCCAATCTCCAATGCCCTCGCGAAGAACCTACTCGAGGATCAACTTTTCCGCCGTGGCCCCGACATCAGCGTCGCTGACGCTGCCCTGGCAATCGTGGAGAGAGCACTGTCTCAGGAAAAGCGTGATGCTCTGCCTGGCGACAGTGGCGTCGACAGCGGCGTCGATGTCGCTTCCAAGGCAGATGACGCTGGAGCTGCAGCTGCGAGTAAATTCAGCGAGGCTGCGTTCAACGCGACAGCTGTGAAGGCATGCGATTCTGCTCTAGGTGCGATGAAGTCTGCCGTCAATCCGAGCGGTATCGTCGCCTGCTACAACATTCCTTTCTACGACAATACGACGGGTGTCTTCCAGACGGATCTCAGACTGTATCAAATGAACCAACCAGTTGACGAGTTCGCCGGAACCAAACCGAACCAGTACAGTCTGTCGGTGACAATCCCAGAAGCTACACTGTCCTCGCCCAACTCTCTGATTTCCGGTGGCCCCGTCCAGGTCAAGACGTCCAATGGCCAGACTGTGGAGATGCTGCAGGGCTTTACGAGTGTCGGACAGCTGAATGACATCCTGTCTCCCGAGAAACTGACAGTGTAAGTATTGCCTGCCTGTTTGGATAACTGTGGATATATGATATGCCGACGATATAGTGCAGTTATGTTAACATTTGCTGATTAGTGATGACCTCCGAGTCTTGATGATTCCTAACATCACAATGAGCGCCAAAAACCCTGTCACCAGTAACCTTGTGTCGACGACGCTTTCCTCCGACACCATCTCCTATGTCGCCGGCCAGCTGATGCAGCCGAATGGGACCCCGACCAACATCACCTTCCCCGAATCGATGACACGCACGACGGCCATCCTGGCATCCGCTACCAAATTCTCCTATCCCGGTACCACCATCCTGGTCAACCCCATTGGTGGTATCATCACCGGTATCTGGTGCGGCCTGTTCATCGCCGTCGTCGGACTGGGCACTATTGGACGGTATCGTTTCAGACAGGCATATCGCGACCGTGCAGCTCGTGCGATGGCTAGCAATGCTCCAAAGGGCTTCTAAGCCTAGACACCTCTTTCTTATAATCTTGCTGTTGCCCTGCTGCTGCAACTCTCAGCTTCTCTTTTTACACCTGTTTGGTTATCAAGTCGAAAAATGGCTCCCTTCGTTTAGTTTCTATGCGAGGTAGATAATCTTGAAGCTGAAACTGAGTCTGACTATGAGACCCATGTCGATAACGAGCTGAGTCGTTTTTCGGTGCCTTCTCTGTTGATGTAGACGAGATATGATGTAAATCCAAGAGAATGTCCGTCAGTGGAATCTGGGCTTTGTTCTCAAGGCAATATGTATTCTCCGTACTGGAGTAGATGACTCATGGTTTCATCGGACATTGATGAGATCTCCATGCACGTTAAGCACTACGTGCATCCCGCGCCTTAATTCGGCGGGCCTTAGGATACGACCATGAACGACTGCTCATTGGTCTATAGATTCCTTTTTTAAGGGTCGCCTCATGAGGATCAGGGATGAGTCTTAAACCGGTTTATAAGACACTTTCCTCTCTTAAGAGTGTGAACGGCATAGTTATGATACTTCCCATACCTGTTGCTTCGCATCCGTAGTGATACGGTTGTCTCAATGCCCACTGGCGCTGTGCTGTCCATCATGAACCTTCCCATCAGAGTTCAGGCCCGCAAAGAGGCCAGAAGCTTGTTCTTTGTCCACTGTAAGCATTTCCCGTCGAGTTCGACTGGGCATGCCCCATTCGAAGCGCGCCCTGTTTGGCGCAGTCATCTCCATACGAGGGATCATGCACGACAGTCGTTCCCATACGCGCCGCATGAAGCGCCGGGTGATATTATGCGGTCGACCGCTGGCAAACGTCGAAAAGGTGTGTCCTTTCTGCGGTCCTTCCACGAGAAATTTGGCATCAAGGGACTGCGTCGTAGGCGTCTGAGTTATCCCCTTCCTCCGTTTCACCGGAGCCCATGGCTGCGTTCCAGAGATCAGGTTCTGGAGTAGCCGTGCCTCTTCCTCCGGGAGAGGTGGAAGAAGGCTATCCAGTGCAGCAGCGTACCACCTCTTCCTGATATTTCTCCTCCGGCTGACGGGAAGGGGCCGGCCCCAGGAGTTTTCTGCGGGGATCTTCGGCGCCAGAGTCTTAACCTGCGGCCTTATTCCGTATTTCCCAATGATGCCGTTCTTCTGCTGAGATCTGAGGAGGTCGACGACAATTGATGGGGGCTGCCAGCCATCCTCAAATTTGGACGGCTGCTGTAACATTTTCGCAACAGCTTCAGCATCCGGCGGTACCTCAGGCGTCAGAAGAGGTTCCAGAAGCTCGTGTCTCCGCTTTCCAATCCGGCCATATGATAGCAGCATGACCCTTTCCAGGGGTCGTAGATATCCTTCGTTGGCCCGTTGAAGAACGGACAGCGCGTGCCTTGCGGCTCTCCGGAGATTGAACTGCTTTGGGAGAGGAATAGACGTGGGATTCTTCCACTTGGAAGCATGGTGCCGATATCTCTCGCGAACATGATCGCGCATGTAGCCTCTCGCAATGGGGTCTGGGAGGTAAGAGCATTCACGGAGAGTGGCTCGTAGCAAATGTCGCCATTGCTCCGGCGGCACGGAGACTGGGCCAGGAGCCATACCTGGGATGACAGAGGGCTGTCTGTCTGATCTGATGGAGTATGGCAATCCCAGGGACAATCTGAATTCAACGAAGGCGCTGCAAGGGGGCTGGGCTGTCCAAAGCTTAGGAAATAAGAAATCGTTAACTAGTTAATACTCCATCTCGCCGGGAGCAGCCAAGGCGGTGGCCCAGAAAGGAAATACTTAGATGCTACGCGAAAAACACTAGTTCAGTCAAGCAGAACGCGAACAGACCCCGCGACTGTCCAGCACGATCCGATGCATATCCCCAGCTCGCAGTCCACCTTGTCCAGCACGGTCTGCCTGTCCACCTCAGCCGGGCTCTTGCAGCATCTGTGATCAGGATCTGCACCTTAGTTTGCCAGGTATCACTGCCTCATTCTGGCCGAGGCTCTCGTCTGCCGGCGTGTCTTTTCGCGATCGAGGCGCGCCTCTCCTCCCGTCCTCGGCGCGCTTCTTCCGGCACATTATTGCTCTCTGAGTGTAGGCGCATTCTCCGACCCCATCCACTGCTGCAACAGCGGCCATTGTTCCTTGAGATCTACTACTACGTGTTGGGCCATGTCTGGGGCGATCCTGAACGTCTGACTATCTACAGGTCGCGCATGAATTCTGCAGCTGGACGCACCAAGAGCCACTTCGCAAACATAAACCAGCCACATGGCTTCCAATAGCCACCACGCATCGCGTCCGAGCTTGCCGATGTCGTACTCACAGGGCAGTATCGGATCGGGCCATGGGATGGCCATGTCGCAATCTCGTATGGGATCGTTCAATGCGTCCCAGTCGGTAGCCTCGACACCGGGGGCAACTCCTCCAAGGGGGTCACAGCAGTCCATGTCCTTTAGTTTTACGAACGGGATGGGGCATAACTCGATGTCAAGAGGCAGTTTTGGTGGCTACGAAGATACGAACACATACGGGAGCATGGTGCCGTATCAAGATGAGTATCAACCTCAGATCTACAGGGTCCGTTCACCTTGATTCTCACCAATTGTCAGTGGTAACTAACTGACGATTGCTGCTGCAGGCCGTGTACTCGAATGTGTCTGTGTATGAAATGGAGGTCAATGGAGTGGCAGTCATGAAACGACGTTCCGATTCCTGGTTAAACGCAACTCAGATCCTGAAGGTCGCCGGTGTTGTCAAGGCCAGACGCACAAAAACGCTAGAGAAGGAGATTGCTGCTGGTGAGCACGAAAAGGTTCAGGGCGGTTATGGAAAATACCAGGGTACCTGGGTGAACTACCAAAGAGGCGTGGAACTCTGCCGCGAATACCATGTCGAAGAGTTACTGAGGCCACTGCTCGAGTATGATATGGGCCAGGACGGTGTCAGTTCAGCAGGTCAAGGGACACTGGACACACCCACAAAAGAGCAGGCAATGGCCGCTCAGAGAAAGCGTCTGTATAGCGGTGTCGACAACAGAGGTATGAGCCAGCCACCGCAAGGCACCTTCTTCCAGAACATCTCCCGCACGGCCGCCAATGCAGTCAATGCGATCAGCAAAGCTCGATTCGACTCTCCTTCAGCACGCGGCATGGACGGTAGACGGTCGAGCATGATGAGAAAGCCATCGCACCAAATGGGTAGCCAGGAATCCCAGGTCTTCTCGAACAGCCAGCAAAGCATGTATAGCAACGCTTCCGACAGCGGGTTTGGGAGCAATATGCAACACAGTGGACGCAGCATGGGTGTTCACGGGAATTCTGGCCTTGGACAAGAAGATTCAGCAGAACCTCCTCGCAAGAAGATCAGATCGTTCTCTAACCAAGGCTCTTTCCTTGGGGGAAATACGAATGCTGACCTGTCGATGCATGATGCGACGCCTACGGAACCTAGTGACTCGTTCTACCAGCAGATGGACGGATCAACCCCTGTTGCTGATGGACAGAAACGTGGACTGGAGCCCCTTCCTCCGGCGACAACCCCAGAACGGTTCCAGAAGATGAAGCTCATCATGACACTATTTCTGGACAAACGGGCAAAAGATTTTTCGAACCACCCTGCCTTCCTGCAGCTTTCCGGCGAAGATCTGGAAATTCCTCTTGACGAATATCGTAACAGTGCTCTGCACTGGGCCGCCATGCTTGCTCGCCTGCCGCTAGTGTATGCGTTGATTGAGAAGGGTGTCAGCATCTACCGTCTGAACCTTGCTGGAGAAACAGCCCTCCAAAAAGCCGTGGGGACGAGGAACAACCTTGACTACCGCACTCTGCCGCGCCTTCTACAGGTGCTCGCCCCGACGATTGATATGGTGGATTACAATGGCCGGACCGTGCTCCATCATATTGCCGTGATGGCAGCTACAGGAGGTGGAGGCCATGTCTCAGCGAAACACTATCTCGAAGCTCTTCTAGAATTCATCGTCCGCTATGGAGGGACTGCTCTGGATCCCCGGACCGGTTTGAATGCAGCCGGGGACAAGCCCGAGAAAAGTGAAGTGATCACCCTAGGTCGTTTCATTTCAGAGATCGTGAACTTGCGTGACGACCAGGGCGACACGGCGCTGAATCTCGCCGGTCGTGCCCGATCGGTCCTTGTTCCTCAGCTTCTCGAAGTCGGGGCAGATCCCCACATCCCCAACCATACCGGCCTGAGACCTGCAGATTACGGAGTCGGTGTCGACATGGTGAATGGGAGTTCGCAGTCCCAGCAGAATGGGACCAACGATTCCTTTACGGATCAGCTGACCAAGACGAAGAAAGACATCCTTGATGGTAAGATAGTCGTATATTGTTTTATTTTCCAGGTGCTGACCTTCATCTAGCAACGATTGATCAGATCAGAAGTCTCGTGGAGGAGACACTTGGGACCGTCGACAGGGACCTGACTTCCACTCTTAGCAAGAAACAAGAAGAGTTTGATCATTGGCACTCTAAGATACGTGAAAGTGCCAAAGCCAGGCAAATTGAGCAGAAGCAGCTCGATGACTTGAAACAACGTGCCACCGGACGAGTCGAGCTGGATAGACGGATCAAGAACCTCGAGCGTTCTGCTGCGGAGCTCGAGGCTATGCTGAAGAACCTGGATGGTGCAGCGTTTGATCCCTCGAGGAAAATTGCGATTGGTGATGCGGACATGGAATCTGGGCTCAATTCAGCCCAGTTCGACAAGCTGTTTCCCGCTGATTTCGACCCTGCTTCTGGATTCTCGGAAGAGCAGAAAGCTTTCCTTGCGTCGCTCCCCTCGGTTGAGCTCCTCAGAGCACACGTCAAAAGCTACAAGGAGCATAATGGTGAGATTCTGGATGAAGTGGAACGTCTCAAGTCGAAGAACGTCGTTCTGGGACAGAACTACCGCCGCATGGTCATGGCCTGTACAGGGTGGTCGGCTGAGCAGGTCGACGAAGCGGCCGAAGGCCTGACCCAGTGTGTTAAGGAACTGAACGATCATCCAGTCCCGGAAGACGAAGCGATCGAAATCCTCATGCAGGACCGCGGTCAGGACTGGTGATTGCACTCATCATGATCGAATCGAGTTTCTTGGAGTTGACTGGCATTGAGCTTAGCTTTCCTTCTCTTCATGGTTCATGTTTGATTAGATACCCCACGATGGAACGATCAGAGCTTTCATGTCTTGTGTTATGTGCATTACTTAGCAGTACGATATTCTTTATCATTTGATTGAAGTGTAATGTATGTGAAGCTATTAAAAGATCACAGCGGTGTCCCAGGTGTCCCAAGTGTCCCTAAGTAAATCGTAGAGATATTCCAAGACTATACCATAACCTATAACAACAAACAGATCATGAACCTACATTTGATTCAGAAGCATTCCTGCTTTCACCTCCATCCCAGCTCCTTTGCAATGTAATATCTCTTTTCCGAAGACCTTTTCCATTTTACATGACGTCATTCACTAGCACCATATTGAGGGCTATCTTCCATCTTATCTTTCAGGTCAACTCCTGTGCTGCGAGGTATTGTATTGTTTTCTTTTCGTTTAATTCCTTTAATTCCTCTAGGCATATATATTATTCCAACCTTCACCTTTATTTTATTGGCTATATTTGCCGTCAGTCACTAACTCGTTACTCCGACAAGTTCAACTATGTAACCCGATTGGCCTGGTTGTCTTACTGCAAACAGCATAGTAACTTGAGCACTTCCAGATGAAGAACTAGCGCATAGTACAACGTGTGTAATCGAGGCCGTCCTGTTCGATCTGTCATCTCGTATTGAGAGCTAATGCTATAAGCTGACGTATCCAATCACAATCCCAATATTACTCGCTCTCCCTGCGGGGTTACCCTAAGAGAGAGAAGAAACGAGTTAACTATCGGACGCCAACCCGTCGAGGACAGTCGTACATAAGGATTAGGATTCCTTTGTCGGATCGGATACCTATGAATTGTCTTCGCGTCTATCGTCCAGTCCACAGCGCGAGTTGCTGTCGTTTTCGAAACGAACTATCTCTTATATCCCGGAGTCAGAAAGTGACATGCGCCAAAGAGTCGCAACGATCATTATCAGGCCAGACATTCTCCCACGATCCCCGTCGTCAACAGCATCCAAAGACACCGTCCTTATATCCTGTCCGGCTTTCCGACAAGCGGAACATGGCTCGACGCGTCCCAATTGAACTTCAGCAGGTCGACGCTCCTCTGACGGCTTCTGCGACTTTCCTCGTCCTTTCGGTGAACACCAGTCCCGAGGCTATCAAGACCGTCCGCTCGACCCTCGCAGGTATCGATGGCCTTTCAAAGAACGTCTCTATCCGCGACCTCGGGGCCTCATTTGCATGTACCGTTGGCATCGGGAGTGATATCTGGGACCATCTCACAGGCCTCCCCCGGCCGACGGAACTACACCCCTTCCGCGAAGTGAAAGGAGCAAAGCATACAGCCGTCTCAACACCGGGCGATCTGTTATTTCATATCCGATCGGAACGTCGGGATCTGTGTTTTGAGTTCGAACGACAATTACTCGATATCCTCGGCGATGCGGTAACCGTCGTTGACGAAACGGTCGGCTTTCGCTACTTCGATGTTCGTGACCTCTTGGGATTCGTTGATGGCACAGCCAACCCCACCGGCCCATCAGTACAGGATTCCATCGTTGTCACAGCAGAAGAGGATGCGCAAGCAGCTGGTGGGAGCTACGTCGTCGTGCAGAAGTACGTTCACGATCTCGCGGCCTGGCGGAGACTGAAGACCGAACAGCAGGAGGCCATAATTGGCCGGACAAAGCTGGATAACATGGAACTGGACGACGCAGAGTCAGGCCAACAATCACACAAGTCCCTTGCTACCATTGAAGATGACGATGGTAACGAGCATGATATCCTCCGTGATAACATGCCGTTCGGCAACCCGGGCTCTGGCGAGTTCGGAACTTACTTTATTGGGTATTCTAAGGAGCTTTGGGTGATTGAGCGCATGTTGGAACGCATGTTCGTCGGATCGCCTCCGGGATTGCACGATCGTCTGTTGGACTTTTCGAGGCCGTTGACCGGCACTACTTTCTTCGTGCCATCGGCTACTCTCCTTGCTGGTCTTGATGAGGACTAAAAGTCAAAGGAGAGAGAGGGAGAGAGATAAAGAAGAGTCAGTCGTCTTACACATTGATGGAAGATGTAGAAAATGGGGCATTTAAAGGTAGTTGGTCATAAGTATGGTATTCCTCCTAGCGGAGGGCCTGCAAAACCTTACGGATATGAACCCATACAATAATAATAATCATCATTTCCAAGCATCTCTATAGTTCCCACACTCCTTAAGTATGCCTTAGGCTATATCCAACCTGTGAACGAGCAACATTCATTCCTCTCCTCTTCCAACCGAAAGCAGACGGCTTCTCAGATAGATCGCTCACGAGACTCCGGATTTACCACTGACCCTTCTGTCTTAAATGACGTGAACTTCCATGGTAGGGATCTTCCCATTCGCCAGGTCTAGTCAGCAGTCTGTCATGCCATGATTAGGATATGGTAGTTGGGAAGGAGATCTGTTAGCCTTGATCATCCCTATTAGGTATATAACGGAGTAAAGCGGGGAGGCGCGTATTCTGCCCCCCGTAGGATGCAAGTCGCAGTAACGCAGAGAAGGTGTCGACAAATTCGCCACTATATAAAAAGACTTGATGTGGGGTAAGTATGGAGTACTTGGTTAGTGTTTCGTGCTTCGTGTCGTGTCGTGCGCAAGAAAATATGGAGTATTGCTTAAGGTTAGGTGCACTGCCTCCCCTGCCAAGTCTACTTCCCAGCCTGTGTCCCTTTATATTTAAAACAATTGCTAAAAATAACGACTATTCGGCACAGATGACGGACAAATGAGACAACTAGAATAGAGTAGAAGAAAGACGTGGTTCGTGCTTGTTTCAGAACTTTGACGACGTCGGACTGCATGCTGTACACCAAATTTTGGACTCCTTACTTAGTCCTGATTCTTGGCTTCCTGCCACGGTCCGAGGTGGATATCGGCCGTCTTGGGATTATCCTAATCTTGGGAACCACGTAACGTCGTGTGAATAGTGCCCTTCTAAGTTTACGGGTTATCGAGACTTCTGGTTATTTTACACAGTACACACAACTAGGATAAACACGAAGACCGTATCATTCCTAGCATTACCACTGCCCTGGGTATAATAAACATTAACGTCATAAGCCGGCCAGGTCACAGCAAGTCATCGTCAGGACTCGTGTCTCATCTGCATGGTTGCTGCTGCACCGGGCCGACTCGGGACGAGGAATAAACATATAAAAATCGCGGCTGCAGACAGTAATAACATTTAAGGTTAACCACTTAATATGCCCGTATAAGGAGCCGTGGATTGCAAGAAGAGTCGGACCGAACCGATCCGCGAACATGATAAAAAATCACTAAGATACAGATAACTCGGGCGAAGTGCGCTATAGAACAGATCGTAGATTGCACAGCGACGAGAGACGACCGGCTGCCGTTCGATGACGGAGGCGCTTCACGACATCGGTTGTCATGCGGGTACGGCTTATGTTGGCTGCGCCGGGGCGTCTCTCGACACAAGACCTGAAGCGAACTAGTAGGTAACGAAGGTAGCAACGCCATCCAGAGCTTGGACCTGTAGGAGAGAACATCAGCAAATGGCTCTAGAGCATTTCGAAATAGACTAAGCAAACTTACAGTGCAGCCATCCTCGTTGCTACCGGTCAGGTCGTGGAACATGCCGTTCTCGTACTTGCAGGCACCGCTCAGGTTGTCGCCCTCAATGCGGATGTTGTAATCGAGTTTCTCGTTGGTGGTAGGCTTGTTCTGGAAAATCGAGAGCCAGTAGCCGTCCTTCTGGCCGACACCGATGTTGATAGGGGCCCAGTTGCCAATAGGCTGGCTGCCGTCACCCCACTGGCAAGCGTCCTCGGCACTGACACCCTTGGGGTTGACGTAGTACTGAGCAGAGGTACCCTTGCCCTGCCAGTGGAAGTAGGTCTCGCCGTTGGGGCAGGCCAGGGGCTGCAGTTCGTTGGCCAAGACCGAGACAGGAATGGTCTCAGACTCAGTACCTGAAGACGATGTCAGCATTCCATGTTATATGCTCGAACATAGGCATTGCAGGTCAGAACTTACCAGGGTAGTCAGTACGGCAGATGGCAATCTGGTCACCCAGAGTGTTCTGGACGTTGATCTTGCCTTCACCGGGGATACAGATCTTCTTGGACAGAGAGGGGTTGGTGAGGTGCAGCTTGCCGTTCTTGCACTGAAGACCACCGACGGACTGGCCGGTAGAGCCCTGGGTGGAGGGCCACTGGGACTTCTGGTAACCAGCTGGGCAGGCGTAGGAGCACATGGAGCCCTCAGTGCAGTGGTCGCCGGTGACAGCGGTGATGATGTCGCTCACGACCTCGCCAACGAGGCTGACGTACTGGATACCGGACCAACCGCCCAGACCCAGGTAGTCGAGGGCAACGGCACCGTAGTCGGAGGGGAATTCGCTGCAGTCGATCTCTCCATCGGGGAAGTCAACATCGAGGCCCGTGGCGCCAGAGGAGCCGGAGCTGGGGCTGGGGGTCGGGGTCTGGGAAGAGACCGGGGTGCTGGACGAGGAGGTCGCCGGGGGGGTGTAGACGGAGCTCGACGAGGTCGAGGTCGAAGTCGGAGTCGGGCTAGAGCTGGAGCTGGAGCTGGAAGACGAGCTGACCTCGAGGAACTCGGCCGGGGCGACGGAGGGCGTGGGAGCAGCGGTAGAGCTGGCAGTGTTGCAAACACCCTCGGGGGCCTGGCCGTCCGCCCACTTGAGCGTACCGGCGGCGATACCCTCGCAGACCTTGTTGGTGTCGATGGGAGCGCCGTCAAACTCGTAGACGTAGACGACGTCGCCGGCGGGGGCACGCTTGGCGTGGACGTGACGGTGGTTGTGGTGGTGCTGGGCACTCACGAGCGAGCCCGCGGTGGCCAGGGTGACGGCAATGTCGGTGAACTTCATGGTGAATTGCTTTCCTGAAGAGAACTTGACGTCAAGTCGAGGATGGGATAATGGTATTGACTGTTAAGGCGGAACTGGTTGTATATAGGAGATCTGGTAGGGGATCAGCCATTGATCGTAGAGTCGCATCTGGATGTCAATTGCATAGGAGAGAGGTATTGTGGCCAGTGTGCGCATGGAGATGTGTTGCAATTGACCAGAGATCGGGGTATAGTCCTATAGTCCCAGATGGGTGCACAGGACTGAGGGTTCTCCGTTCGCGATTGCATCGCATCCTTTCTGATCCACCTTTGGTCTGCTCATACCGTTTGGCGCATGGAGCAGGAGAATATAGAGAAGAAAATAAACAGCACATACAGTGATCTCGAAACACCAGCAGCTCACTTGACAAAGGGATTTGTACAGGAAGCGAAGAGATGCACGGTCGAACGGGGCGTGATCTCGAGAAGGCGGTTGTTGGGGCGAATCGTAAGAAACGAAAGACCTAAGCGAGCGAAGGAGATTCCCAAAAGAACGTGGTAGAGAGACGAGGTCTCTCAGTTGGATGGAACACTCAATGGAGACGAACGAAGAGTGAGGCCTGAAGAGGAGGAGAGAAGAGGAAGCAGAAGGGAAAGGAAGAGAAGAAGAGGAGAGGAGAGCCGTTAGTTAGTCTACCATAGTTGGTGAGAGGGACTGAGGGGGCGACTGGGTCCGGAGGGTCTGGTCTGGGCTGGCTCTGGCTTTCGGTCTGGAGACTTGGGGAGGTCTGATCGTCCAGTGGCCAGGGGGATGGGAAGGGAGGCATGCACAGAATTGATGCCTCTTACTACCATACTATTTACTACTTGGCACGGCAGAGGATCTGTAGTGTTACTGTATCTTGACTCTGTTCTCTTCCTCTGATTGTGATTGTGGTATTCTCTTCCTTCTTTCTTCGTGTTGTTGTTGTCCTCGTCCGTCGCTCCTTCTCTTTTCTCCCTTCTCTGCTGGGCTGCTCCTGCTTGTTTGGTGTTTTCCTGTTCCTGGCAGTTTCCCAGTTTAGTGCTCCTGCCCCGTTAGTGGCTTGGCGCCATCCCGCCATGGTCCACTCCTTAATTGGCCAATCAGGAAATTACATTCGACCAGGAACGCCAATCAGAGCGGAGTCTATCCCCACTGGCCAAGCCCACCGGAGATGAGGATTCTGCGCGGCCTCACCCACAGCCCTCACGTCCAATCAGCATGCAAACCATTCTTCTAGAAAGCCGCTGGGCTGCAGGGACCGTCATCATCCGTCTTTCTGCATCACTTGCCCTCTCTCTAGCTGCTCTAGCTACAATAGAATTGACCGGTTCAGATGTCTATCATATTCACATATCTTATTACACTCACTGCGTGAATCGCCATCATTATCTATTATCCTCATCTCATGGCCCTCATCTCGCCTCCTAATCGGAAAGGGCGGCTGAGTCTCCTGCCAAGTCACTCGTTGCGCTTGGCAGGCGGCAAAAAGGAGTCCACCGCGGTCCAGGCCAGGGCATGCCAATGCTTTTGCCAGCATTCGACATACCGACTCGCTGGTCAAGAAAAATGGCGTTTTTCTTTTCTCTCTTCACTTGCGGTGTGTGAGCAGGTCATCCGTGAGATGAAGCGTTGGCATGGTTGACTTCCAAAGCAAACAGGAGAATTACGATTACATAGGCCTCTCCGGATGAGAGGATCATCTGCGTGGCTAGCCCCGCTGGATATCTAGTAGCAGCAACCGTCTGGGGTCTGGACTCTGGACGATTGTGATAGAATACTTTCCTGCGCAGACCGAATTAATCAATCAGTCCATGGTAAGAGTAATAGCAATCATCGTGCATGTTCAAAACATACTCTCAGGTCTGTCGTGTTTGCATCCGTAAATAGTAAACTCGCACAGCTTCAAATACTGTCTGTACCACGGTACACTGCAGGCTTCAGTATGGAGACAAGAACAGACCAGAAGCAAGGACACGATCACTCGCGCATGGAGACCGATCTGCACGGGGCAGATCAACACCAGAACTAATATCAGGTTATCAGGTCCGATCTTCATCAAACTGCCGGTGGGGCTCTCCACGGTCTGATATCAGGCCCTCGCTTCCCCATAGGGCAACTCCATCGTTGTTCTGCATCTCTTTTCTTCGATCAACCCCGGAAACTGTCTGACAAGCCATGTTCTGCCAATACAGTAGTTCATAATAATACAATATGGTACTTGGAATCGAAGACAACTTCACTACTCCTGACGTCCACGCGGCATCGACTCGCTTCCCTTTTAACTTCGACCGCCGGCCAGTCCATCGCCAACGTGGGGCTAGCGGTCAATGCAATCACCGTGTCACTGCGACACCACAACCCCTATTATTATTGTCTCTTGCCCGTTGAAGGTGATAAAAGGGTGTAAAAGGAGACTCGACGCGTCCGGGAGGTTATAGCGTCTTGGTATTGGGAACCGACCGCAGGCAAGTCTGCCAGAGCGGTGAGGAAATATATTCCAGAACACCACCAACTATCTAACATCAACAAAAGAATAAGTTATCTATGGAATAAAGATACAATCATTAGAACTAGCGCTCCATGCAGTTCTCTTGTAAATATATCTGCATGAATTCAATAATATTCGTCAATACATAATCGGCCACTCATGCAGTTTCTTGGCTTGCTATTCCATAATTAAGCAGTCCATTATCGTATCACACATCTCTCCATAATGGTACTCCACGAATACAAAAAGACATATTAATCCATACATATTTCCCAGAAACACTGCCTATCAGCAAACCACAACCGTGATACCTCTCCCATCGAACACAACAATACCAACACACTTCTCATCTATCACATCGACCCGGCCATGCGACAAACTTTGCCCACGCACACACGAACCAACAAACGCTTCCGTTTGTCTCAGGCACAAGTCGCGTGCAATCAAACCATAACTTTACTCTTCCAAGGACATGAGATCATGAGATCATAATGATGCATAATGCATATTATCACTTGGATCTCGTGGAGTACTTCATTTCAGTTATACTTTCTACTGGTATACCATCCATCTCTACGATCGCATATGCACTCCAGGAATGTAATCCCGATGGAAAGTTCTATCGAATTCATCTGTCGTGTTCAGCGATGATACTACGTAGTATGTACATATAAACGTCCCAAGATAACATTCAAAATTCGATCCTCGATCTCGTGACGAGGATCATGGAATGCTAAGGACCCAAAACAACAACAATAGAGTACCGCCACCATCCACAACAATAACAACAATACCTAGCACCGCCACAACGTACTTACCGTACCGTAGAGGACCTATTATACTCGAATTCCAATCAGTCACATACCAACCCCACAATTCGTCCATGTTCCAAGTATGTGCCCATTGTACCTACAGTACATACGTAGTCATGCATACTGAATACTCTAAATATGGTAGCGCCTGATCTTCCGTTGTCTTGCCGGATGTAGTAGTGTGAGCATTCCTGAGGGGACATCAATCCTGGAATATACATAGTGCATCGTCCTCTAGAATGTGTGTGGGTGGGTAAATGGGCAGTCTAGAACTTATACAATTTGCATTATTTCTTATTTTGTCGCTTATGCTGCCTGTTTTAGTTTTGCTGCGTTGAGGTAATTTGTGCGGGGGTATAGTTATACATACTGGTAGTGATGAGGGATCCTACCCTGTTGTTAGTAGTTAAATGTGTATAATTACATCACCCATAGACTACTTCTCTATTTCTATATTAATCTCTGTACATTATTCGATAATACCCGGCCCAGAGTAGATACCTGCCTTCCTGTCGTTTAGCAGCCGACATAGTATAGATTCTAGAATATAGAGTACATACTCCCTCGTCTGCCCTGCTATCGAGATATAATGTACAAGGGAAGCATAAACTGGGAATTTTATAATTTGCTGCAGTTAGGTTGAATTGCGTAGATCTTTCTTCGTGACATTGCGCATTATTTATATTAATATACATGCATCGCGTAATATATATATATATATTTCTTTTCAAACATAATGTTGAGCTTTATATACCCATGTGCTTCGTCTCTTCCCCTACCGCCAACACAACGCCTCAACCTTCTCTCCCTCTAGAAGATACGACCCTTAACCTGCTTTAGATCCTTCACATTGATATCCCTCCAAAGCATCGTCGACACGAGTGTAATCGAGTACAGACACGTAGCCGCGATCAACATCAGCCGCTGAGTATCGCCATAGGCATGATTGATCGCGTCCCTGGTCGGGCTTCCAACCGGATAGGACGACTGAACCACCAGGCTGCCGTAGATATTGGCCAGATTCGACTGCGCATCCGCCGGCAAGTACTTGGCGAGCTTCTTCGGGAAGATGCCCGTCCACATGGCTGCGGCGATGGTGGAACCGATGGAGCTGCCGATATTAGCCACCATGGACTCCATGGCGAGGACGGCCGGGATGTGCTGATGGGACGAGACGGCCATGACGGTCATCTGCTCGCAAATGACGAGGGTTCCGCCTCCGAAAGCGATGAAGAGCTGGCACATCACGATGTAGCCGATGTTTGCGTCGGGCTGGCGGAACTTGATCATCAGGGCGACGCCGAGGATCGTGATGGGCACTCCGAAGTAGACGGCTTGCCATTTTAGACGGCCGTTGTAGCGGATGATCACGCCCATGACGAGAGACCAGAAGGTGGAGCCAACGGTGTAGATGTTGGTGATGTAGGTAGCGTTGCTGATGCTCTCGTTGAACACGACGATGAGGAACGAGTAGAAGTAGTTGTCCCATATGTACCACGCCACGTAGATGCTTGCAGCCATCGTGTAGG
This sequence comes from Paecilomyces sp. PK2413, assembly GCA_023624055.1. Lineage (NCBI taxonomy): Eukaryota > Fungi > Ascomycota > Eurotiomycetes > Eurotiales > Thermoascaceae > Paecilomyces > Paecilomyces sp. PK2413. The sequence goes on along the minus strand of JAMADQ010000014.1, from coordinate 538,218 downwards.
TAGTAATGACAGTTCGATCCATCAGGAGATCCCACGGGATAAACGTGACGGGCGCGATGTATTTCTCATACAATGCGAACGCGATGATCAAGAGCCCGCCGAAGATGATGAAGCAGATGATCAAGGGTGATTTCCATTGTTCTGGCTGGTAGGAGTACAAGCTGAACGAGAGGAGGAACAAGGCGAGTCCAGCAGCGATCAGAATCAATCCAGGAACGTCGAACTCCTTGATGTAGTACAAGACGGACTCCATGAATGTGCGGTTGGTCTTCTCGACAGGCAAGATGCCTTCTTTCTCCGCTTTCTTCTGGTAGAAATAGAAAAGAGAGAAAAGCGGCAGGCAGATGATCGGGAAAACAATGGCCCAGATGCCAAAGCCCCATCGGAAACCTATCGTGTCCAGGATGCTCTGAGCAGCTGGTCCGTAGGCCCAAACTGTAGCAAGGTACGGAGACGCAGCGAAGGCGATCAGGAAAGCTCGGTTTCTCAACGACGATGTATCAGCGATGAAAATCGTCATCGAGAAGTCAATTCCGTTGTATCCGACATTGTAAAATACCTGCGCCGCGCAGTACGTCTTCACGTTATTGCAAGCCGCCATCATAATGAGACCTATAGTCAGAGAGCTGACCATCAAGGCGAAACCTTGGGGTCGGCCCCAGACGTCGATCAATTTCGCGTAAGGCAGCTTCACAAGGCCTCCGATAAGAGAGGAGATGATGGACGTAGTAGCGGTCAGGGAGTGCTCTTCGAAGGCGCTGGTGACATATGGCGTCAGGGTGCTGACGACTCCCGATGAAAACGCAAGGACGAACTGGATAATCCAGATCCTAGACGGTCGTTAATATTGATCCCTTATCGCTATCGTGAAGGGGGTCAGTTATACTCACATGGCATATGCCAAGATCAAGTGCTTCTTGGTCCATATCTTGATGACAGCCTGTGCACTCTGGACTCCATGTTGGAACTCCTTAGTGACAGCATCCTCCTTTATCTGCTCATTGGTTTCGAACGGAATGTTAGTGGCAGTGGCAGGCTCCTTGGAGTCGAGCCCAGTGTGCTCAGCATCGGTCCGTGGAGCCTTTTCCGTCTCTGCGACGGGCACCTCGTTGGACCGTAGGTGTAGCCTCAGCTTCATTGTGAGGTCAAGAAAGATGATATCTGCTGAGCAGATATCAGTATCCGCAAGAGTATCTGAGATGTCTGAGAGACGCGGTCAGAAGAAAACTTCAGAGGTCGGTCAATGCACTCTATATATACAGAGAACGGAACAAAAAGCTAAGTCCCGATACGCTGGTAACAGCGTAGCTATTTCCTGGGTCTCGACATCGCTAGTGCTCTAGATCCGATCTCGCCTTTCAGCCATATCAGATTGTGGACGCCAGAGAGCTGATTCTCGGAGATTCCAGGCGACGACGTCTTCACAAGAGCCCTTAGCGTGCTCAATAAAGTATTTCTTCACGACTTCACGGAGCGGTCGTGGCTGCCACGAGCAGTTCGGACTGTGTCCGCTAACGAATGTCAGAGGAAAGCCAACGTCTAGACTATCCTAGTCCAGGGTTGCAGTACTTGATCGAAAAAGTAAATGATCCGTCCTGGAATCTTATCAGATCATCAGATTGGAGCAAATTATCAAACTTAATCAGTTTTCGTATTAGATGATGCGCTATTAAAAATGCCAAGGAGCCGGACAAAGTTAGCATTGCTTTATGGCACCAACTGGAACCTCCATTGATCACGGCTCACCGAACCGACAACCCTAAGACCAACCACATAACCGTACGAGATGATAGCCAAGTCGGCATTTTCCGCTTCCAGGGCCTCAAAATGGGACCTCGTGCGCGGAAAATTTTCACCTCTGATTGCCACTGGCTGGTGATGAGTTCTAGATCGGACGACATCGAGGTTGCGGGATACTCTAAGATCGGTTATAGATGAGAAGTGTCGGTCTTTTGAGGAACCGAGGAATGTCAGCCTTTCACTCTTGAGTTCTAGGAAGTACTCATCGGCTGGTTATCCATTTGCGGCTCTCCACGCTCGAATTGGTCGTAGTTAGTCGTAGTTAACGAGACATGTGAGCGGCAATGACTCGTTGTTATCCATGTGTATTTTGGTCCAAACCATCTTCCTTATCACAGTAGGGTCTCCGTATTCCACTTCTCGAAAGAGATTCTGAATATGTTACCTATACATACATAGCACATATATGTACATTCTGAGTTGAAGACGTACTGTCGGTGTTAGTATGAGATCTGCGAAATTCTATGATTCGGCCATATGCGGATCGATCCCCAGACATGGCTTCCTTATCACATATGTCATTATTGTTATAATAATACTGTCTTGTATGTCGTTCCCTACAATGCTGACCGATATTGATACTCGACACGCGGGGTTGAAAGGATGTCCGCGGTCGATCTGATAAGATGAGGCGCCATGCCGCTTTATCATGCCGAAGATACGCCCCAGGTACAATGCAGTCGATAGTTAGCATAAAGATAATACTGCCATCAGCGGCCTCGACTTATAACTTTTTAAGGCCTGAGGACCCCATTCTCAGGCTGCGATTCTTTTCTGATGTGCTTATTCCTGGGAGATCCATCATGCCAGTATAAGCACAACGGAATCGGCACGGACAAGGCACTTGGAAAATTTCTAGTCTAAATCCCGGGGTTTTGAGGATCAATGAAAATAGGTTGTTGTGGTTGGAGGGTCTTCCTGTTCTTTCCGATAATGCAAGTAGAGTACCTTAGATCACGTGATGATAGTTCAATGACCGATGACTAATAACAGATAACGGATCAGTGCCAAGACCCGGACAATCTGGAGCGCCGCCGTCGCGAATTTTTTTGATTTTCGGAGATCTCAAAATTGATAGAGACAGCGCTCTTTTCTGCAGCGCAAAACAGCAAATATGGTCTCTGAAAAGGCTCTCACCACCAAGGTGACTACTGGATCGCCATACCAGCTGGATGATGGCCAGGTATGTCTTTTCTTCATGGAAGAAGTGCCAAGAAGAATAGCAAGCTAATCGAGATGCATTAGGTCCTCAGAGCTTCCACCGCACTTCTGCGACACGTAAAAACGCAACAGAAACAGAGGGAGGAGTCTTCAGCGAAGAAGACACTGATTGGGGATAATGATGATGCATCCGATGAGGAAGTGCCCGTCAACAATGAACCCGTCTGGATGGTCCTCACGACGAAGAAGCACGTTGTGGACAAGAATCGCCTGAAGCCTGGAAAAATCAGCGTCCCGCATTCGCTCAATGCAGCTCCATCTTTGAGTATCTGCTTGATCACTGCGGATCCTCAGCGTAAATTCAAGGACGTCATCGCTGATCCCGCTTTCCCTTCGTCTCTTTCCTCCCGCATCAACAGGGTCATTGGTATCTCTAAGCTGAAGGCCAAGTACCAGAGCTTCGAGACCAGACGGCAGCTTCTCGCCGAGCATGATGTCTTTTTGGCGGATGACCGGATTATCATGCGATTGGTTTCGACACTTGGAAAGATTTTCTACAAGTCCACCAAGCGTCCGATCCCTGTGCGAATCGCCGCTATTGAGAAAGTCGACGGCAAGAGGGTGAAGAAGGACCCCAAGAAGAAGTCCGAAAACGACCAGAAAGACTCATCGGTCGCGTCACCGCTGATAGTCGCGAAGGAAATCGAGAAGGCCTTGAACTCGGCTCCTGTTCACTTGGCGCCGGCCGCCACCGCGGCTATCCGTGTTGGTGTCTCTAACTTCACTCCGCAGCAGCTACAGGAGAACATTGAGGCTGTGGTCAAGGGCTTGACTGAAAAGTTCATTACGAAGGGATGGAGGAACATTAAGGCAATCCATATCAAGGGGCCCAACACCGTGGCAATGCCCATCTGGCTGGCCAGTGAGCTGTGGGTTGAGGAGACCGATGTGTTGGAGGATGCGGGAGAGACCAAGGCTATCGAAGGTGCAAATGACAAGAAGAGAAAGTCGAGCGCTGAAGAGCCCAAGCTGCTGGAGGAGAACAAGAAGAAGAAGTCTAAGACCGCGGACGATGAGGATGACGCTGCGGCGCTTGCTGCGCGAAAGAAGAAGCTCCAGCAACAAAAGGCTAAGGCTCTCCAGGATGGCGGTGACGCTGCCATCGAGACCCTTGCTGCTGCTGCGCAGAATGCATCCGGCTCTGGCAAGAAGAAGCGGAAGTCTCTGTCGTAATCATCGTCCGTGGTGTTTCACTGGTTTTGTTCGTGCTTGCATATATGGGTACAATAGGCGGCGTCTGAATCTCACGCGTATCGAGTTTCCAATTGGGGCACAGGGAGTGTCTTCGATACCCCTTTGAAAATAAAAGTTCTTCTGCTGTATTAGACTCCCAATGACTTTTAGCTACTGCATACTAGGTCCAGCCAACAGTCACAAAGCGTGTAGTTCAGTAGCAGTGACGCTCAGTAAGTCGAGAGCGGGAATATCCGTTGTTTTCCTGTCCCTCCAAGCTTAACCGAAGTCCGACCTCGGGATCGGAGGCGGCTTGGCGTCAAACGATCACCACCGCCGTCAGTCCCTCTCAATAGCTCTCCGAACCCACGAACACCAGCATCAACACAGTGAAGATTGCTGGTGAATCGCCGAGAAAGAAGATCCGTGATCTCTGCACCGGTTGTATAAGCCGCCATGTTCCCAATTGCCAGACAGTCCGTGCTGAGGGCCGCTCGGTCACAGCTCTACCCGTCGCGGGCACTGAACCAGTCGCAGCTGTCCGCTCTCCACCGGTTGCTTTCGACTCTCGCCGTGCTCGAACAGCGGGAGGGCAAGCTTCAGCCCTCTTCCCTTGCTGCCATTGCTGCTGCGCAGAAGCTGGGTGGTTCAGTCACCGGATTCGTTGCGGGCAACGGCGTCAAGAGTTCTGCGGCTGCCGAGGCAGCTAAGGTCAAGGGTCTGGAGAAGGTTGTTGCGGTTGAGAACGCCGCCTATGAGAAGGTATGGAGAGATGCGCAAATCTGAGCGAGGGGGATAGACTGTGAATCGAGCTAACAGGTTATCTACAGGGCCTACCAGAGAACTTCGCCCCTCTTCTTGTCGAGAACATCAAGACCGGAGGATACACCCATGTGATTGCTGGACACTCTGCCTTTGGAAAGAACCTTCTGCCTCGCGTGGCTGCACTCCTGGATGTGCAGCAGCTTTCGGATGTTACTGGAATTGAGAGCGAGGATAGTAAGTGGATCGCAGGTTACGGTTCATACTAACTTGTGCTGACTGATGGGTAACAGCTTTCGTTCGCCCTATCTACGCCGGCAATGCCATCCTGACCGTGCAGTCTGAAGATCCCACCAAGGTTATTACTGTGCGTGGAACTTCGTTCCAGGGTGCTGAGACTGAGGGTGGTTCTGCTGAGATCGTCGATGGAGTTGACCCTAACGCTCCTTCTGCTACGGAATGGGTGTCTGAAGAGCTCGCCAAATCCGAGCGACCAGACCTGGGAACCGCTTCTCGTGTCGTCTCTGGAGGCCGTGGTCTGAAGTCGAAGGAGGAATTCGACCGCATCATGCCTCCGCTTGCTGATGCGCTGGGTGCTGCTATTGGTGCGTCCCGTGCCGCTGTCGACAGCGGTTTCGCAGACAACAGTCTGCAAGTTGGTCAGACCGGAAAGAACGTTGCTCCTCAGCTGTACCTCGCGGTGGGTATCTCTGGTGCCATCCAACATCTTGCCGGTATGAAGGACAGCAAGGTTATTGCGGCCATCAACAAGGACGCAGACGCCCCTATCTTCCAGGTGGCCGATGTCGGACTCGTGGGCGACCTCTTCGAGAAGGTCCCCGAGTTGACTGAGAAGGTCAAGCAATAAGCTAACTGCTGAATGTTTTGTATTGTTTTCTACGTCCTCGATCTGCGGGTATGGTTTGCTTATGTTTCTTGAGCATGAAGATGTCTAGTATACCACGTACGTTGTCATAGAATAGATGTCAGCGTATGAGAATAAAATCCTGAACTAAATATATATACAAAAAATATCTTGGTCAGTATATATCGTAATTATTAGTTTTACTCCCGATGTATACACTCTATTGTCCTTCCACATGGAGTATCCAAGGTGACCCTATAGGAGCAGACGTATGTCTAACCCTTGAGCACGTTATCAAAAACGCACTCCAATACTGGAAGACATTTCACCAAATAACAGCCGGGTATAATTCTGAACACATTATTCAGGGTGTCCAAGAGGATCTTAGTCCAGAATATTTCACTATCTCATCAGGCCCCCAAAACACGGAGTTCGGGTTTGGATAAATCCCGTACCCCGACATACTCAGTTTAAGATGTTCCAATCGGTGGAATTCGTTCGAGTTTCAAACGGGATTCAGTTAATGACTTGTCAAGTACTTCTTGGTCCCTATATAAACTGAGATCTAAACCCCACATTCCTTGTCCAGCGTGTAAATTCCATATATACTTGCAAGAGCCTCGTCCCGTTGCTTATACCCTGCTGTTGAAAATGAATCCAGTCAACACCAAACCGTACAAGCTTCCCTCTGACGCATGTTGGCTAAGTTTGTGTACTCTTGCTTTCGCACTACGTGGCATAAATATTGTTCTATTAGCCAGTAAAGCTGACTTCTAATCCTACAACAGTCACCGGATGTTCATCCGGAATTGGTCGCGAGATAGCTACTTTCGTTGCCAGCAAGCCTAACCAACGCTTGATCGCAACAGCTCGCAATCCATCTAGTCTCTCATACCTCCCTGACGATAACCCTAATGTCCTCAAACTCGCATTAGATGTGACATCGGCTACTTCAGTGGACGCTGCATTTTCCGCAGCCGCCAAGCACTTTGGGAAGAACTACCATCTTGATGTTGTAGTTAACAACGCTGGTTACTCCCTCTCCGGAGACACCGAAGCTGCGACAGAAGAAGAAACTCACCAAGAAATGGAGACTTTATTTTTTGGTACGGCCCGTGTAACGACACGTGCCATTGCGGTTATGCGTCAAGAGGAAAGTCATCGTGGGGGGATCATCTTTAATATTTCGTCGTTGGCTGGGCTATGTGCGTTTCCTGGACATGCATACTATCATGCAGGGAAGTTTGCTGTGGAAGGATTCACGGAATCCGTGGCGAGAGAAATGCATCCCGATTGGAATAGTAAGTTGAGTTCTAGTTCTGGATCCCACCTCGTTTTCTCTAAATTTCCATATATTCGTCCCATACTCCCCCACGAGGTAATGGCGCTCACTGGCGACATATCGTTGATTACTTCATATATAGTCAACTTCTGTATAATCGAACCCAGCGGTGTAAAGACCAATTTCGAGGGCCACAGCAAAGCAACCATAAAACCTCACCCAGCCTACGCCGCGGACGACATGCCATCGCGAAAGCTCGAAACGTACGTCAACAAGGGCATCAAAAGCGGTGTTGGACTTCAAGAACCACGTAACATTGCAGAGGCAATTTTCAACATCGCCAGCCGTGGTGAACGTATTCCGCTTCGAGTTCCCCTGGGTGCAGTCGCTTGGACAATGGCGAAGTCGAAATTTGAGAGTCTCTTGACGGATTTTGATGCGGTCAAAGAGTTGAGTTTTATGGGTTAGATGCCCATGTCCAAGTTCCGCTATCACCTTCCTTCATTTAGGTATTAGTTGTAAATATCCTTGACAGAGACTAGACTTGGCTCATTGTTTATTGCTCTTATTCCGAAATCCTAGTTCTAGGATTAGCGGTAGATTGAGTATCTTGCAGCCCACTAAACACTCAAATCCCTCGATTGGTCCTCCATGTAGATCATATTTTGGGCCTCCGACATCTCCTTTCACTGTTCCCCTTTTCGCATAACACGAGGATCGAGATACCTGCTAGAGAAATCATGCTCGTCTTCTTCCAATGTTGACCACATGTGCATGGTTATGATCCAGCCAGGCTTTACCAGAGTTTCCCAAGCTACTGGAAATATTATACCCCCCTTCGGTCCGATTAAGTCGTAACACCCCTTAGCAACCTTCTGAACAACAACCGGATCGATAATGTCAGACTGATTGAATGATAATCGTATAAGCGCCTCCATATCCTGTAGAGTATCATAATATCAGATACGTTTAATCTCTTGTTTTATTGGACGTTCTGTCTCTTACCTCCCATGTACGGCACATATCAAAATTGAAGGTAAGCATTCTATCGCCAGGGTCCCTCAATCGGATTGTGTCTTCATTTTTAGGCAGCAGGCTATTCGCTGCTGTTTCTTGGATCTCGCTGGCTTTTTTGGTAGCCCCGCCTTCTTTTTCTTTCTGTAATAACGGTTTCTTTATAGCAGCTGCTTCCTTGACTGCTTCGGGGAATACCGCTGCATTATTAATTAACCACTGTATACGGTGCTTACTTGCCTTTACTTTAGCGGCTTCTTCTACTAGTCCGGCATGTTGGCAACGAATGAAGTGTTCCTCCAATTGAGAAACATTTCGAAATAGGGCATCGCGAAGGGCCTCATCGGAACGAATCTCCTCCGGTGTATACTGTTCCAAGAGCGAAATCACATTACTCTCATTATCCGTAGCTCCTGTCCCAGAACTGGCACAGGATGATGCAGCAACGTATCGTGAATGTGGCGGAATCAAGGCCTGAGGATTAAAGCGATACTCCTGCCTCAGCGTATCTTCGTCATGCTGAAGTACAAAAAGAGCCAAGTCTCTAAAATGGTATCCAACATGAGAAGAGGCCCATATTTGCTGGATATCACATTTACATATAGGGCATGTAAATTGTGCGGCTGAACTAGACGACAATGAATGTTCCCGAGATATGTGGTAGTCCCATTCGTTGCGACTTTCATAGAGTCGAGATGGTGATGAGCAATCAGGGAATATGCAAACATATGGCATTAAATCGTGAAATACGTGATGAGCCCAGTCGTTTCGATTCTCAATTGTGATGATAACGAAGCAATAAGGGCACTGAAAAGGCTTTCTGTCATTTGATGATTCGGGAGGAGGTGGTACTAAAAGGGAGTCTTCCGTCACCATCGGTGCAGCAGCGTAGGAAGTTTTCGATGCGCTGGTGTTGGAAACACGTTCCAGAAACTCCAGGGGGTCTTGCTTCACAACAGACTCCGCCGCAACTGTCTCCAATAGTTTGCTAGACAAGGCTTCTGAATCTGGATGGTTGTGACCATATATTTCCTGGGTGAGTTTCATATGATGTCTTTCCCGACACTTCAAAATGGCCCTCTGTGTTGCCATGGCTGCACCAATGCGAGCTACCAGGTAACTATCGACATGCGGATATTTGTCATAGACGTGCTGTTGTGCCCAATGCTCGAAATGAGTCCTATCGATAGACCTCGCCGCGAGTAGCTGGTCGTGTTTAGCGGGCTGTCTAATAGCCATGGACATCTGGTAAAGGTGATTTATAAGCTCGACCATATTCTGATAAATATCTTGTGCTTCAGTAGTGTTGTCGTCATCACTTTCGCATAGATCCTGATGCCATTCTGCAATATTTTCATTCCCATTATCGTCATCTGTTGAAACCCGCCCCCCTCCTACAGCAAGATCATCTAAATCATTGAGCAAATCTTGCAATCTCTGTAAGAGCTTAACAGTCTCATTTTTGATGTGCGAGGCATCTCGAAGCCAATAGTCTAATGAAGACTCCCCGGTCTGATGTGGTCCGATATTAGCAGCCCACACACGCAGTCTGCCCAATTCATCTTCCCATCGCTGCATGGCTACTTCTGTCTCAAAATGGACGAGTTGTCCCGATTTCAGAAGTGCAGTAAGCTTCTCGAGGCACTCCTTAAGAAGGAAGGTGACTGTCATCATTTTTCGGCACAAGCTAACGTCACTATGCCAGAATATGGATTTGGATACAAGTAAGCCTTTGTGTCCTCTGTAGCAAATCAAAGGTGAAAAGGAACCGATATCCAGTGATGTATGTATTGTTTGTCCGACGATAGCACTCCAGACTGTATTCCTTTGACGTTGGAACAATATGAGTGAGAGTATTCATATTAACCCCGCAGTATGATCAGTGCACGAAGCTGGAGCGCTGCTTTTCAATTACGCTCATCATGCAGCATCCCCAAAAAGGAAGCAATCACTTCGAAGACCATTGGTAGATTATCTGGTGTATATGCACGTTAAAAGACAGCAAGGCTGAGCACCACATCAGTGCGGGGTTGCAAGCTGGACTTCTGTTTTATACACCTAAGTGCCCCGTTTCTTAATTACCGTTCCAGCTATATTATAGACCATATATAAAAAGCCAGAAATGGTGACGGGAGTTGAAACTGCGGGCCTGATTTTGGCCATTCTGCCTCTCCTGGTGAATCAGATCGACGGATATGCCCGTGGACTCGAGAAGATCAGATCGCTACGACGCTATCGGCGAGAGCTGATGCGATATTCGACTGGGCTGAGCGCTCAACATGTAATTCTGTTGAATACATTGGAACTGTCTTTGGAAGGTGTCGTGGATAACCATGACGAGAGATGGGAACTGATCAATAACCCTAGAGGTGCCGGGTGGGCATCAACCCAATTCCAAGAGAAGCTACGTGGAAAGCTAGGAAGAAACTATGATGTCTTCGTTTCTATCACGAAACAACTCTCTGATATGTTAGAAGAACTTTCAGAGAAACTGGATCTAGACGAAACGGATAAGTTGAATGTACGTCAAGAAGTCCGTGTTGTTATCCTAGTTGACTGCTGACTTCAGTTCCGTTGACGAATCAGACTGAATCTCCGGATATCGTACAAAGACTTAAATTTCGAATGTTTTTCTCAAAGTCTGTATACGATGACTTATTGTCAAAAATCGACAACACAAATCAAATCCTTAGAACCTTGAGCGAACAGTCGCGTCAGCGCAGCATGCAAAGTCTCCCAGATGGAGGACCCAAAAGATGGCAAAGGGTCTCGGCAAAGTGCCAAGCTGCCAGGAGACACGCGAAAGCACTATACAATGCGGTTATATACGGCCACTGCTGGCAATATGCTTGTAGGGATGAGCATTCCGTGTATCTCGAATTGAATACCACAAGCGCACGAGATCAACCAAAGTCCTACGACGAGGAAGACATCGCCGACTCCGCTGAGAACACTAGGTTCACGATGGTTATATCGTCAAAAAAGCTGACACAAGTTCCTTCTTGTAGTGATACATTTTGGTATGAGATCGAGACAGAATCATGTCCGGAACCGACCGTTACTGCTCATCCTTTCAATCCAACTCCAGGCGTTTCACCACCGAATTCCGGAGAGGAAAGAGTGTGCTTATCCACCTTAGAGGCGAGACACATGTCTTCCCCAGCTTCGCCTATCCGTGACCTCTGTGCTGCGCTTGAAAGTTTCGAAGTCGTGAAGCCAAAATTTGGCCTCATTGGATACATCCCGTACACCTCAGAAGGAATTTGGTATAACGTGCGCATCATACGTGATCTAGGAGAAGAATTTCAGGCTCTGTCACTACATGACATCATTCTGGCTTCAGCTTCCAATCAATCACTCGACTCCCTTGAACTAAGCCGCCGCGACCGGCTGTTTATCGCTACGATCCTTGCTAGCGGTCTGCTACAGTTTCACGGAACGTGGCTCAAAGAGCAGTGGAGCTCACACGATATCACGTTTCCCCAAACTGGGAGATTGAGCAATGAGATTATCCATTATCCGTACCTCTCGTGGAAAGTTTTAGGTGGCTCAGGAAATAATAAGCAAATAAATTGGTACAAATACGGGGGGACAAAGAGCAGTATTCTCATGTCGCTAGCTCTGACTCTTGTTGAACTTTCATTGGGCCAAACAATATCGGAACTATACAGCCCTGGAGACAGTACAGGGGATGATCCCTCTGAATTGAAAACTGCAGCTAGAGTTCTCCCAAAAGTCTACCGAGAGAGTGGTTCAAACTATGGAGATGTTGTCAAAGAGTGTCTTTACCCGTCATTTTCAATCATGTTAGAAATTGGAGACAAGCAATTCGAAGAGTTAGTCTATGAGTTTATTGTGTCTCCACTACTCAGAGACTTTGAATATTTTGAAGGGTTGTCAACTATTTTTCAGTCTTTTTAAATTTTAATTAATATACTGTCATGTCTACTGCTCCTAATAACTTCTTTGATCTCATTCTGGAGACTTTCTACTAGCTAGATATACTGGTATTCTCCCGCTCCTATCCCCTTAGCTAGGTCATCGCATAGAGATAAATAGCTTCATATATCACTATACATACATCGTCGGACACCAGACGCCTCCCTATTGATCTGGTAATTCTATTTCAGCCTATACTATATAAGGTTAGCTTTATCCCAGTATGCCACTACTCTTTGACAGTTCTCTCTGCTTGTCTTAAGAATATCTAAGAACAACATATTCGCAGCTTCCACCCTCAAAATGGATCTTGACCACCTTGCCGAACAACAGTCAGACCGTATCTTCCAAGTATGGTTGCAGAACTTGATTAGAAATTCCCCAGAGGAGTTGGCTGGTAAACTTGCTGCCAGACACCGGCAGGGCACACCGGCAGGGCACTCCGGTCTCTGCGTCACGGCCATTCAACGGTGCCTTTAATGTTTGTTATCGAGTTACCTACGAAGACGGCTATCGCGTTATTGTTCGGTTTGCCGCTCTTGGTCGGACTACCTTTCGGAAGGAGAAAGTTGAGAACGAGATATCGACAATGAATTATCTTGCTCAGCATTCGACAATACCCATTCCTAGAGTGTTAGGGCACGGAACATGTGTAGTTGGTCCCTACATCGTTATGACATATATCGAGGGAAATCCGCTATCTGAATACTTACAGGACCCAAAACGAGATACGCCTGCTCTGAATCCCCAGATTCCCATGTCCCTTCTGAAAAAGGCCTACTCTGGTATGGCCGAGATCATGCTTGAACTGTCAAAACCGACTTTTCCCTATATTGGCGCGCTAGAGCAGGAAGATGCAGGCACGTGGGTTATACAGAAGAGGCCTCTTACTTTCAATATGAATCGACTTGCCCAATTTTCCAATATTCCACCTGGAGTATTTGCAAAACAGCGCTTCACAAACGCAGCCGATTATTTTGAAGAACTTGCGAAACAATATTTCTGTCATCTTGAGTTCCAACAGAATGACGCAGTCACAGATGCAGCCGATTGCCGCAGGAAGTATGTGGCCCGATGCCTCTTCATCAAGATTGCACGCGAAGTATCCCAGAAATATTGCACGGGTCCATTCAGACTCTTTTGCGATGATTTTCACCCGAAGAATATACTGGTGCACCCCACCGAGCCGGTCGTCACCGGAGTAATCGACTGGGAGTTTACATACGTTGCTCCCGTCGAGTTTTCGTATGCAGCACCATGGTGGTTATTACTCGAGCGTCCAGAGGAATGGGACCTCGATAGCTTTTTGGCGCAATTCATCCCCAAATTTCAGATCTTTCTTGAGGTCCTCCGGGATACTGAGAATAAAAAGATACAAAATGGTTCATTAACTGCATCGCAGCGTCTGTCGGAGGACATGGAAGCATCCGTGGAAAATGGACTGTTCTGGATATGTGTTGCTATGAGACATAGCTCTATGTTTGACGAGATTTTCTGGTCTTTTATAGACCCAAGGTACCACGGCTCTTTTACTTCGATTGAGGATCGCTTATGTCTCTTGAGTGAAGAGGACAGAGGGAATATGGACAGTTTTGTCCAGAAAAAGATGCGGCAGGCAAACGAGAGAAAGCTCACTAACAACTTTAGTCTTGATGAGCTTCTTGACCTCTAAAGATATTGGTCCTGTCTCTCCTAATACGGCCTTAATCTGTTAGCTGTTTCTGCCTAGCTGAGTATGTATGACATGTTTAAGCAGGGGCTTCCCAAGCAACATTAAGCCGGTTAATTAGAGGTCTATTCGGGAGATTTACAAAGTCATCTGGCCATAACGCCATGAAATAGGCAACAGTCTGTCCAGAGATCATCGAATCATGGGGTATTATCAAGCAATGAGCTTGACTTCCTTAGAGGCTTGGTAAGGCGTGAGATATCTTGGCGGCGGAAATATTGATCAATGGCTGGATGAAGCGCAATTTACTCCTCGCTCCAAGTAGCTTGATCAGGCAAGTATTAACCTCGTCTAGAGTAATAGAGTTAACTATACGAGCTTCACATGGATTATGGTATGCCAAACGCGCCCTTCGACCATGTCGTCATGAGGCTCAATCACAGAATCCACTCCGAGTACTTATGGAGTTGTTTGCATTGATTCTGATTTCCATCCTCCCCACCAGGGCAGAAAATTGATAGTCTTCCAAGTTGCGGAATAGAATCGACAGAAATGCGAGTTCAATTTCCGCGGGAAACGGAAAACTGAAGCTATCCACTCTGTAGCGGATTCTTTATTTCTACTATTTTTTTTCTCTTTTCGCCGTCTCGAAGGTGCTAGGTATTGCCACGCCTTGGTATCCAAGGGAACTCCGAGATCAAAAATAAGCTACTCCGAGTAGGCCGAGATGGGCGTTCCTTGTCCGAGCGCAAGTTCTCGGAATACTACACGGAGTGAAACGCGGAGTTCGGAGTAAGAAAATGTAGGGCAAAAAGAGAGGCAGCAGAATGATCCAATAATAATCTCGACGGAAAGAAGTGGGGCTCCCGAAACAGTTCGACAATATCGATGTTTGCACTCCGAAGGCTCGTATTCGCGACTCATCGTTCTTGAGTCACGAGGTGTTTGACAGTGGAAGCTCGATACTGATGCAAACAGGGATGTCTCTTTATTTCTGAGCAGGAAGAAAATAACCTTGTTCAATCAATCCTATGAACTCCTGTACAGTCGACTCTTGTTACATTTACGGAGTAGATGTTGACATATTGCGATGACAGAACTCCACTTTTATCCGATCATCAGGTACCTGGGGCAAAAAGAGAGATCGCTAGAGACAGGAGAAAACAGCATAATGATGCGACCCACCATCCAGACACTTCTATAAGTGCTATCCTGACATCTACTCCATGCCACGCGGGAAGTCAATTGGTTCAGAACTTCTCACACGCTCGAGGCAATAATAACCGCGTTCGTAGGATTTGCAGAGTTTGCAGGGGAAAGGAAGAGAACATTATTATCTCAGGCAGAAGCATAACATATTACTCAGTGTACGTATATTAGCGGCCATAGACCATAAGCGGTATGTGTCATGAAGCGTACTTCAAGGGCTGCCATGTCATCCAGCCCCTGGACTAATTCCGAGCCATCAAGGTAGAATATCCCAACATGGTCTCCCTGCAGCGTCAATATTTGATGCCCAGACCAGTCCAAAAAGCAGGGCCGTAGATACAAACAGCCAAGCCACAAGTCTTGGCCCCATTCCGCTGGTGTAGAAGTAAATATGGAGCCTAATCATCTTATTTTCTCGGTCTCCGCGGGCACCTTTTTAGGACTCCGCCAAGTAAGTTATGCCGAGTGGGCCCATACGGTGTCCTACTTACTCTCTCTGCTTCGGAGTAAAAGTCGTTTCTATGGCGCTGATGAGTATCCCGTGTGCATTTCACTCCGTATAGTACGTCAGTTGAGGCAGCTCTGGACGGTCTGTGGGGCGGGCGGTTTGCCTTTGTTTCCACAGGGCGTGCGTAAAAGTCCCGCGCGCAAATTTACGGATCTCATCAACAGGGATGAACACATCTAGGCAGCATGTATAAAAAGATCAGCTTACCCCCATAGTACCAGACTTTAACTATCAGCATTGTCATTCAAAGAATACGATCGGACTTCGAAATCCCCATCATACTACTTCTTACATCAGCTGAATAACCTTAACTTTCTCCAAACTATATATACTCCACCGAACCTCTGATTCGGACTCAAAGATCATATCTATATAGATCTTTCTCTCTCTACTTATCTACCCCTCATTACAAACCACATAACAAATCCACCACAATAAATAAACAAGTCATCAAAAATGGCCGCCAACAACTCTTCCTCCAAGTTCAACATCTTCTCCAGCCATTCCTCAGCTCGCCGGTCCTCCACCTCGACCTGCAACACCACCTCTACTCTCCCCAGTTATGAGGAATCTACCAAGAGCGCAACCTCGCCAGTGACGAACATCAAGCCATCCAGTTCTGCGGGAAAGAAAGTCGTGCATAATGAGGCCATGGCCACGTTCCTGGCCCTCCGATAGAGGACTGGGCAACGATTGAACAGTCTTCTTCGACATACGCATCACGACCGATATGGGGAATTTTCTTTTGGTTTTTTTTTTCAGAGACCGCCAATGCCATCTCAGCCATTCTCTTTCTACTGTTAAAATTGGTGGAA
Organism: Paecilomyces sp. PK2413; assembly: GCA_023624055.1. Taxonomy (NCBI): domain Eukaryota; kingdom Fungi; phylum Ascomycota; class Eurotiomycetes; order Eurotiales; family Thermoascaceae; genus Paecilomyces; species Paecilomyces sp. PK2413. Next base: position 521,961 of record JAMADQ010000014.1, on the reverse strand, counting down.
AAAAGGGGAAAAAAAGTTATTTCGCCAACATCGCCGGAGTTAATGGGTCTCTTATATTTGCGATTGCTTCAATCAACCCTGACATCTAATACCTCTTCAACAATACGACGATGACGCGACGATATGATGATAAAAACTCAACATCGGAAGACCGTCTGTCCCCTTCTCTTCCATATCAAATACAGAAAGGAAGGATGGGAAGGAAATTCGAAGGGAACGCACTTTTTCAAGTGATGATGCCCCACCCATTTCGTTCACGCTACGACTTATCACCTATCTGTCTACTCATCGTCTTGTCTTTTACCTTTTCTCTTCCTCGCCTTCAACAGATACTATACCCCATATGTTCTCTTCATGTCGTTATGGTTTTCTTTTTCATGTTTAGAATATCTATACAGTGAATAATTGTTACAAAAGGATGGAATCCTTGGAGTCGTGATGGGGAAGAAGATGATCCTCTCTATTATGTGCCTAGCTAGCTACTATATGACCCAAGGCGGTCTGGCCTGGTAGAACCAGGGCGGTTCCGCAACAGATCCCCCCGTTTGAAAAAAGAGATGATGTCCTCGTCATCGCATCATAATAGCTAGATACAGTGCTGGTAATAACATAATAGGATGAAAATGCAATGTAAAGGAAGACATCATAGAGAATAAAAAGGATACCGCCGTGGTAGAACCGAAACAATCAACACCTCTTGCGCTTTGTACCCCGGCGACTAGAGTTGGGTCTTGGGCATCTTGAACTTGGGGTTAAACCAGAATAGCACGTGAATTAACAAAGACTTAACAATTAATCCATCTCTCCAGCACAAATACATGAACTTATTCCAATTCGGGAACGGCATTCTGCCAACAGTTGTATTTGTGAGCCGTAGGAACATATCACAATAAATCTGATCGGATAGCTTCATCAGGAAGTTTGGCCGGCAATATTAGACAACAATACCATCAACTGAAAACTTGCAGGTAAGTTCTGGCCATACAACCTCTAATATATTTGTCTTCTTATTGTAGACGAACTGCTTTTCCTCAATGCCATATTTGATCAACCATTTGTTTGGAGCAACGCATTCATAGTCTGCAGGATCGGGAAAGAACAACAATTTCACTGTTAAGTGTATATGCGGGACTGCCAGTTTTGAGATCTGTACGATATCATCAGATGTCGGGAGGGCTTTAAACTCCTTAGTAAATACCAGGTCGAACCACTTATTGAACTCATTAAGTCGCCGGAGGAAAAACTAAACCGGTTACAGCCGAAGTTGTAGAACCATCCCACTCTGTCTCCTGTATGGCGAACTCTTTAGACACTGATTGCACTCTTGCCGTGGTCATGCCCTCAGGCCAGAGTATGTTCGGATTATCTCTATTAATGGTAAAAAGGTCCCACTCCCATTGCTGCCTGCTGTCCTTCCATGCTGCGTAGTCATTGTTGAATGTGGTTCGAGCTGTGTGTAGTGCTTCGTTGTATTCAGGGACTAAGTATCTGGTCCATCGTGTAAAAGCAGAAATTAGATTGAGGAGGGCATCAGCTGGAGACAGACCGGTCAATCCTGCCCCAGAAGGCCGCTTCCAGGTAACGAGAAAGATCGCTCGAGCCGTCTTCGTTTAGAGAGCCGTCACGCATACTCGTCCTGATAGCTTTCCATTCTCTCATTTGCTTATCTATTTCTTCTCCCATTCCCGACGCGTTCAAGATTTCAGCCACTCGCCAGTGGCAATCTAGTAAAACTGGATTGGGTAATGGAACATCTTCTGCGCCATCGGCGGCTTGGAGAGTTACTCTTCCCACATTAGCAATTTCTCTTCTCACATGTGAAACCCTAGCACGGCGGTATGATTTGAGATCATAGACATGAGGGGTTTTCTAGTTAATATACATCAGTATGTCGCACTTTTTGCATATAGGATTGATATCCGGCGTACAGTGGGCACAAAGGCAATACCAAAAGAGCCAAAAGCTTTGAGTATATCGTCTCTCAAACAGAAACCATTCGACCGGTCATTGATAGTCTCAGGGCGTATGACGCGTCGGACTGCAGGGAAATACCGGTAGAGGGCTTCCCATACTTGGCTCACGTTATATGTATAGCCCTATAGTTAGTTTGATCAGCACTTAACTAAGCAGGTGCTACGCACCATACTTACCGGTGCAGCTTTCCACGAAGCTAGCGAAAAGGGGATTATATGAGCAGCTTCAATGTAATCACTATCAAGATCCTCTGGCTCTCCCATCTCTTCCCATTTCTGCCAGTCAAGGGATTTGGTAATCACGCAACGGTGATTATCGCGACGGAGTATATCTTCCCAGAACTGATCTTCTCGCTTTTGTGGGCCACCTAAAGTCGAGTCTACAAGATCGATACTTTCCTCTCTCTCGACTGGAGTTCGGAAAGCTGAATTGCTGCCTGCCGCTTTCACTGCATGAAAGTCAGTTGCTGATTTTATTTTGCTTATTCACCTTCCAGTGAACTTACAAGGAGCGAGAAGAGATGTGCGAATGTTCTCGAACAAGTCGTATAGCATATCGTCTGTTTCGCATTCAAGTATTTCGCGCGCCGCAGAGTCACGGCCGCCCTCTGGTAGCCAATCAAGTAATGCAACCATGCAGGACTTCAGCTTCTGATCGGCCATCCTCGGCTTCTCATTGCCCTCTAGAGGAATAGAGTCGTCTGTTGAAGGTTCATAGCGATCGATCCGCTCTTTCGCGCGGTGGGTGATGCTAGGCCATCTTCTGGAGTGCCTTGTATGCACCATTATGGCGTTTATGAACGATGCTGCTGATTCTAGATTAAGGCACACTGATTTCCGGGTTGGCTAAGGTATATCTGGCTGCTTTGTGCTTCCATTGCATCGCCTTGCATTTTGACAACATAATCAAAGCGCATAGACCGATTTAGGCGGAGAAAATTGTTATATATAAAAATGAAAGCAATCCTTAGGATACTCGAACTGTTAATTGGAAGAAACTTTAGAGCTATTTAATACTAAGTTTTGTGTGTTTGTGTGTGAGTAGGTAATTATGAGCTAATATATAAGAAACAGATATGGTATTAAAGTTGACTCCAGTTAGAGGAACTGAAACTCATATTTATATCTAGTCTAGGCTACATGGGGAATGTGCCTAACGAGTGATTCTAACAAGTCCATTCACGTCCGGTCGAGTCGGGATTTCCCCTCCATTTATGTATTCACTTTGATATGTATCCAAACTGCCGTCGCAGCCATTGAAATAATATAGGATTTCGTATCTTTCCTTGGTTTACGATCAAATAACTATCGAATATAACTAAGCTACCAAGCCTATTAACCATCGCTATGCATATTACATCTATAAAGACAATTGGTATCATGATCATATAAGTCCGACAAGGACGACCTCCCATTATAGCCCAGTAAGCAGTTCACTCATCGAGATCGGTTTACGCACAGCGTTGGAGAAGCCTTCGTGGAACGTAACCCAGACCTTTCGCTCCGTTGGCTTCGTCTCCTTCTTATGCTCCCCAGAATCCTTGCGTCTCGTAGCATCAGAGACTGGATCCTCGATGATCCGGCCAAAGAAGTCACGCTTGGCGCCAGAATTTCTTCCGGTCTTCGCATTTTCCTTGTCCTCTTCTTCATCGCGCGACTTGCGACCAGGCTTCGTGTACATGAGTTGAGACGCTTCGGACTGCTTACGCATCGTCTCCTTGCGGAACTCCTGATCAAGAACCTGTCGGACGGCGTAGCGCACAGGAGCAGAACCCCCAGAGGCGATTGAAGTTCCCTTGATCTTGGAAAACGACGCAAGTACGTCCAGAGGCCTGCCAGAAGATCAGTTAGTCATTATATCCTGCAGTAAAAGCTCCTGTTATTGCAACTTACGGCTCCATTCTGTAGATCCATCCGCCATGAGCTCCACCTTCATTTTCCACCCTAGCCTTCTCGAATGTAATGCCCATACCGGACATAACTCGGACAGCTGACCGTACAAGAGAACGCTCGCTCTCTTTTCGGACGCTAGCCATACTCCTCTGCTCTCCCTGGCCTCGCACCACCACTGGCTTTACATCAGGTGATAACATCCTAAGGAGATTGGGAACTAGATCCGTTGCCAAACTCTCCGTAGAGCGGAACAGCCTGAGTAATGCTGGGGAAAACGAGGATTGAAACCCCTGTAGAATTGCTCGATTCTGTTTCGAGGCTTCAAAGGCTGCAAAATCGGCCCTGGGACCGGAGAATGGATGCTCTTCTTCATCACCGTCGTTGTCTAATAGCTCCTTACTGGTGACGCTCCCGTTGGCCGATGCAAAGAGATGATGGAAAGCTAATATAGGCTGGCTGAGATAAGGGTTCAGCTCCCAGTCCTGATTGGAAAATACTCGAGACGATATCGTATCATGGAAATGTAGCCATTCATAAGCAGCATTCGGTTTCGAGAGGAACGTGTCATCCTGAAAGGTTCGTGTAGGATAGGATGTGAAACATTCAGACACACAACGGTCATATTCGCTGGTGGCATCCACCATCTCCCGCAGGCGATTGATTGCATGACGCTTACGGATGTCTGCAACACCCACAGGAGTCTTTCCAGGCCCTTTAGAGAAGGGATCACGGAAGGTATCCGCACCAGTGGGTGGCTCAGGGAAACCTGCTCCGTGGACGAAGACCCGATCGACAATCTCATGTACTCCACCTCGACCCAGGCCTCTTAGTGAAGAGCCTTCCTTTCGGGAATCTTCAATCAGAGTCTGATCGAACCAGGATCGGCTCAACTTTAGGGGAGTTGCACCACCTGCGTCCCTCAGCTTGTGGGCAATCCACTCTGCTGCCACAAGGACGCTGCGTATATCGCCTTCGCCAACACCTCGTGCTGAACGACCTTCTCTCCGGCTTGCTATTCCCCAAGATGTTTCACATAGTCGTCTCACACCATCTCCGTCGCATGGAATTCCCTCCCTCGCGAAGATGCTCTTCAGCCGCTGCACGACATTTTCCAGCGGTGCCTGCCGGACATGAACGATCTCTGCAATGGTGGATGCTCTTAGAGGTCGAAGACTTGGGTGATAAACATCATTGCAGATGAGGATAAGAGGTCGCATAAGACGGAACTTGTCAACCTTCTTCTTCCTCTTCGTTGTCTGTTCTCCACTGGCGGCGGAATTCTTCTGGTCCAGCTGGACGAGTTCGATCAATGCTTTCATGAAGCCTCCCTCTCCACTTCCACCAGATCCGCTAACAACCCCGTCTACTTCATCAACAATGACACACACCGGTCGTCCTTGCTTGCGAACTGTAGTACCGTTCGCTTCGACATTGACGCTCTTGACGTTCTCTGTTCCCACAGCATCTCGAATACGGCCTTTGACAACATCCTTACTGCGCTCATCACTAGCATTGATCTCGAGGACTTCATAACCGGCTTGTCTCGCGCATACATGAGCCAGGGTCGTCTTCCCGAGACCTGGAGGACCGGTCAAAAGTAATACTTTGCGGTGGAAACCCTCTTCATCTTCGGTCCTTAATTTCTTCGCTTTGGCCTTGGCTATGTTAGGAAAGACGATAGAATCCCATCCTTTTAGCCAGCGCAAGACTGCTCTATGTGTGCGTTCATCTCCGATGAGATCTGTAAACTTGCGCGCGCGGTACTTCTCAGTCCATAGTGGATTGATGGTTTTCTTGCCACTTGCGTCTACCGAAGGCGCCTCGACTGACGGCTGTACTGCTGGGGGTCGTTGTGCACGTCGTTCGGCTTCCTCCTTTGTTTCCCTTGCGGCGTCGTCCATAAGCTTATGAATTTCAATTCCATAGTAGCTCTTTTGGGCCCCTGCCCGGGTTGTAGTCGATCGACCAGAGACAAGCTTTTCATAGGAGACGGGAGCTGTGGTCTCTTTTACTCGAATGCTATGAGTCTTCCCAGAACACGTTTTTATGGAGAATTTCGTGTCGGTTTGCGAGGATGTAGTAGCGGGGGTGCTATGCAATGGGGGATTCGAGGTTGAGCTGGTTATTACCGGGATTTCTGTACTCAATGTAGGCGCCGGAAGGGAAGTTGACTGGCTCGCAGAAGCGAGTAATTCAGGCGCAGGCTCCTGGATGGCGAAGTCATTCTGGAACTGCGCATCTCTGAAAGCGTCCATATCATCTTCATCGTCATCTTCCACGAAACCACCAATTGTTTTCAACCTCTTAGGCTCCGTAGGCTTGTCTGGTTCCCCGACCTTTCTCTTTTGCGCCTCAAGTCCTGGGGACGAGGTGGGAAAGGGCCCCGTCGTTGAGGATATAAAAGGCATCTTGACGGTAGGAGGGGATGATGGTAAAACGAGATCTGACCCGATCAAAAAGTCCAATTCACCTGTATCTCGCAAAGTCTGAGGCTTTGTCGGAGTATCTGCTAATATCAAAACGTTAGATCGAACAATTGTACTTCTGGCGCACCAAGTTGAAGCAAGCAACATACCCGGTCTTAGGTCGTCGTCACTCCGGAAAACATCGGACAGATTCCACGCGCGGTGCTGGATAATATTTCCCTTGCGAAGATTCTCCTGCCGTTGGAGATGTAGTGCTTCGATGTCGTCGTCGAACGTCTCAGATGGGCACTGGTTGGATGGGTCGAGGTCCGGTAATTCTGAATGTAGGTGGAGGGCAGGGTCGAAGGAGGATGGTAACGAGGGGGAAGATGACGCTGCCATCAAATGATACAGATTATCATTATCATGGAAAGAGTGCTCTCTCAATGAACCCACAGCACCAACATTTGGTGCTATCCGAATACTCGTGCTTATCCTGTGTACTGCCCAAAGAGGTGTTATTGACGCGGACAAACGCGTATTGACGCGCTAACTCTGGGCTGGACGCGCCCTGTCAGTGTTGACTTCCGCCCCGCAGCCCGCGGCAATCTATGCAAGGTACCATAAGCTCTTTGAATTAATGCTCATTGAATTGGGCTTTTAAAAGATTCTACCGACTGCAATATTATGAAATATCAAAGACTATATCATTGTTCTAGTGTGCCTTTATGGCTGAGTGTATGTACAATATAACATAGAAACATAGGGTTTGGTCTGATAGCTACTACATTATTTTTGGGCAATGCTAGCTTTGAATAAGACCCCTGACAGATCAAATTCCGTTGGTTTGTGCCCATATACCTTACAATATTTTGCTGCTTATATTAATAGATCGATGTGAACTTGGATCGTGTCCATTCTTGTTGAACTGCATTTCCTTTCCTTCAGTACGCCCCAGTGTCCCATGCTTTGAAATCAAGGAGACACTGGTTAGCATAACTAGCTCCCAATTATGCAACTAAGAAGGGCTTCGTTTCACAATTGTCCCACAGCCCCATGGATTCTCTTTCTTTTTAAGTCCACTTTGGCAGATGAAGCTAGTTAGTTACTTGGGACCCGCGATAATGATGGATTATTAATCCATCAAGTCACGTGGGATGGTTATATTATCAAGCTTTGCTCGGCCTCCGAATTATGAATGCCGTCCATGATGACAAAACAAAAGACGCGAGCAGTCAGCTAGGGATCTCACCTTGCAATGCTAATTGGTTATAGCCATTATGTTCGACTCATGCTCCGCCCCAGGACCTGCTACTCACTACTTCGTACCATATTCAAAGCGTATCCTGGAGACCAACGAAGCATCGATAGCGGGTGAAGGTCCGACAGTTAGTTTCACAGCGCTTCAGGAGCCGACGTCTATGTCGATTTAGTAAGCTTCTCCACAATTCTCGAGCATTCTGGTCCTGCACATTGCGCTCAGGTAGCACGGAGCAGCAGCCCCATTCGTCAACAGCTATGCTTTGAGTATCAAGATGGAGCAGAGTACCGTAACACGGAGGGTGATCTGCTGCCAGCGTGGATTCGGCAGTCGTTCCAAGCTTTCTCACCCGCGGTAGGCAGGTTCAGAATTGAGAGTATATTCGATCAAAGCGGGGTCCTATGGGCCCTCAACTATATAATACAACTCATTTCCTCGTAGATTAACATCAAAGACTTGCAGAAATCCAAAAGGCCAAACTTACTCAATTGCTCCTTTACAACATCCACTCTCTTTACTATCTCCCAAGGTTCTCATTCAACTCGTCTTCCCGACTTCAACAAATATGGCGTCGCTTAAGCCGATCATTTTGTACGGTCATGCCGGTGGCCCTAACCCATGGAAGGTGGCTATGGTCGCTGAGGAGCTGGGCGTCCCCTATGAGCACAAGCTCCTTGACTTCACGGAGTTGAAGAAGGAGCCCTTCATAACGAAGAATCCCAACGGACGAGTGCCCGCAATCGAGGATCCCAACACTGGCATCACGCTGTGGGAATCCGGCGCTATCGTCGAGTACCTCGTGGAGACCTATGACAAAGACAAGAAGATCAGCTTCGAGGCTGGTACGCCCGACTACTTCCATGCCAAGCAGTGGCTTCACTTCCAGATGTCCGGACAAGGCCCATATTTTGGCCAGGCCGTGTGGTTCAAGGTGTATCACCCGGAGAAGATCCAGAGCGCGCAGGACCGCTACATCAACGAGATCCGTCGTGTCTCTGGTGTCATGAACAATGTTTTGGAAAAGCAGGACTGGCTGGCGGGGGGCAAATACAGTTATGCTGATGTTGCCTTTGTGCCGTGGTACGAGGCGGTGCCACGGATTGCCGCTGACCAGATTGACCTGGAGAAGGAATTCCCCAAACTGTACAACTGGCTGAACCGCATCAAGTCCCGTCCTGCAGTGGCTAAGGTGCTCAAGGATAAGGCTGAGGTGAACGCGGCTGCTCAGAAGAAATAGACGTATGCAGAAGGTGTTTACGAAAGACCACAAGAGCCTTGCCTGTACGTAAGGTCAGACTGGGCATGCCATATAATTAATGCATGATTGAGATTTGACGAGATACCTTGGTCGCAAATAAATTGATTTCTTTTGTTTCCTATATTGCTTTCAGATGGTAAATAGTGTATGCATACTGTAAATGAGAATGCACATGGTAAGGGTGTTACTTGAACATAACGCTATCATTTGGCGCCATAGAGAGCCATCTCATCGACCATAACAGCAGAGAACGTTATCATAGCAGCGTAGTAAGTTGTTATCATGAAGTTCCTCGTCCATGTTAATGCCCGTAAGCAGAGGGGTGAGGCTGGTGCAACATGTGGCTGGTTATATTCCGCATCGGGCTAGCGCCACCAGCCTCAGCGACCGCGCGAGTTTTTGGGGAGACGAGGAGCTTCCTAAGTTCCTGTCCGTGTTCGCGACAGATCGTGAGGACCGCCAACATCGCATCTAGACCGCATCCACCACCCGCCTCTTGGGCCTCTGCCTTTCCTTTTCCTGTATCTGGCTGCCTGTTGTACAGCGCCAGTCATCTATTTGACTGTGTCTGCGCTCTGTTGACCGACGAGCTTTGAACGCCTCATCGCAGGCAAGGAGCCTGTCCCCGTCATCTGCGACCAACATCTCATCTAGACCCCGACGCGCCACGATGGATGAGAACCCGGTCATCCCCAGCGGTCCTGCTGATAAAGAGCCGACAGGCACCACTAGTCAGGATGCGCCCGCTGATTCCGGTATGTAATCCATAGCTAGCTATATGCATCCAAACGGGATAGTTGCTAAAGCTTTGACCTGGAAATTCAGGATCGCAATCGCCTGTGAAGAAGACTGAAAACACTGGATCCGACAACCCTATGGATGCGCCAGCGTCTCCTCGACCGCAGAATGATGATGCGGAACCAGAAGATGAGGAGATGGGCGGCACAGAGACTGCAGAGAAGGAGAATGGCACAGCGGATGCAAACGCAGATGCTTCTGGATCGCAGCCTGCAGCAGATGCGCCTGGTGACGAGCAGCCTGCGCAGGACAAGTCGTCTATCGAGGATTCAGCTCGTTCACACCTCGTTTCTCAGACACATGCCATTATCCTTCCCAGTTACACGTCGTGGTTTGATATGCATACGATTCACCCCTTGGAAAAGAAAGCAATGGCAGAATTCTTCAACGGCCGTAACCGAAGCAAGACTCCGGCGGTCTACAAGGACTATCGAGACTTCATGATCAATACCTACCGATTGAACCCGGTCGAGTATTTGACAGTCACCGCTTGCCGCAGGAATCTGGCAGGTGATGTTTGTGCCATCATGCGTGTTCACTCCTTCCTCGAACAATGGGGTCTCATCAACTACCAGGTAAGAATGGCTGGAATGAGGGTTCTGAAAATCCAGCTAACCTGCGTTCTAGGTCGACCCGCAGACGCGGCCTTCGAATATCGGCCCTCCTTTCACTGGCCATTTCAGAGTTACAGCCGACACTCCTCGTGGACTGCAGCCGTTCCAGCCAGGACCGAACTCTTTTGTTACTCCCGGCAAACCCTTGCCTGCTACTGACCGTGCTGCGTCCGCTACTCCTGCTAGCAAGGCTGATCTTAACCTTGAGATTCGTCGCAATATCTACGATGATAAGGGCAAAGAAGTCACTCCTTCCGAAGACAAGGCGAAGCAGACGAATGGAGATAGTGAGGCTGCCAATGGCACAGTGGCCGAGGCCTCAGCGAAGTCATTGGAGAGCGTCGTCCGTGAGCCGCGCCGGAAATTCCACTGCTTCTCCTGTGGTATCGACTGCACGCGTCTCCGCTTCCACTACGCCAAGTCGACTCCCGCAACGGCGAATCCCAATGCTTCTGATACGAAGTATGACCTCTGCCCCAGCTGCTTCCTCCAAGGCCGTATGCCGTCGAGCCACAGCGCCGCGGACTTCGTGAGATTGGAGGAGAAGCCACACACTGGAATCTCTGACAAGGATGCTCCTTGGTCTGAGTCGGAGTTGATTCTGCTCCTCGAGGCTCTTGAGAACTTCGACGACAACTGGGACCAGATCGCCAAGCATGTCGGAACGAGAACCCGGGAAGAGTGCGTAATGAAATTCCTGCAACTTGAGATCGAGGACAAGTATCTTGAGGACCTTCCCGGTGCACCCGATGCAAACAGAGCACCTAACGGAAGGGAGCCTGTTAGCCAGCTTGACAACCCTGTTCTGTCTGTGGTCGCATTTTTGGCACAGATGGCGGAGCCTGCAGTGGCTGCTGCCGCCGCAGGACGTTCTGTGGATGAGATCCGCAAGGAGCTTCGAAAGCAGATCGAGAAGAGCAGTGATAAGGCTCAAGATAAGGGCAAGGAGAAGGAAGGTGAGCCCGTGAAGGCCGAGGATTCAATGGAGATCGAGGAGGTCTCTCGGGAACAGGGGTCTACGGACGTCGTTCAGGGAGCAGACAAGCGTTCAGCAGCTTCCCTCGCCACCGTGGCACTTGGAACCTCTGCTGCTCGTGCTGGTGCGCTGGCGTCGCATGAAGAACGCGAGATGACTCGCCTGGTGTCGGCCGCTGTGAACATCACGCTGCAGAAGTTCGAGATCAAGCTCGCGCAGTTCAACGAGATGGAAGAGATCATCGAGGCTGAGCGCAGAGAACTTGAGCAGGCCCGACAGCAGCTGTTCCTCGACCGCATGGCCTTCAAGAAGCGAGTCAAGGAAGTCCAGGATGCAATGCAGGCTGCCAGCCTCAAGGGCCCTGGAGAGGAGGCAAATGCTATTCTCGCCGATGCCGCCACTGCCGGCCTTGGAAACCATCTCACCTTTCAGCCAGGTGACGCCGAATCAAGACCTGGAGTTCAGCCATTGAGTGCAGAAGCTGGTGCGGACTTCAAGACTCTGGACCTGTAAGAGTAGCTGGGAGGTGTTTCTTTCAATAATAAGGCGCGCTTTTTTCTGCAAATTCACATTGTGTACAGCTACGGAAGGGCTTCTAAAAAGACACAAAATCGGATACGAAGGGAAATTTCAAATCTCACATGGAACGTGGCAGAAACTTGGGTAGATGAGGTGGTTCTTTTCTTTCCTGACATTGTGACTCGCTTTTACTGCTTGTCTTTTATTTTCTCTCTTGTTTTACACTCTTGATGTTAGTTATGAGGAAGGCGCACAACTGTCCAGGGAGTTTTCCAAGAAGCTTTTTGTGTTGATTTTTCTTATTTTATTTAGTGTGGAGGATTCCGTTTAGTGAAACATGTGTTTCTAATACATGGCTCTTTTTTATTTCAAATCAGATCAGATCAATGAAACTCAGTGTACCAATCATCAACTTAGCTGTTAATAGACAGGGAATCAGAAAATAATATCTGATACCGGACTTCATATTGCGTCCCTTGCTTTCTATGGGACTGAAACTGATCTAGAATAGACCTTAAGAATGAGAAATTCAGGGTAGTATTTATTGGAAATTTCTATCCAATTACTATTCACAAATAACGAATATGTGTATATGCTATATGCGATGCTAGATGGCATAGATGAGAAATATCACAAATGTATAGATATCATTCAGAATCATCAAGTTCGTGGGAATTGGATGAACCAGGCTGAGAGGGAAGACGGGTCCCATCTTCTGACTGTCCCGTTGACATTAGAGAGGGATCGCCCTGGCCTTCATCTTGAGGATCTATAACTTCTTGGACATGATCTGAGCTGGATGCTGAGGGACTCTCTTCGGGCTCATTATGATCTTCTATGTGGGGATTTAGATCATGGTCATGGTCGTCGTGCATATGGTGAGCGCTGGCTTCTGAGGCTGGGTCTAGTTGCATACCACCGTTGCTGAGGTCGACACTCGCATCATCTTCGTCGTCGTTCTCATCGGTGTAGTTCTCATAAGCGTCCGAGGCAATGTCTCCTGTACTAGACTTGCCGTGTCCATCTTCATGATTGCTATCAAGATCGACATTTTCACGCCATTTGCGGACTTGCAATGCACTTGATTTGCTATGGCCCGTGTCTTCTATGCGTTGTCTTTTCCTGCGGTTTTGGTCGAGATTTTCTTCGATCTCGAATATGCCATAGCCGTATTCCTCCCATTCGCTTCGGTAGAGCACGCGATCTCGCCAGTCAACCAGATCTTCCTTCCTCTTGCGTGCGCCGACTGGTTTTCGAGACTCGATGAGACTAGAATCTAGCACTCGGTCACCGTCTTCGAGTTTGATCACAGGCTCCATCCCGTATGGGGCGTGTTGTCCTAACAGTTGCCAGATACGGAGCTCTTCAGTTTTGCTGGTCTGTTGGTCAATATGCTCTGCGTGGGTATCTTCAGAGGGTTCGTGATCTGGTGCCACTCCTTCGTCCTCTGAATCTGGAGGGGATGAATGCGATCCAGATCTAGGGGAAGACAGGACCTCGGACATTTCATCATTGTCGTCTTCGTCCTCATCAGCGACTTCTCCTTGTGTCTCTGATGGATGGCGAGAAGCACTTTCTTCGCGAGACGCTATTGAGCCTGATAGAGTAGCTTCGACCTCGTCATAACTCATGTAGTTTGTCGTCCAACCCTTACGGTGCCGTATATCTGCCACGTCGAGATTGCATCTGCGTGCGACTCCGATCCAAAAGTCGAATGTATCCGACTTCATCTTGAGTACGTCTAGCGCCGCCCTGACGTCGCGAGGTTTCACGACCCGTGCTATTTCACGATTACCCCATGATATGTCGCGGATGCGGGACATGGCAAAGAAAATAGACGACTGGACCAGGCGGCGTGTTATAGTCACTGCCAGGGCGTAAAAATCTGCGAATGCATCGCAGGTGAGCGACGGAGATTCATCCGCGTAGGCTATGTTTACCCAGTTGTCTTCCATGCGTGAGCCTCCAAAATTCATAAAGCAGCGCTCAGATAACTTAATCCACCTGGTGATGTTGAGTAAACCTGCAGAGAGAGCTATGCTTGACTCAGCTTGGCCGTCCGAAGATTCTCGGGTTTCTAATTGTTGCTCTATCTGCTCGGCCCTTTCGTGATCGATTATCCAATTCTCCTGGTGCGCCTTCCTTCCCAAGGTGTCTTCGGAGGCCTGTTCTTCTAAGGACAAAACTTCAGCAAATTCATCCAGAGCTTCACAGCATTCCTGACTGATTTCAGCTGCCGCCTGCACGTCTCCCAGGACAATTGTACGGGTGTGACGCTCGAGAAGATGCTGATGTTCGAGACCAGACTGGAGAAGCTTGATATAGTCGAGGACCTCTAGCTCAGACTTGGTTCCAATGGCTTTGGAAATATCGCTTATGCCGTCCAATCCCTTCCTAGCAAGGGCGTTGAAAAAGACATCTTTCTCGCTGGAGGACCAGGTGACAGCTCCGTTCTGTGTTGGTTGATGTGTCTCTGCTTCGTCAAACTTGGGAATTCCGGAGACATCATTGACCATATCCTTCAATAGCTGACGATACGACTCTATAGCATCCTTTGTAAACCCTCTCCGGCGGTTTCGATGGGCGCTGTATCGTAATCCTTTGGATGACCTAGAATGTTGGCTTGTTCTGCGATTCTCTCCTTCAGATTCATCCGATGACTCGATCCTCAAAGCCTGCAGCGGCGGAGAAGACGCTGGAAACCCCTGCCGCCGGTTTCTGCTATCTACCTCGGAGTCCGAAGCTTCTTCATCTTCATCGGGTTCGTAAAGACTTGAAGTGCTCATGATGTTTATACTGGGCGAGGCCCGAGCGTGTTACACGCCGAAGACCTGGAGGATCCGGGAGGAATTGAGGAAACATCACACCGAGTATGTGATTATGCAAATAGGAGCAGATTCAGAAACATCGGCACTCAGAAACTTCTCAGGATGTGGTAGCTGCGAATTCATGCCCGCATCGAAGAAATTCCCAAAGATTTTTGGACGGAGCAAAGCCTGTTTGCGCTGTTTGTCTGCCGGAGCTCCGCCATTTCGCCGCAGATCGTCAAGACAGTCTACTTTCCTTATCGAACAGCAACGCTCCGTTGAATATTGGGAATTCGCATGGAGTCTTTCCTAGGAGGATGGAGGATGTTTCGGGTTCTACGATGGTCGCTGCGCCGCCCTCTGTCCCAGAGAGCAGTTCCACGGCTCCCTTGGAACAGACGTCTGAACTCTACAAGATCTACGAGATCTAGTCCGCTGCTGGCTGCTGGCGAAGTGCCTTCTAGTGATTCACCGCTGCCAGGGGGTATTCGTCTCCGGCAGTATCAGGAGGAATGCATACAGTCCGTGCTGAAATATGTCGGCGACGGCCATAAACGACTGGGTATATCTCTAGCAACTGGCGCAGGAAAAACGGTTGGTAGAAGCTGTCTATGGTGTATGTCTGCTGTCTTGGGGCTAATTAATTCTGTAATCTAGGTCATTTTTACCCAGTTGATCGGCCGTATACCTCCTCGTACCGAATATGCGAACCAGACATTGATCATAGTTCATCGAAAAGAGCTTGTTGAGCAAGCAGCCCGCCATTGTCGACTGGCGTATCCTGACCGGACCGTCGAGATCGAAATGGGAAATAATAAGGCCTCAGGCGCAGCTGATATCACTATTGCTTCTATACAAAGCCTAATATCTAGGGGTCGCATAGAGAAACTCAATCCCGATCGCTTTAAGCTCGTGCTCGTCGATGAAGCCCATCATATTGTGGCGCGGTCCTACCGTGAGGCACTTGAACACTTCGGATTGAATGAAGCGTCTGAAGAGTCGCCTATTCTAGTAGGGGTCTCTGCAACATTTTCCCGTTTTGACGGACTGAAACTGGGCGCCGCGATAGACCACATTGTCTATCATAAGGACTACGTCGACATGATCGGGGAACAATGGTTGGCGGATGCGGTATTCACAACTGTGAAATCAGAAGCAGACCTGTCTGGAGTCCGTAAGGACAAATTCGGAGATTTTGCTATAGGTCAACTCTCCGAAGCAGTTAACACCGAACAAACAAACAATATAACCGTGCGTGCATGGCTCTCAAATGCAAGTGACCGGAAATCGACACTTGTATTCTGCGTCGACATCGAGCATGCTAGGCAGCTCACCGCAACCTTTCGCGAGCACGGTATTGATGCCCGATATATTACCAGCTCTACTCCGAAGGATGTTCGATCTGAACAACTACGCGCATTCAAAGACCAGGAGTATCCGGTTCTGCTGAACTGCGGTCTGTTTACTGAGGGAACTGATATCCCCAATATTGATTGTGTTCTCCTTGCTCGACCTACGCGGTCGAAGAATCTCTTGATCCAGATGATTGGAAGGGGGCTTCGATTGCATCCTGGCAAGAAAAACTGCCATATTATCGATATGGTTGCCTCCCTGCGTGCTGGGGTGCTCTCTACACCTACACTATTCGGGCTCGACCCGGACAAGGTGCTTGAGAAGGCAAACGCGAGAGAACTATCCGAGAACGCCGCACTTGAAATTGGATCAGAGTCCCAAGAGAAGGGACTCTCCGATGAGGATGATGTAAATGTCACATTTACGAAGTACGACAGCATCTTCGACCTGCTCGGTGATGTTCATCGTGAAAGGCACATCAGGTCCATTTCGCCTAATTCATGGGTACGGGTGGATCAAGCTCGATATGTTCTTGTCGACCGATCTGGCTGGCTTACCATCGAGAAGGACGAGGAATCAAACCTGTTTGCTGTACGGCATGTCACAAAATTCACCCATGATCAGACAGAGGCAACCGTCTACACCCGCCCGCGCGAGGTTGCCACAGCACCTGACCTCGACCAGGCTGTTCGTGCCGCTGATACCTATGCCAGCGGTATATTCGAGAAGTCTTTTATCTCTAGTCACCAACGTTGGAGGAGCGCACCCGCGACACCCACCCAACTTGCCATGCTGAATAAACGGCGCGTGCATACGGAGCCGTTTCGACCCGAAGACCTCACGCGTGGCCAAGCGGCCGACATGATCACGAAGCTGAAATTCGGCTTGAAAAAGCGGATGGCAGCGATGCAGACCAAGCAGCGACGACAGCAACGTCTCGCGGCGGAGAAGCAGGAATTTGAGGAGTTGAAGCGTCGAGGCGATGTGAAAGTCGGTCCTCTAAATGCGGCGTAACGTGTCTTCCAGCTGCCATTAGGCAAGACATCTACTTCGCGGGCGTCTTCAGCTCGATATACTTTTGTTGTCTAGGGTGAACATAGCAAAAAGTAAGCAGCCACATGCGCAGTTGAAAGGCTAGACGGCTCATTTAATCCAATCACAAGGCGCACTTGAAATATTGGCTTTCCAGATACACCTCGAGCTCTTCCCGCTCGATTGCAAGTCGGTCCAGACATCTGCCAAATTCCGCTGTCCCTCTCAACTATCTGACGCAATCGGGAATGATCACCCTAGGCGGAGAAGCATTCTATGAACCATGAATCATGAAGAGAAATGATGATGGTGAAAGGTTAAAAGAGCCAAAAAGAGCCATGGCTTGATAGTCAGATGTTAAATGGATTATGTCAGATCAGATTCCCCATGTACATTTGGAGATGTCTCCACCCCAAATATACATACTCCATGAATAATGTCAACTCAATATTAACCACGTTCCTACTTAACGTCTTCTCATCCCCTCAGTCGATCAATCCAATATCAGACTCCTCGTCCTATCATCAAGATATTTCTCCATCGCCGATATATCAACATCGTCTGCCGTCTATAAAATCCAGAAACCAGAGAAATTCCACTTCGTCCCCAAATCCATCTAGATATCTACATTCAAAACTCCACAACAGAAACAACCATGTCCGTCCCAACCCCCGATGAAACCACCACCAGAAACATAAAAACAATCGCCTTCTTCGGCGCAACCGGCGGCAGCACAAATGCCTGTCTCACCCACGCCCTCCAAGCCGGCTACCACGCCGTCGCTCTCGCGCGCACTCCCTCAAAACTCACATCCCAACTCCTAAACCAAGGCCTCAGCCAAAACACCCTCGATTCCCAACTCCGCATCGTCCAAGGCGACGCCACAGACCCAGCCGCGGTACGAGAGACGATTCTCCTCTCACCAACTCATCTCGTATCCCAGATCGTATCTGGCCTAGGCAGTTTCCCCGTCCTCTCCAGAGGCTCGTTCTTCCTCCCTCACATCACCCTCGACAATCCAACTATATGCGAATCAGGCGCGAAAGCCCTCCTCTCCGCCCTCCGATCTATATACTCCAACTACCCGTCCCTCGAATCATCCAAACCCCTCCTCACAGTCATATCTTCCACGGGGCTCACGACGTCGCCGACGCCCACCGATCTCCCCTTCCTCGCTCTGCGGATGTATCACTTCCTCGGCGCTGTCCCGCGCGCGGATAAGATGCGCATGGAAGCTCTCCTCTCCGTGTCCCAAACGGCAGACCTAGTCTGTGGCGTGGTCATCGTCAGACCGAGTCTGTTGAAAGGGAGCGGGAATGTCACGGGCGAGGGAAAGGGGTGGAAAGATATTCGGGTGGGAAAGGAAGAGAGCCCGGCGGTGGGGTATACGGTTACGAGAGCGGATGTGGGAGAGTGGATTTTCGAAGAGGTGGTGAAGAAAGAAGGGGATGACTGGATTGGTGAGAAGGTGAGCTTGACGAGTTGAGTTGAATTGTTTGAGATTATTGTGTTGGGTTGAGGAATCGGATTATTGCTTGGATATGGTTTGATATGAGAATAATGATGATAACGACAATAATACTGTAAGCAGCGGGTTTGATGCTGCGTTTGGAAACTAGTTCTATTCCCTTGATTATAATACAATCTCCGCCTTAGCCGAAGTTTTGCACTAATATCAAAGAAATGGGTAGTTCATGCACGTTTTCCCATCATGTTGAGCCGTCCTCTCTTCGACAGATATTCGACAATTACAGGACATCGTTACTCGACTGAACATATGTATCGTGGTAACTGATTAATTCCTTCGATTCGTCCGCTGAATTCTATGTAGATTTGTATACATCCCAACTCCACCGCTTTCGCCTCAGTCGAGAATGAAAAATAACAATGCGAAGAAGTAACATGCGCAGCCTGTCCGACAGGACGACTGCCAAGGGCAGTAGGTATATATGGCAAGAGCCAGAGAAGTTGTTGCTCCAGCAGAGCTGCGGGTGGGTGGTGGAGAGGAGCCGACCCGCGTCGCCAGTTGGCACAGGAATCTAACTGGAAAAGAACGCGGCAAATGCCCAAGGCCAGATGTATCGGTGTATCTAGGCAAAGAAAAGAAAGATGCAACAAGAATCTTGAAAGGCAAATCGAGACAGCTCGCCATGCCATGCTAACGCTGATACAATCATCGTGCTGTACAGTATAGATCGCCCGCTGAAGGCCAAAAACAGTGCATTCGCTCCCAGAAACACGTTACTCCGGGGCAATGATCAAACAGAACCGGAAGTCGCCAGATAAGGCGGCTGGTGATTAATAGTAAACAAGAAAACTCAACATACGCAAGAAGGTTTAAGGCTTCTTCTTCACATGACTTCCGCCTGCTTCCGAAACAGCAGTCACGATATCTTCTCCCTCGAGGATGCGGTACAATGACCCTAGGGAGAGACTGCTGCTGAAGAAGTAGATGCCAACCAACCACGCGGCGACGATGTTGGCGAGGTGGTGAAGAAGGTAAGCATATGAAACACCGTATATAGCGGAGTAAACGGCAAGGGCGAAGAAAAGGACAGAAGTAAGATGCTTAAATCTGGAAGTTTGTTAGGCCTGGATCCATCTGTCATCGCTCCGATCGACGAACTTACCGTGTAGTGACCCGGGGAATCATAGTCCCGGTCGTCATGGTCTCAACAAGGAGGATAAATGGCATTATTGATAGAACATTATGATGCGACGAGAACGGCGTGAACCAGTGCACCAACAAGTTATGCACCCACACGAGAAGGACGAGAACGTTTATGGGCAGGATCCACAACATGAGGATCAGAATTGAATGGGCGTAATTAAAGAAGTTGGAATGGGCAGTCGATTTCTGCAAATCATCAGCAAATGTTGGCGAGTTCGGGCTGAGAGGTAGTACCGTTTCTTTTACGTGCCACATCGCGCGCACGGTGGTTGCTAGTTGGACGATACATGCAACCATATAGGCGAACTGATACGGGATCACGGTTGAAACAAGGAATAGAAGGATAGCAGTGTTGATGATCCTCCTCCTGGGAGTAGGAGCAGAAAATATCGGTAGATTCCTGATGAAACAGTCAGAGATTGAGTCCACTGGTTCAATAGATTCCAACTTACCCCTTGTCATCTCGTCGGATGTAACCCGACCTGCTCCGGAAAAGACCATACAGGAAAGAGAACACGGTGAGGAGGAACAGAACGACATAGTTGAGGACAACGCAGATAGCAAGACTGATCAGCCCGAAGAGTGGGACCAGGAACCAAAAGAAGGCATCTTGAGAGCCGAGGAGAAGGTCATTCTTTGTGAAATCAATAGCTGATTCGGTTGCATTCGTCCGCCAATGGAAAGGGTCATCGTTCGGCGGTAGTCTTCTCGACGTGGCCAGAGACGAGGCGAAAAAGGACAGCGCCAGCATCAGAAGTGGTAGAGACGATCGGAGAGACAAACTCAAACTTTCCAAGAAAGTAATGAAATAGCCCGTTTCATCGTATACCTGGAACTGTTTCCGGAGAACAATCGCGACAACAAGCAGCGGAAATGCAGCGAAGACCGTTCTATAGCGCATTACAAGTTCCCCAAGACTGCCAGAGATATCCACCTTGAGTGAGACCTTGACGGGAGAACCGCAGGTCGGATCTGACCACAGCTGGAAGGAAATACCGCCCAACGTAGACTGTTCGCGGAGAGGCGGAGGCATAAATGGTGCAACTCCGTGCAGATTTACCTTGACATTCTTCACATTGACAAAGAACTTGGACTCGTTCGGCTCCGGGATAGACTGACGCAGCAACGGGGTGAAAAGTTCGTGCCTGTCGCCACAGCCATGGTTCCTCACACTGAGCTTGTATGCAAGCAGACTCGAATGTAAGGAAGGGATCTTGATCTCCGTCAACATTGGGCGATTCGCAGGCAGTCTCACATTCAGGCCAGCGCTGAGGAGACGGCCCAAGCCAACTTTGGTCTGGATCAAAGAATCGGAGCTGTCCGAGAATTCTGCGACAACCCAACCTCCTGTGGGCGAGTTGGCCTTGTCGACTACTGCAACAAATTGGTGTTCCGCCAGGTCTTCCAGGTCATACTGGAGATAGGAGAATGGCCTGGTTCGATCAAAGGGGTGTTGAGATTCACGGGTTGACGCTGGCAGGTGAATTCCATCCTCCGCTGCGTTCTTACAGGCCAGGCGAGTAGAACCCGCACTGCCACCAGACAAATCCATGTTCATAGAAAAGACAGCTGCAGAGTTCCCGCCTTGAAGCGGGAACACAGTACAGAACAAAACCTCGAGGTTACCATTGCCGCCGGTCTTGTCAAACACCTGATCTGTGAGAAGTGTGAATTTCTTTCCCGGAACTCCTTGAGGTGGTACGGGAAGCAAATGTGCTTCAGGCTCCTTCCGGCGTCCAAAACTACGAAGGACAAGTCTTTCACCCTGCGACAGGATCGAGTTGGTGTTGGCTTCGAGTGTCAACAACGTATTCGGCTCTTTGCGTGGTAGACTCCTCTCCGCAACCGATTCCAACCCGGTCAGGTACCACTTCTTTAGGATTCTCATTCTCTCTGCTCTAGGCTTGGTCTGACTGGAACGACGGACATCGATGATGTCAAAGAGAGACTTGATTATTGCCTTGCGGAACTGGTCACACCATGTAATAGACAGGTGATCCATGCCGATCCAGACATCGGGCATGGTGGAGGTGAATACCGTGAAGCCGTGGGTCTCAGGAACGAGCGATGAGAGACTTGCATAATCCGACGGGACGACCGTGTCGCGGCCACCACCGGCGATAGAGATGAGTGTCACATGCCAAAGAGGGTTATTGTTGGCCCATGTCTGAGAATAAGCCTCCCTCCAGTAGTCGTTGATTTGCTTATAGGTCTGCACCACATCGGAGTCAAAAGAAACCGGGGGTTTCGCATGAGGCGTAGACATGGTGATGATAGTGTTGACTGAATTGGCTTGATAATTGGCCATGGTCAGCGCCGTCCTGGCGACGATTCCTCCCATGGAGTGTCCAATCAGTATCACCGAGCTCGGATCGGGCAGATCAGGGTCTCGTCGGGATCGTCGCGGATCATGGTAGAGTGAGAGAATATATGCCAATGCTTCGTTCACATACTCTGCCTGGTCGAGCAGGGTCTGGCCGTGAAAGGCCGCCATATCCTCGTTGAAATCAATCATGAAGAAATCCAAGCTCCGGGTACCCGATTTTAGACGCTCGTCGTCATGTCGTACGACATCGAAATAGTGCCTCGAGGCTTCTGCGGCCAATGATCGGACTTGCCTGTAACTGCCCGCATTTCCAGGAAGGAATAGAACGGGTGCTCCATTGAGCTGCAATACATTATCAGCATTGAACTGCGAGAAAGAAGAACCCATCAAAAGAATCAAGTTGCCAGAGAGTTCCCTACCCCGATATTTTCCTGACTATACATGTCCACCCCTTCTTCCCGATAGAGGTATAAATTGTATTTGGTCGCAAAGCGCGTATGCTCCGTATCAAATCCAAGCATCTTGATGAACGTGGGACTCATCATGGGCACATCACAGCCATCTGCGCCCACTTCGCGTGTCGTAAACGAGCGTACTATCCACAACAGCGAGATCATGCCCAGAAAGGTCACGAACAGGGTCCCGATGGACGAGGCCCATGGACTGCGCCATCGCGACTGGCGAAAGCGTCGAGCTTCGGGCGATGCCTCCATCATGAACCGCTGAGTACCCAATGGCATCATCGCCGGGGGTTTAGTATCGGTGGTCGACTGTTGCGACGAGGGCGTTGGCGGGTTCCTCCACGCGCTGGAGGTACGGGATCGTGGGGTCGAGACGGCGTTGTCTCGACGGAGGTCGATGCTGGGGCCCCTTCTGGCTACCTGCGACCGCGACTTCTCTGGTGTTTCGTAGCCGTTTGCTCCATGGCCATCCTCTGTCGACGTTCGCGAGACCGGGGTGTCTTCAACGCCGTCTTCGACCGGAGAGCCAGACGAGCGTCTGTGCATTGGAGGAGGCGGGGAGAGCACTCATCCAGCGCCAATGCTTGACGGATCCAACGGACAGGATCGATCGGAGGATTCTCAGCAGTCGTAAGGCGACGTAAGGGGGATGGCCTGCGAGAGGGAGCGTCGTGAAGACTTTCGACCTGGCGGTTCTATCTAGAGTAAAGGAGAGGGAGAAGGCGCGGCGGCGGCAGCGAAGCGACCGACGGCGGCGATTGGTGGCTGAGCACAGGGCAGAGCTTTTTTCGGCGAGAGAAACGAGCGACTGGATGGTTGGTTTGATCAATCAACCAAGTAGTAACTTAACTAGTTAATTAACTAATTAAGTTAACGGGTTCAGCGAAGCGATCGGAATGCGCTGACGGGGACGGGCTGGCAGGAGGCGCAGGGAGCGTCAAGGTAGCTGGCACGAAGGAGTAGAAAAGAAAGGGAAGAAGAGAAGAACAAAAGAAGCATCCAGGAAGATCGAAGCCAGTAACGCAGCTTAACTTAGTGAGAAGTAGATCTGGTTCTGTCTGTCTCTGCTCTCTCTCAAGTCTCCAACTAACAATTCTTAACCAACTAGTTCACTATAGTAGGCCGGAGACGGGAGGCCACGGCATCTCCGGGCGCACTCAAACCGGTCTGGACCAGGACCCTTCGTTTCAAGGGATCGATTTCTATAATAGTATCTATTCGAGAGCGTCCGTTATTCCCTGTAACTATTGTTTGATTACCTGAGCTACAGACTACTGTCGCCTACGCTCAACACTGCAGATATCCTGCACAGTATGGACCTGTATAATACTGTGTACTTGTGCTTTTTCATTATTCATAACTAATTCTTATTAACGATGTGCTCCATACTTAACCAACTACAGTAATTAACACTTATTAAGGACCCCGTTAGATCTCTCTCCCCACAGATAACCTCCCTCGCAGCCTTTCTCTCGCTCTGCTTAAATACGATCGTCCGCTTATCAGCACGCAATCTTCGCGCTTGATGACACGCCCCTTGCCCTCGAACAGCTAGGACCGCGTCGATCGATGTTTATCCCAAAATAGAAATCGTGTCTCGGACTTTAACTGTGTCAAGCTTTTGATGTCTTCAGTGGAGTATCTACGAAGTAATAACAGTTTATTTGATGCCATAAATTTATCTAACATCTCATGCTCGACCTACTCCGTAAATACATCCCTCTCTTGCATCGCACAGCCACATAAGCTGCATAACAGAGTTGGTTTCTTATCTCAGCCATCACCATCGCTAACTCGTTCCTATCGCATTCTCCCAGCTACAACCATCCTATCACAATCCGTGCACATCCCGCGCGGCTTAGGATACATCCCCATGCATGCATCGCTAGCTGTAGTAGTGTCTTATGCATGCACATTTAACTAACTAGCTACCCCCAGCTACCAACTATTGCTCTCCCGACTCAATTCTGCCAGAACCTGGTTCACAAACCTGGTTCACATCGATGACATCCCGCCTGGATGACCCTAGCTCCTCGTCCGGTCTCAGACCAAGGCAGCCACCAGCCAAGAAAAGACCCTGTTAGAAACCAGAGCTCAAGAGCCATGCATCGCATAATAATGATATTGATTCGTACTTCGAGACGCTTGAACCCCGCACGCACTCGTCCGCGTGATGTCAAAGCGGTGCACTGTTGACCTTGACATAATAACCTGCTTTATAAAGACGGTGTCTCGTCGGATGCTTATTCTCCCTATCCCTAGTCTTTCATTCCCTCTTAAGCATCGTCGGGATGGAACGTGTTTCAGAGCGCAGAACATCGTTTCCGTTTCCGTTTCGAACATTCGTAACTCTCGTCTGATCTCAACCAAGAAATGGAATCAAACCTACGCACTTACTATACATGCTTACATGTGTCTTCATCCACTCATCTACGCGCCAACGCAGCGCTAAATGCCATACATGTAGAAACTGGGTCTCGTCGCACCGACCGACTGGAAGAGAAAACAGGATCTCAACCTAAGCTAATTTAGCTTACCTTCTATCCTACAAGTTACAGCACATCTTAACTTGGTCACTTACAGGTCAGTGCTGTCTAATTTCGTCTTAATTTTCTCGCCGGGTTCCTTGATAGCTATACCATATCCCGGGACTTGGCCGATGAGTAAAGAAAAAATGAAACAAATTAGCCTATTCCATGAGGAGAATTAACTCTCAGCGCGACATGTAAAGCATAAAGCAATGGGCGCGATGTTATTATATTCAATTAAGCAGATTCTGACTATGATCTTATTGTTCACTTCTTGCTTTATCCTTTCATTTATAGTGGCACATAATGGCTAATTCATCTCTTGAAGCCGAATCTGGATGTAGTATAAGGACCCCATCGCTGCAAAACAGAGTATTCACGCGCATTTTTCCCGCCGTCCTCAAACTCCGTCCTATCTATATGGGAAGACAATTCTAGCTGACTTCGTTAGTTTGGATTACTCCTGCGTGGAAGATATATGATTCATTTTCATATCTTCAGAACAACATATAGATCCAACCGGGAAAATCATCCGTCAGTAACTTATTGATCAGAAGTTTACATAGCGAAGCGGAAATAAAACGTGTCTTTCAAGTATTCTTTTCATAATTCTAACACTGAAGAATGTTCAATCCGCTCCAGACATGTGTCTAACTATGATGATCTTCAAAACCAGCACGGAAACAAAAACATGCATATATACAGTACATTCAAATACATAGAACCATCATATACCCTCCCCATCAGCTCTTTTCCTTCTTAAAGTGCGTAACGCATCCATAAACCCGGACGCACAGCACCTATATCCATCCACCTCACTTCCGCCCATCCATCCTCTCACTCCGCTCATCACCAGAACCACCATCCTCTTTCTCCTCGTCCATATACAACCCATTCTCCTCAACATACTCAATCACCCCCTTCGGAATCAAATACTCCACACTCATTCTCTGCTGCACTAGATTCCGAATCTTCGTGCTCGATATCTCATTCGGCACCACCTGCGGGATCCGATGGATGTTGTGTTCCCATTTCTTGAGACTATTCAGTGCATCATTTAAATCAGTCCCGGCGCGCTCGACGACGAATACGCCAAAGTCACCGAGGATATGTTGGAGGTCTGTTTGGGTCCACAGATCGGGGGAGGACATGCTATGCAGATACCGTATTAGATTCTAGACAGAAAGAAGGAAAGAAAAGAAAAACAAACAACGGATAGAGTCTACGACTAGGATATGCTTACGTCTCAATCAAATCCGCCCCGGCAAGAAGAGCTATCCGCGCTTTCGCCCGCTTACCACTAGCATCTTCGATCCCGCCTAGAACAGAGTTGATTTCATATTCGAAATGGTCCAGGACTTTAGCCGTGGGCAAGTAATCCGGTTGAATAGCTTCCCAGGGGTCCGTATTAATCCATTTCGATGTCTGGACCGCTAATTGGCACATGTGGATCCTATGTGTCTGTTAGTTTCTCGTGTACCAGTTATAAAACGGCGACAAACATATGTGCATGCATATATATAAGACAATAAAACCACTCAGACTCACCTATGAACAGCACCAACCAGCCCCGTCTTCTCATACGCATCCGACACAGGCGAGAGATACCCGCCCACGACCTCAAATTCGGTATTCATCCTCGCAAAGTCCGAGGCCATCGAGAACATGCGCAAGTGCAGAAAGGTTGGCGGTGAATAACTGCCACATGCAACGAGAACCAAAGGTGTTTTACCGGATTGCGTACACCGTTGTAGCTTTCCCGTTGGGAAATGATACTTCTCCGGCCTCAGTTCGGATGCGGGTATCAGGTCGCATGAAATGGTAGAGCTTGCCATTGTGGTTCTTTCTTTGAATATGCACAGCGAAGAGGAGAAATGGCTGGTGCGTATGGTTTATGATGTATTACTTGCTTGGTAATTTAAATCCTCTGGAGTGAAGCCATGTTGTAGCAAATGTAATACCAATGACGGGAGTAGATGGAGACTACTCGATGAGAAACATCTATACTTATTCAGTGAGGACCAAGAGGAAACTATGTCACTGGATCTTCTATCTGATATGATAGAAAAAGATGAGCTGTATCCTGAAGCGCTCGAGATAGACAGCCTCTGTGCGCGTTGAGAAACTGGATAAACCGGGCAGACCACGTGAGGTTAAAGTTACCGTATATATCACGTGACATGTATATTCATTAAAGGTCTGAGTTGGACGTGCTAAGATGGCATCTTGTCAATATCGATATCATGTTGGGATACGATCACTTCGGAGTCTACCTACTCCATACCAATGATTGACGTTACAGAGTTAAGCTTAGGATCACAGGGCAGCATTCGCGAACCCATCACAAACGAGCAAGAGATACAAGTGCAGCTATGTGCAAGTCGACTTCATTTGATATTGTACCAAAGTAACATGACATCACACGGTCATGAAGAATAATCATTATATATAATCCAACCCCTCAAGCGTGTCGTGAGTCATCCACTGCATAAGAGAATAGAATCCATGGGTATCTCGTTCCGGCTATTCAAGTGCATACGACATCTTCATATGGATGAGTTCAGTGTCCAACGTTTTCTCTCTCGACGGCGACTCCTTTCTCTGGGTCAGTCGTGTCGAGAGTGCCTCTGGTGGCAGCCACCTCGGCGAGGTCGCTGTCGTGCTCAATGTCGAATTGCTGTCCCAGGTTTTCCGGTCCGAAGAAGGTGATGATGATCACGTATGCAAAGACACAGCCCATAAAAATGCAGATAACTTTGCCATAGTCGTAACGGCTCTCTCCGTCCTTCGCCGGCGGGAGTGGGAAGCGCTCACCGATAGTGGACTCGATAGTTGAACTGGCAGATGACACCAGATTGCCGAGTTGGTACGCAGTACCAACAGCAAAAGTACGGATTGGACCCGGTGACAGCTCCATCAGATGAATGGGAATGACACCCCATGCTCCCTGGACACAGAATTGTTCGAAGAAGGCAGCCGCCATCACGTTCTTAGACGTCACGAATGTATAGGGGTACAAAAGTGCACCACCCAAAATACTGATAACGATGATAGAAAAGCGGCGACCAAACATTCCACTAGCCCAGCCACAGACCGCACCACCCGCCATGGCACCGAGGTTGGCAACGACTTGGGTAACGGTAACCGCATCGGCGGAGAAATTGAACTGGGCTTTAAGGAGTGTGGGGTAGAGGTCCTGAGATCCATGGCTCTGTATGAAACGGTCAGCCAAATATCCCACACCACATGGAAAAAGTGCCAAATAATTGGAAGGATTGTTGACTCACCATGAAGTTAAAGCCGGCCATCAGCAGAACCAAGTAGATCAGGATCAGCCAGTGACGCTTAAGAGCAACTTTGCCTTCTGAAAGGAAGGTACCAGCCACTCCTCCACGCATTTCTGCGCGAGCCTCTTGTCGCTCTTGGAAGGCTTTCGTCTCAGGCAGACAAAGACGGAAGATGATGAAGAGCACAGGGGGGCAAGAAGCGAACCAGTAGAAGGGCCTCCAGCCGTGCGGTGTCGTATCAACGAGAGCGCGCGCGAAGGCTGCGGCCAGCAAATACCCAAAAGCGTAACCCTGTTGGAGCAGACCAGAGACCACGCCACGGGCCTCGAAGGGACAATCTTCGAGTGCGGTGGCTGCCGCATTGCCGTAGAGACCACCCATGGCGATTCCAAAGAGGGCGCGGCAGGCCAGGAACTGCTTATAGGTCTGACAGAAAGACGTTCCCAACTCGAGGATAATGAACAAGACATTGTTCACGACGAAGGGCCACTTTCGTCCATATCTATCCGAAGCAATACCGAAAATAACGGCACCGACAGAACGGAGCATCAGAACGAGTGTGATTCCCCATGTTATCTCCGAATTGGACTTTCCGAAGTACTCTGACAGCTGAGAGACCGTGAGAGAGACAGTGAAGAAGTCAAAGGAGTCCCACGTCCATCCTAGAAACGCGACCTAATGGCATGGTTAGCTGTGGATATGGATATAAGATAATCACGCCCTCCACGAAAAGGATGGGACGAGTGGATATCTGGGCAACAAAATACATACAGTAAAAAATAACCATTGCTGTCTGTTCAACAGCATCAGAGCTTTGATTGGGTTGGGCACCGAGTGCATGGGCGGCTTGAGGGTAGGAATACGAGTGATTAAAAACCGGCCAATGCTGGAGAAGCTGAGCTGGTTCTCCTGCTCCTGCTGAACCGGAGCCTCCAGCTCTGCCCTCTGCGACTTGTCCTGTGTGTCTGCCATCTTGTACTAGAGTACAGATGTGCCCTTCTGTAAAAATGTCACCAATAGAGGGGCTGGCCGCTAGATATGGACTGATATCCCAGCAATAACGCTATGAAACCCAGGAAGGAGACCACCACGAGGTGAGTCCAGAGCAGGGAGCTATTCTCTGGACACCGAGCTGGCCGCACAAACTGAAGAAGCAGGACAAAGGGAAGAGCGAAGGAGAGAGATGTGGAAGAGGCGAGGATAAAATACTCTAAACGCGGCGCGACTAAGTCCTGAATGTTCCCCCGCGACAGGCCGTGCGTGCCTCTTTCCCGGCAAACGAGCATGGCTACAACCCGATCTGATGCGCAAGCGAATGGCACAAGCGGAGGATTCCCGATGGCAGAGAGTGGCCCTACCATACCATACATCATGCTGGATTTGCCGATCGAGGTGAGGGGATCCATCGAGAGGAGAAACAGCCGGACTGGGGAAAAGTGTAAATCAAGCAAGCCGAACTAAACACTACGGGGAGTCTGGGGACAAGCGGCCCGGCTGGCCTATCGCAACACCTGGAATCTTCGCTTGGCCAGGCAATAATGCGGATTCTGAGCGAGCCCGTCGAGTCTCCGTGATCGGGACGGCTGAGATCTGCTCGTTCTGACCAGAGGAAAACGGTCTCCGGCTGGCTCATCCAGACTCTGGCTTGAAGCCGAGTGTCTCTCTCTTCGGAGCCGGATGCGGACGAGGCTCGGGGAGAAAATAACCTCAAACGTGCCTGACAGGGCCACGAGGGAGCTCCAGGCACAGCAGCTAGCGAGGTTCATCGTCCTCTGTGTTCTCTTTTTGCGTGTTTCTGAAACCATACTGACATGCTGTGCCATAGTGCTCATACCTCTTTTTTTCTCCGAGATGTTCTTGCCAAGTGCGACAAGCTCACCGTGTCGCACAGCCAAGAAGCCCTACTCCACGGCGCTGCAACATGGGCGCCACGCGACAATATCCGGGGAAGAAATGGACGCATCCGGGATACTGAGAAGGTCAGCTGTTGGAGTTCCAGCAATCAGATCCCTCTGTCCTGTCTGATCGAATCTATTTCTGAAGAGCGACTGAAGCTCGATTGCCTCGTCTATCCAGAACAGCTGTCTCGACGACCACCAGACATCCTCATCGCTGAAAACAAGCTGTGGCGGCGCTGGACCGGTGAGTCTGCCTTCTTAGTCCCAGCTTAGTCGACGCCAAAGCGCCTTAAACTTTCTCCAGTTTTCCCGCTTGTTCTTTCTTCTCCACACATCGCACGCAAGTGCTTTATTACCCCGAGTGGCGATCAATAATAACGATTGTTGGCCCATGTATGTCACGAAATTATCCGCCAGGCCGTCGCACAACTAGCCAGGTTCTCTCTGATCCTGTTGGACGGCTAAATCAAGATGGAACACATGATCTCTGCATTTTGAAGTGGCACGCTTTTCAGTCGCTTACCCTCTAGCAGAATGTGCGCACCGTCTCAAGCACAATGGGCGTTGTACTTGTGCCACTTTTAGTGTACGGAGCAGAGTACAGAACAGTAAGTACAGCAGACGGCGCAACCTGCCCGAACAAGAAACTAGGAGTATCTATGATATAACTCATATTTCCCCAGACCCCGGAGCTTCCCCGACGGACTGCATCCCCTCATGTTAGCCTCTTGGGTCAAGCGGATAGATCCCTGCGTGTGCGCGCCTATCATCTGTTTCAGAGCGGCACACGCGAGAAATAGGACAGACACCTAGCTGACCGCATCTGCTCTGATGTCAATCGAGCAGAAATCATAGGTCGGGGTTACTTCGGGTGTCTACAAAAGTACCAGTAGGGGGCCGTTGCGCCGAGTATGGGGTAGGTTGGTAGATAATTTAAGACCTCATAAAGTTCCTCTCTCGCTGCTAGACACGGCTGGCCGCCAATACCTCTTAGATAACAGCTTGGCGCTGATATTCTAATCAAATTCCTAAGAGGTCTGCATTCATCGGAGTTTTCTAGGACAACATAGCTTCTCTCTGCTGAAAGAAAATGATAATGACCTCCCGGTGAAGAGGAATAGGCACTGGGGCGGTCTCGACCTAGGCCGATATACCAGTATAGCAAGCCTATATCGGCGTGTAGTGGATACCGAAGCTATCCACCAGCTTTAATTTTTAAATTTCGGCTTGCAAGATAAGCTACCACCAAGTAATTTTTGTTGAAGATGAAAAAGTTTTTCTGTGTCCAGGCACAGTGAGTCACCCATTAGTAGGACCACACTCCACTGCAACCAGAGTGTATCTGTGGTGAGAGGTACAGCATTCTGTGTCTGACTGTGTCACCACATATTACCCTGCGGGGCCAAAGGATCGAAGGAATTAGAAGGGCTGTGCACGAGCTTTCGATAACAACGGTCATTCGTAGAAATTCGCAAACACAATATTAAGCAAGGCTAGCAACCAGCCCAGAAGAGAAAATATCGATCTCAGTACTGTCCTACATGGCGTGTTCTAATTTGTTTTTCGACGTAAGACGACCAAGTAGCAATAATATATTAACTCAGTAACGCAGGTAGTCAAACAAAATTCGGCTCCAGGGTCCTCCAGGGTATCGTACGATTCCTAAAACCAGTTAAATGGAACGATTGCTGAAAACTATGTTTTCGGGCCTAGGGAACTGTTGAATGCGGAATCTAATATCCGAGTTCTAAACCTACTTCCAGTGATCAAACTCTCCCGGTAAAGGTACAAAAAGGGTTGTGATTAGCAAGAGAGGCTGACAGAGCAAGCTCTAATACCGGAGTCAGGGTGGTGGTAGTACCTTTTTATATGGAGGAATATAGCCTCGAGGGCTGGAATTAAATCACCTGCAGTTAGCACTCAGTTCTCGAGGAAACCACAAGATTCTCAGACATATCACGTCCCAGGATAGCGGAGACATGCGATGAGATACTCTGTTCAGGTCATATTATTTATTTATTGGCTGCTAATAACGTGGCAAAGAGATGCTGCTGACAGCGGGAGACTAGCGAGTTTGAGGCCTCAGGCGCCAATTGACAGTATCATGTTATCGACCAGGATGTGACAATCGCCCCCAAATCATTTCGCTGACGTCCACTGATGCTGTTCTCTGGTAATGACACATGATCTAGTGATAGCCTCGATGTCATGCTTCTTAAATCCGCTACTCCAGCAGCTCGTTTCTGATGGCTCGCAATAATGAGTCGTGTATATGTCCAGTGTGTTCTTTGCGGGGCACCACTCGTTGGTACCGGATGGCTTGGGGAGTGTCGTAGTGTCTACACCCATGGCCACAAGTGGTCCGAATCCTACCTGTCAGGAGTTGGTATCAAAGATGTCATGCATAGCGCTCTTTGTATCGTTCCCGTCGACCCTAAGGCACGATACGATGATCCTGACTATGGAACTACGCCCAAACTGAGACTGGGAACGGTCCCGCTGTTCGAAGACAACAGGAATCTCTTTGACCCAAGTATGAGAGTCGAGGAAGAGCCATGGGGTTTCTTCTTTCACGAACATTGCTGGGATATTCTATGCGAAGCTACCTATCCCCGAGAGGTACCTATACATACGCTAAAAGAGATCTTTATGTCTTGTCCAGCAAGCTACTGTGGTATAGACTGGGGAAACGGGTATGGTGACATATACGGCAGGTTCCTACAAGTTGTGCCAGGTTCTTCTGGACCTCTTGGTAGGCTGAAAGATCTGGAATGGAGACCGAATGGTCGTCCGGACTATATGAATGCCGTGTGGAGGTTTGATCCGCTGCGCATAGTAGAGATCGATGAGCTACTGGAAGAGAGTTGCTCTGCTTTCAATTGGAAACGGCAACTTGACTTTGGGTTAAATTCAGAAATCCAATGGTGCCCGGAGAACAAGAAGAACCCCCGCTTATGTGACCCATTAACCACCTTGCCGCCTGAGATTAGAGAGACAATCCTGATCCTACTTCCTTCCCGAGATGTGTGCAATCTCAGACTTGGATCCAGAGCATTTGCATCATTGCAATTGAGTAACGATTTCTGGGCATCCCGATTCGGTCCCGGCTTCGAATTCTCTTTTGTATTCGAATCAAGGAGATACCGGGAAGACCGCTTGTCATCTTTGTCCTGGAAAAAGTTATATGATGGCGTCAGGGGATGTTTGGCTATTCGAAGTATCCGCAATAGACGCAGGATCTGGGACCTCATGCTTCCCCTTGCACAAACACTCATATATGTTGCTGATCATCCGCTTAAAGGCATCCCTGCTCAAACGCTCTATAACCTAGAGCTTCCTCGAACCAGCATTCGGTGGAGATTTACTAGCTCATCGAAAGTTTTACAAGGACACCAACGGGATGCGGCCTGCAGAGCACTACATTCTCGGGTGATCAACTTTGACGATGCAATAGATGGAGTGTACGTCTCGTTTGTCGATTTTAGTGGTAAAGAATACGTCTCTGGGTTGCAATTTGTGCTCGCCAGCGGGAAGGTCGCTGAGCTCGGCTACATGCTGCCCAAAAGAGTATATTTGAACATTAAAAGACATAATGAGCAATTACCCGAGCCAAGTCTTCAAGGATTCTGCCTCGCCGTTATGCAGACAGGTATAGCGGCAATTTCTTTACTTTCCAGCACAGGCAAACTTTCCCAATGGGCTGGCTCGCCAGACAGTATCCCTCTCGGACTCCTCGCCGCACACGGCTCACATATTTCATCTCTGCGAGCTCATTTCGATGTAAGTATCCCAGCTGCTTGGCTTTAGCAGATACTAAGTTCACAGGGCTGCAAAATGGTGTCGTTGGGGATACCGCAAAAGGGAAAGACAACTCTCCCTCTCCGAGACACAGACTTATGGTTTCCTACGATACCTGGTGAGAACTCCAGCCTCGTCCCAGGATGCAGAAACTCTCCTTCACACTATTGTCCACTATTATATCTGGATTTTGGTGGACGGAATGGTGCGTACCTTAAAAATATTGTTTCTGTGTCATTACTGGTCTCTAGAGACAGCAATATACCCAAGGCGGTTAAGGTAGAGTACGACAGACCGATTTCCGGTTCAAAAGTTCGCATACTGGATAAATGGGGGGTTTACGATTCTGACACTCAATACGACTCTTCGGTTACCCGGGAAATCAAGTTTGCCATCGACGGCGCTAGTGGTGAATATATCACAAGGGTGGACATTGGTCATATCTACGGGGATCTAGAATCTTTTGCAGATTTCAATGTATTCCCCACTCAATTTCCCCTGGGAACAGAAAACCTAGCTGACAACGATTCGCAGATTTATACCAACTGGCGAAGACAAGCCGCATTCCCATCAGGCAGAGGATTCCATGAACCGTTCGGAGAAGAAATAAGTGACGAATCCATGGTCATAACTGGGGTCTATATCGATGTAAGCGAACCGCAATTCTACCTCAAGCGACTCACTCTGTCCACATCATATGCTAATATGCCTATAGCCAAGCTGTTTTGGTGAAGAACGAGGGCGAGGCGGCGTAGTAGCAGAGCCCCTAACCACCTAATACTGGAATGATGAAGGCAGATCCTTAGTGGAAGTGAGCCTTGTGACTATTTAACATGTCAAATATGCATATCCGTATTAGGAAATCAAGAACAGGCGATTGTCAAATCAACAAGTTATAGTTTGATCCACCTAACATCTTAGATGAGATGTCGTACAGTAGACTCGACTAAAAGGAAGGAGTCATTAGAGGGTTAAACCCCGGATCTCATATATTATCTTCCTGCTTTGGGTAATATATCGGCATCCAACTTCTTCACCACACAAAGAGCTCATGTATGCTGCCACTACCCTACACAGAAAGTATAAAATAGCCAATATTCGCCATCATATTCCTTTGAATATAGATTAAAGAAAACAGTTTGGACTGAAGTATTGAGGATAGGCAGTGCCTATGCATTAGTGAGGCAGCATGGAGGATCTGGGGCGTAAATAGTTGATATACTGCGGTACCCTCCTATGCGTTATCTTCCGGAGCTAGATGGCGTGTTCCTATCCCCCAGAATGAAGCAAAGAGAAGGTGCTAACCCACCAATAATTTATCGCTAAGCGGCAAGGTGGCCATATGTATATGTCGCTTCTTACAAGCGCTTATGCACCTTCATGGACAACAAACTAACTTTCGTCAACTCTTTAGTGATACGAATGCCCAACCGACACTGTTTACCATTTTCAGACTAGCCTCACTCTAAAATGGGCAAGTTGCTCAAATAAAAGCTCGTACTGGCAGGTCCGAGGTTCTTAAATGTCAATATGCAGAGTTACTGATCCCCGGACCGACGTTCGCCCGCAGCCCCCGTTTCCTCACACTATCCGATTCCTGATTCCCCGAAATTCCTACGTACCCCCGCACGAGTTTTGGATATGATCGACTTCGTCCCCACTAAGCCAGAAGAGCATCATGCCAGCTATGAAGATTGTTATCGAATCAGTATTGGCATATAGAGATCTAGCCACATCACGTTGCACATCTTCTCCAGATTTTCATATAGTTCATTAACTAAAAACAGCTCGGTCCGCTATTTTGGTTGATGTTTAATTATGCGAAATCTTATGAAATAAATTCTCTACATTTCGGGATATACACTGTGTTTGAGGACGAAATATAAATATATACTCAAAAGCACCTCCATAGTTAATACACTCAGCCATCTCTCATTGCACTTCGTTCTACACAGACATTCAAGCTACCTATAACGATGTCTTCAAGCCAGGAAGAAGTTTATTTGCTGAGAAATCGCAATCAGGCCGAAACTGAACGGTACGCATCGAGGCAGACCGTGTTTTCCTGTTCTTCCCTTGTTAGGTGCTGATCGGGCTTACAGGCTGAACTTCCAACATAATGTACTCAAAAAGATCATGGGCGACCTTATAGCCCACCCCCAAGTACCGCTGGAGAAGATACACAGCGTTGCCGATATCGCAACTGGAACAGCGTAAGGATGTCGAATACAGTTAAAGACAATGGCACTAATATGCCCCTTATAGAATCTGGCTTCGTGAACTGCAGGACTTTTATGCTTCTGCACCGAATGGTAGCAACGAAAAGAGATATCTGCACGGATTTGATATTAGCGATGCCCAGTATCCTTCTGATCTCAAAGATATAACGCTATCAATCCACGATGTTACTCGTCCTTTCGATCAACAATTTCATAATCGATTCGACCTCGTTCACGTGAGACTTCTGGTATTCGCTTTAACACCTCCTCAGATCAAGACGGCCATTGCCAATATCATACA
This sequence comes from Paecilomyces sp. PK2413, assembly GCA_023624055.1. NCBI lineage: Eukaryota > Fungi > Ascomycota > Eurotiomycetes > Eurotiales > Thermoascaceae > Paecilomyces > Paecilomyces sp. PK2413. The sequence goes on along the minus strand of JAMADQ010000014.1, from coordinate 485,583 downwards.
AATTGTCGGTAAGTGTAGCATCTCTAGTTAACCGGACTCATAATGCATGCCTTTCCCACGAACTAATGGTTGCCATAGCTCCAGGGGGTTACATCCAATGGGATGACTTTAGCATCGCGAAGGTGGGATTCAACGTTCCAGACACAGGGCTCGAGTCATATAACAATATTATAAGCGACTTTGCAGCTTCAATGGGATTCAGCGACCGACTCCCTTCTCTGGTTAAGGAGTATTTTGAAGAACTCGGTCTCCAGGACGTCGTTTCTGACGAATATTCTTCTTTGAATGAACCAGATGCAGTTGAACCAGCGAGGAAATTATACCCTCCTACGATAAGGACTTTAATGGTGGAAGTTCTCAAGAGGAAAGGTCTTTCGGAAGAGGAGATCGCGCAGAAGGTGCAGGAGTTCAATAGTAGGACTGCCGCTGCTTTTGAAAAGGACGTGATTCCTTGTATGCCTCTTGGATGTGTTGTGGGTCGCAAACCTTTTCAGTGATAGGATTCCTTGATTCCATCTGGTGTACTGTTACCATTATCAGTTCAGACCTTTTTCTTATCCTCATTAACTGCGATTGCTTTTTGGTCGTACGAGAAACGAATAAATACCAGCGCATTACCATACGCTTTCTAACGATAAAACGAAACGTAGTATTAGCTTGGGGAGGTACCAAACATACCAGTCGATATCCGAAGAGCAGGATCTGGAATATTGGACGGCAAGAGCTGCAGGATTGACTCTTTAGCTTTCTCTGCAAGGCACCCTAGCCTCTGTGGTTCTGCTTCAAACTCCACAGGGAACTCGTTGGCAGCCGTATCCATGTCAGTGGTTACAGAGTAATTGCGATAGAATCTGTCTGCGTCTCAAGAGGACAGGATATTTTTTTTTTTTTTTGAAACAGTTAATTCTCATTCAGAAAGCTATTGAGAAGGAAGTGCGGTGTCTGTAGTCGGCGTGTCCCAAAAAGACAGCTTAATGCAATGTGTTCGAATCTAGCATATTTAGTCCATTATTGAGTTTGTTTTACTATTTTTGAACATGCATATATCCAATGCTTGCACCATGCTATTGTCACATGATAATGTGATCCTGTTTGATCATTCATCTTTCAACTATGCGCTCGTTGGAACTCAGCACTGATACCAGTATAACGCTCTATATTGGTGGGGTCCATTGAAAAGACCAATAGCATTGTCGTCTCAAATCTAGCGAATGAAGGATCCAGGTTGGGAGTACTGAGAGGATTGGTTATCGGTTTAGCTATTCTTGGAAAGACAAGACTGTTGTCTTGATTAGAGTCTTGTCTTCATGTATCCTTCCCAATTCTCGTACCGGTGATTGGCAAAAAAGGTAATGATATCAGCCCTAGTATATAAGCATAGTCCAGTTTTCAATCCGGTGCGTAAGTACATAAGCAGGCTTACTTTTACGTTGACCGCCAAGTCTGATTCTGGTCACACCTAAAAGAAGCTGTTATGTTAGTAAAAAGGCGGAAGTTCATCTGCTACACCGGACTATTGAACGGTGCTATAGTAAGGCTAATCTCTTGCTAGTGTGCGGGGTACGATATCCATAGTCGGCAGCCATAAATATTGTGTCACTTCCTGGGCTATTGCTGATCAACACACTACCTACTATGGTGTAGTAGCTAAAATAGCCATACTCCATTCGAGCTCTATTTATTGGACGATAAATAATAGATGTAAAGGCTTCTTAGTGTGCATGAGAAAGGCACTTCCTCCAAGGGATTCTTATGGATAAGCATTTTGACAGATTCAGGGCTTCCAATAATTACCCAGAACTCACGCCGACTTATGGGTAGTATTGGCACTAGGATATGCTTAGCGTGGATAGCTTCTTTGTGAAAGCGTCTAGATGCATTAACCTAGCCAGGGTTCCTTTGTGACAGGCAACTGTCTACAGAGGTACGGCCGAAGAACAGTAGGATTGAGACTACTCGCTGACGCATGCAATATTCTGCAAGACACTCCTTTATTCCAACGCATTTGCAATAATTGACTTGAGCTATAAGAAGATATGCTGTCCCAATCCCTCCACAGGTGAGATTTCTGTTGAAGGTCCTGTTTGGAGTGTTGAAAGATAATCACGTTATTGATTTTCCAATTCTCAAGTTCGGGGCATGGCCTCAGTAAATACTCATGGACAGTCCGGTTCATTCACTATCAAAACGAATTATCCTGTCGTCCAGGATCTTGTTCTATATTTCGGCATTGTCGTCGATGATGTCCTCGACACTTCGCTGCTGAAGCAGAAGGCAGAAGAACTCGTTCATCACTGGCCTATACTTGGAGGATCGATGGGCAAGAAGGTAGTAGTGGATGATAAATGCTGCACTTGTCAAATAAATAGAAATTCTGATTAGTATCATAGACGAAGCCGTACTCATTCAGCATTGGAAAGACCGTCGACGTCAGGAGTCGGATACTGAATCGTACAGGTAGAGAAGCTTTGCCGATCATTTATAGCTGTGACAGTCGACAGCCTAGTTCGCCATTGGTATTCTCTGCAAAATCGAGTATCCCTGATTCATTGTTCCATTTTGATGCACCATCGAAGCGTGCATCAGAGCCTATCTTCGCATTGAGAATTACATCGTTGCAAGATGTGACACTTCTCGGTTTCCGTTGTCTGCATTATATCGTTGACAGCCAAGGAATGTTCGACATTGTCAAAGCGTATTCAGCGCTTATATCTGGAAATCCTATACCAACCCTTGTGTTCCCTTGGGATGAAAGGCATGATCCCATGTCGAAGCTAGTCCCTGTCGCGGGGACACCGTCCCAGGACCCTGTGTTAGGGCTTGATGGCTATCAAGTTGGAATGATACCTACTCTGCTTACAGCTTCTTATATGTTATGGAAATGGATAAAAGGAGGCCTGGGCATCACCGAAACACCAGAAGTTCGGTATATCTATATTCCTCAAGAATGGGTCAACGACATTAGGAAACACGCTATTAAGGAATTAGCAGAAAATGATGAGACGAGAACTATCGTTGCTGATTTAACGAAGCAAGATATACTCACTGCATGGTTCTTGAAGGTAGGGTCAATCTCCCTCAAAGATTGTGCGACAATCTATCTACTCTATTCATTTTACGGTCTATAATAACGAAACACAGTGCTCCTATCGAAATTTAACACCAGACAGCCGTCCCATAAGTTTCTACTACTCCATCAACTGGCGTTTCGCTCTTCCGCCTCTGTCAAATAGCGACATCTGTCTACGTCACACCGTATACGCACGCCTGATTCAATTCAACTCTCTGCAGAATTTACAACAGGAGTCTCTCGCCAAGAATGCGCTCACCCTCCGACAAGCCGTCATCAAGGCAAGGGAACCATCCGAGATGTATAGATCTCTGAAGTTCTTCGAAAGCAACTTAACAAATCTTGTCACGATGGGAGGGCCTGGTGTTGAACTCAATAGAACATCGATCTTCTCATCTTCTACGGCGATGTCGTTCTGTGAACTGGATTTTCGGGGCGCTTCGACAACGGGTAGTGAGGCAAAGGTGGTATATGTACAGCCGTGGGCACCAATACCTATGGGGATTCAGTTTGCTCCATTTTGCATATCAACCAAAGATGGAAAGGGAGGGTACTGGTTGAAGATGACAAACGTGCCTCGAGCGTGGAAGGGGTTCCCAGCAGAAGTTGATGCTTGATTATCTTACACTGACTGATAGATACGACATTGGACATTGACCTCAATCGCAGCCGAAAATTCGTTCTTAGTTTCTACTTTACATTAAGCTGTCCCTTATTGTAGGTATACTCTTCCATGATATATCTCACCAAAGACTAGTTAATACATACATTACAACTTCTCGTTCACCCAGTTACTCTTCAAACCGGTTCCACTTTGTTTAAACAGTTGCATGATCGGACACCTCCTCTCTGTCTCACTCACAAATTTGCTAAAGACATTCTCATCTTCAATATCCGTCTGCACACGCACATCCACCTCTATACTTTCCCAATTTCCATTCCCTTCCTTTCCTTCCGCCAATACCCGAGTATCAAGATTTCCCTTGACCGTCACGTTCCATTCTCCCAGCTTAACGCCTAGGCTCTTCGCAACGAGCGAACCAGCCACTTGGGCACAAGATCCAAGACTGCCGAGATTGTAAACAAGTGGAGTAGGTGCGCTCTCGTGGCCTTCGAAGAATTTGTAGGCGTCGGTTTGAATGACATGTGGATGGCCGTCGGCTTTGATGGTCTGTGCGACACCACGGCCTGTTCCCGAGACTCGAACGGAGAACTTGTTGAGATATCGAGAAGACTGGGAGAACGGCCGGTAGAATGAGATGCGTGAACTAGAGCGCAGTGTCGCCAGACCCTGGCGTCGGAGCGTTTGGGTGTAAAACACCATCGTGGCAGATCGACCGTTGTTCTAGTCAGAAAGACCAAGGACTAGTATTATTTTCTTGGTAATGAGAAGTCTCTATATTTAATAGCATGTGTTTAGAGCAGAAAAAAGCAAGTCTCAGTGATGAAGTGTTCTTAAATTCGATTGCGTCTCCTCTGAGGACCGCGTGGACGTGCCTGTACTAGATGGCCACCAAGGTTGGTGTGCGCAGAAAATCAACTTGTAGAGGATACCTTTGAAGCATGAGCGCGTACTTCAATCCACTATCGATGTAAAGCCATAGACATTTGGTAACGGCTCAAAGCAAAACAATCTAGTATACAAACCCTGAGGCCACACCAAAGGTATATCCCCAGTCTTATAGCTCTCACAGCCAGCCAGTTGATACCGACATATTTAATAGTTTTCGGGTCTCTAACAAGCCATAATTGCTACCTTGAACTTACAGTGTCGTCGTCGCTTTCCACATTAAACCTAGGTCGGCATGTAGTATAATATTGGGTAGGTAGATAGAGCTCTAAGTTTATTTTGAGATAGAGAATTTAAGCTACTTCCCTTTCTAAATAGACCGAATTCTAAACCTTGCTTAAGTATTTAGCTAGAAGTCGTAGCTATGAATACTCCAGCTAGAGCTTCACATCCAGACTAATCAAGCAGCTTATCTAGAATATCTAGAGATCACTCTATGTATAGCAATATCAAAATTGGGGTCAGCAATACCATCTTCCTGTCCGCTTAATCCGTAAAGATGCTTAAAAAGCTTTGTCATCTGGTTATGTTAAGTATTTCTCTTACTCTAGTATATGTCTCGCTCATAGGTGATATACATGGTCGCGAAATAGACTTGCCATTTCAGGTTGTTATCACTGAATATATTGCCGATGAGAAACATGACAGCTTGACAGGAAACATACTTTCCGTACAACCTTAATCAGCTCTCAATAGAATCCTCATTGTCAGGCTGTAAAACAAAAAAAAAAAAAAGAAAAAAGAAAAAAGAAAAAGAAAAGAAAAGAAAAGAATCGGTAAGATCATTATTTGCTCTTCAGCCGAAAAGAAGATATCTAATTCTGCTTATCCTACGGTAATTGATAAAATTCTAGATGCGAAGACGTTGATCCAATAAACGTCCAATACTGGTTTGGAATCTTTGGGGTTCATTTCTTCACATGCTCATCTTTTACAACAGACAATTGATGGCAGTGACGTCTAGACACTATCTCCAGATACAATGTCTTTCCAGAGAGATTATCCTATGCGAGTTGTCAATGCCTACGCTCGAAAATTGTGGACTTAGCCAACGCCGAAATACAGCACCTCTTTTCGCCTAGCATACAACAAGGATTGTATTAGGTGATGAGATGACATATATAGGGGAACTGGGATGAATTATACAATAATACATGTACAGCACGCGTCCCAACTCTCCGGAACTGCTAGCATGAACTTCACAGTGTCTCACTCCCCGCAGTTCCACTGCAATGGTTACAGAACCTAGGTCGGCGAGTAAATAGATTCAACAAAGCCCGTAGCGGGGATCTCGGGTACGCCTCGTCACCATGAAGCATGATGCAAAAAGTAAGGCTGTGCTGTGCCACGCAGTATGATATTGTCATTGAAGCTGGTTCGGTCTGAAACATATCTTACGTACCTAGGAGTCTAGGCTTATCCCACCGCTATGGTCCCGGAACAGCGCCGTGTATGGTGTGTACTGGTATTTTTGTGTTAGCGAAATCCCACCACTGGGGACTGAAATGGGTCCGGTGGATTCCCGTCCATGGGCGAACTTTGAGGAGGAGTTAACAATAAATCTGAAACACGCGATGCAAACGGATACTTGGGTGAACATGGCTCGTGCATGGTAGTAAGCCTCAAAGATACCTCTATCTGGACTGGCCCGGTGTAACGAAGGCGCCAGCCACGACTCTACGTTTCCTTTCTATCTGCAAGTCGTCGGCAGATGCCGCCGTCTCTCCGTCGAGGTCCTCAATTGCAATTCGGCGTCGCATCAAGTCTTCAGATCGGAATTGAATATGCATGGACTGCATGCTGACCATGCTAGGGGTACTGAAGAATTTCGTTCATCTTGCCCGAATGTGGTTTCGCAGATTACTCTACATTAACGAGCGACATTGCGGTGTGAATTAAAGTCTAATTGCATGATGCAGACGTTGTCAGATGGTGATGGTGATGGGCAACGGTCAACTAACGAATGTCTCTGCCATTATTTCCCCACATCTTGCCATGCCCTGCGATGGCAAAAGACAAAAGCTCAAGTTCAGAAGAATATCGAACATCGCTAGAAGGCACATTGGCGCGTGGTATCTCTCAACGCGGGTCCACCATGCTTGTGTTTGGTATCGTCCCGGTGAGAAGCCGCTGTTAGCAAGGAGTATACTTTATGATTTCGGTTGACACGGGTCGGCCGCTAAAAATCTACTCTATTACCGAGTTTCTCACTTGTAAGTATGTATTATTCCGTCATGAAGTTTACTAACATCTAGGGCTTACAGGCTTTCGGGGGTCAAGGATAGAGGTGCTTGATAAGCGTGTCTGGGAATTGAGCATTGGCCATGCATGTTTACGAGTGCATGTATCCGGACAGAAATTGGAAGAATTGATCTATACAGCCAGCCCTGCGCTACATCATCGGAGAATAGAAGCGAAGCGAACAGCCGCCCAGAAAAGAAGCCCACGCGTCCCACCGCGGCTACGAAGTCCGAGCGCACAGAAATACGTATCAAAAAAAGATCTCTAGTTATCAGATCTCTACTCCGTAACTGAATCGATCCTTCCCGCGTAGGTGGATAGAACACAGGATCCAAGGTTTTTTCGGATACTACTAGATAGGAGAAGGACCCGTCTGTTTTCTCGCACAGTCCCCGTCTCGGACCTGACTAAAATTCTTAGTTCGAAAAGGAAGCCAACGGCAAGAAATGTGAATTCTGGATTCTGTTCTTCTCCACCGGCCAAGCAGCCCTATCCAGATCCTAGGATCTCGGGCTGTGCATCCCGTCACGAACTTCTGGGCCTTCTCTCGATTTGGTCATGTCACCGAGCCTTTCAGGACTGTTAGGTAACTTAGGTTTGGCGAAGCGAAATGTAAGTATGCGTACGACGTACTCGGCAATATTTTCATTATTATCAATCTAAACGCTCGAATCATGCGATATTAATGCAGCCTATCTGTCTTGTGAATAATCTCTTGGTAAGCTGACAGATGATCTCCTTGCTTGGAGACCGATGATATTACGAGTACGGAGTACGGGGCTATTCATGCGCTTGCTAACTAACTAACATAACCACTCCGTATTATTACTCTAGTTCACGTCCGAGCGCGACAATGGGCATTGTGGGCCGATTCCGCGCCAAGCTTCATAATAGTTTCACTTATTGACTCCGGTTGATTCGGCTATTCAGGGTCCCAGCAGAGTCCAGACGCTGGGTCAGGAACACGAGGTTGACGCGCAGAGACATGCTTGTCCAGCCTCTGTTACGGGATTTGGAAGACTCGAGGCACCATGGTCCGCCCTGTGACGAGGAAGAAATGATGCTGCAGCACTCCATACGAAATTTCTATCTGTCGTTACTAGTTCAATTGGAAATAGAGGCACTCATTAACGAGAATAGCGAACTATCAGACCTTCCTTCTTCCCTGTGTCGTCGATACGAGTATTTTATTATTACCGCGGCCCCTGTCCACTGCGCATAAGTCATTTATCCTCATATTCGCACCCAAAGTAAGTGAGTAAGCAGTTCTCTATCTGCCAATCCATACGTCAGAGCGGAGAGGAAGAAAGTCTCAACGAGAGCCCTCAAAAAGAGAACCCCTTATGCTAAACTTAAAGTCAAACAAGGAACATATCATTGCCGTCTTCACTCCTTTTCTCCTTCCCTTCCCTGTTCATACGAGAACGTAACTTAGTAGTCTCTCACACGAACGTGCCGCGACCCACGGTTCAGAAAAGCGATCTGCACAGTGAATGCTTTTTCAGTGGATCGACGATCAGAGACCCCATCAAGCAAGAAGTCAAAAGCGAAAGTCGCGGATCGCGTGCTGGAAGTAGTTCATGAGTTGAGTAATAATACTTTACCGTAGGTAATTCGAAGTGGGTTTATTTCTACTGGTAGCAGAAAGGCCCTAGTTTGTAGCATGGATATCTCTTGGTCAGGAGATATGTACTCCGTACATACTTCGAGGTAACGGGGCTGGTTGATCTGACAGTTTGCTCCCACGCCCCGTTATTGTTGACGTTGGTTATTCCTTGGTCTTGGATCAGAAGCTAGATGTTTCTATGGAGGTCGGGCTGTATCTGGCACTGTATTGTTCGATCCGAACTGGAACAGTGGTTGGTACCCTAAGGCATGGATGTCGATCAGGGTCTAGAGTTCTGGCGTGTTACGGAGAATGCAAGGTGGGTTACGTTGAGACTCTCATGCGTACATCGCTCCCACGATAACAGGGACTGCGAATGTTCTGATTCGTCCAGAATACGTGATGGAGGGCAATGGTTATTGAAGCATTAGAACGAAGACAGGAAAAGTTTCAAGATTTTGAAAGCTTTTTTCAACTTTTTATTTTGGTGTATTCGAGATATCTACGCATGATCGCGTAGGAAATAGATAGTACATCTCAGTGTGATAGAGTACATCCAAGTGAAACAGTTATAGTTTGTACATGGAATAGTTTTCAATATCCCAGAACATGGATCTTTACTCCACCCACACCATCATTCCGACGACACAAAAAAGTAATTTGCGATGCTATGCGAGATCCCTTTCCACAGGATCTGATGCAGCCATTCACACAATGTCGCATACCTCGCAGCACCTTTCCAAGCCCAGCGCTACCATGCGTAATCCAATGCAATCGCAACCGGCGCCCCCATATGCCGTTAAAGGTTCGGGAAGTAGAGAAATAACCATATGTATATGAATGAAATTGCAGCCAGGCACAAGCTGAGAAATGAAAAATAAGACGTTCTGCAGACGGTCGATAGTAGATGAGTAAACGAAATGCGTGCGCGCAGGCTATGCTGGATGAGGGTAGGAACGAATATCCCGTAACCGGAGGGATGTAGCAGCTCTAAATTTAGGAGCGTTTAATCGAATGGATGAAATTTATTGAAAGGATAATGATGACAGGTCGGAAAGAGAGGATGGATGGCTCATGGTTTTCGGTAGTTATAATCGTTTCCATACGGAGAAGTTGAACGAGCAAAGGTGGACTGAGGATCCCAGCCGCGGGGAGAGTTGCCATGAGAGGCAGTAGGCGGTCGAGGTGACGAGAAACTGTAGGCCGGTTGCGTGTATTTCGCATCACGTCCGAAGTAATCACCGAAGTCCTGGCCTTTGCTGTCAGAAAAGCGCAATGTCGGAGAAATCACAGAGCCAGGTGATGTAACCACCGGATCGGGTGATTTCAGCGACTTGGTGCCAGAGCTCAGCATCTCGTAAGATCTAGGATCTGGAACACTGGATCGGGCATCGGCAGAGACAAATTCGCCTTTAGGCTTGAAGAGACCTTTCACCATGTTAACCCATCCCATGATCATCGTAGATCGTACCAGGAACAGGAAGTTCCAAAAGCCACTCAGAGAGAGAAGGATCAGGACGGCCACGACAGTAGCTTCATTTGGACCTAGCCCGTCGGCTTTGTCGGCACATGCGTTGCGGTTGCCCTTCGTGAGGGCTAAGCATACGATCCAACCAGTTGCTTTTTTCTCCATCTCGGGGGAGATTTTGAATGAGTTATCCATTTTAATGAAGACAACTGCAAAGAAGATGACATTGCCAATGATAGTCAAAACAATTGCAATTCCTCTCCATTGTAGCTGGATAACTCGGCGTACACGCTTATACGCCTGCCGCGCAGTTGCGCTGCGGACACTGCCTGAGTAAGAAGGCAGAGCCGAACTGTTGGTTGTCGTAGCTTTGTCATCGAAAAGAGACCTGACGTAGACGTGAATGCAGTAAATAAGGGTGGTCATCTGCAGCAAAAGAGCAGCAAATGCGAATACCATCAAGGGAATCCAGTAGTCTCTAGAACTATTGGTGTGGTTGATATGGCATGTATTTCCAAATCGGTAGGACACGCCAGTGAAGACAAGCATGAGCGCCAAACCAATGGCCGGAATACCCCATCCAGCCAAAAGAGCTGCTGCCATAAACTTGGGTCCGATCAGAATCTCCCAGCATACTTGGAGATGAAGAGCGACAGTACGAAGGAAACCTGCAGAGTTCAATTAATTTCTCTTCGAGGAGAGGGAGGAAGGCTTTCACATACTCCATATGATAACCACCCAACCACCGAAGAGGAGGAAGGACCCCGTAAAGGCACATGAAAGATTCGATCTCATATCATTCGGCGTGATTTCATTATAGCATTGATTTGGCTTGGAGCCCAGGGGGATGATGAAGGCAAGCTAATAATGGTCTTAGTAATTTCATCAATACAGAATCGACGATATCTGTTATGCATACCTCCATAAAACAGATCCCCAAGGTGAAGCAAATGCTCAGATAGTGGCGATGCGTCCATTTTGCAGGAAGGACAGCATATGACACTAGCAGAAATATGCTGAGGGGGAAAATCCCGACGTTTAGCCAACTTGCTACTTCTGTATTCCTATCCAGGCCTAGAGCACATTGTCAGCAATGGCCTATCTCCGTAACATCATGCTGGCACTATACTATCTGTATATCTCCAAGCTGCCGATGGACATGGCAGGCAGCAGGAAAGTTCGCCCAGGGGTGTCTTTGTAGTTTCGCAGAATCGTCCGTCAATAACTAGAGCAGTCAGCATGGTATCCCAGGAAGGAAACCCTGTAGACAAGCACATACATCCACCCGTCTTAGGGAAGAGGCTCTCCTGCAAGAATGGAGCCGGACACAGCCCATTCTTCGCCTGTGTCGACATCTTGTGCTCTCCGACGTTGAATCTGGTCGTTCGCTCCGGGTCTATGAGTGACAACGATTTAGAGGACTTGCATGGTCTTTCTGTTGAGAGCTGATCGGGTCCGTTCTTGCGCGTAGATACCGCGCGCAGAGCGTCGCAGTCTGCGCAATTGATCCCTCAGCAATAGTAACCTCCGGGGTCTCTTATGCGGGGAAAGCAGCCCGGGCAGGAGAGGGCAACGAGCAGAGATATAATTGTCTGCACCGGCTGTCAGAGCGGGCACTGAAGCGCGTGCCGGTGCACGAGGCCATTGTGCCCATGGACAGACCGGGGACTTGGGACCAGGGTGCTCCATCTACCCAAACAGATGTACGATCTGGATCAAAATTACCGCCATGTCACAGACAAGCAGGTACGTGTTGGGTATCCTATCAGACTCCCCAGCGGGGCGGCGGTCGAGATCGAAGATAGCCCAGCATCGCCGCGTATAGCGAGCGGGAGCTGGTCCTGGCGTCGAGATACAGACCAAGACGCTCCACCAGCGGATAGCCTACTCTTCTTAGAGTAGAGCGTTCCTAGCCCGTTACACGGAAAGATGGCTCCGCTGGCCCAAGCATGGAGACTGGATCGAAGATGGAGAGTCCTTGGGGCCGCTGGTGGATAACGGATAGTTAGTTGCTTTTAGTTCGAACCAAGTCGGAGGAGGGGCTCAGAGCCCTGTACCAGTACTGTACCATCCTCCCTCGCCTGGTCTCCCAGGGGCCGCGAATAAGCATCGCATGCCGCTGTCTTCGCGTGCTTTCGTTCTCCTGGACTGCCGTTGGAGTAACGGTGAACTGGACCCTGAGGCTATCCAGCATTTGTGCGCCCCCAATCTGTGAGTATATTGTTGCGGCAGCTGTGACAACGTGAAAGCCGCGGATGAATAATATCGCAACACAGACCACAACCCTACGTATTCTACAGAGTAATACTTACTGCTCTTCACGAACTACGCCGCATTCTGCTTTTATCGCACCAGCGTACCGGATGCCCGGCGCGAACCCTACGACTGCCTGAAACAGAGATGATCTTCTAGCTCTCCCCCAGCGTTTTGGTCGTTCCACGTCTCGGGCAACGACCGGATCTCCCATTGTGCCCAGAGAGCAAAGGCGCCAAAAAAAGGTAAAGGGATCCTTGTTCACTATTGAGTCAGTGCCACAGCGATGGCCCTTCGACATACGTTCCAGATGGTGCCTCTCTTCTCTCTTTAAAGCCAGGACGGAGCGCCCCGTGCCACTGAGGCTGGGCCAAGAAGACTAGTAACGATGGGCTCGAGTCGAAAATAATGCGAACAAGGATCAACTCATGTACCTGCCTGACCGCACGACGGTGTAACTCAAAATCGGGACTGCTCCCATGCAGATGCAGTGCTCCTGGGACGCTGTGACGAAGGGCCACGGACCCAACGCCGATAGCCTTACTGCAGGGTGACCAGCGATGGGATTCGTTGAGCACCCAGCAGAGAGGAACCGCCAGCCCATCGAGATTTGATCAGAAATCAAGCCATTGTTACCTTGGTTGTGGCTCAATGGGACTTGGTCATTGTGCCGTTGTATGTCAGTTTCAGGGACTTTTTGACTTCGAAGCCCCGAAGAACACCAAGGAAGCTTTCAATAGACTCTGTACACCGTCGCCGGTCAACGTTCACATCTGCCGTGATTCGTTCACAGCCTGGACGGTTGAAGATCACGACCTTCTGGCCGAACTTTCACAAACGGGCTCTTTCATGGCGGACAAACAGACTTTCGGGCGTCCATGGCTCGGGGGAGCATACTTGAACAGTTACCGCGGCCATCTTCGGCTGAAGCCCCACGGGCGCGCTTCACAGAGGAATAGGCTCGATCGTATGGTTCTCTGTGTAGATGTCACAAGAGGAAGCTTTGCTCCGTCTCCACTGTAATCAGGATGGATTTCCAGATGGCACATCTACAGCAATTCCAAAATGCATCAGTATTGAGACATATATTTTTGCAAAGCGACCCATGGCTCAGTCAGTGCCTGTTTCTGGGGTACAGTTGATCATCTTGCGGGGTGCAAAAAATGGCGCAATTGGGAGCCTCGGAGCAATGAATATCATCTGAAAGATTTCTAGATTCAGGAAACCCCGCGAACTCTATCATGGACGGCTGGTCGACATGGGTATGCATAGCAAGCGCCTGGGAGTATGGAAATGATAAACACTGTTGAATGCTCTTTGCAGATGCATTTCTCCCTTTCTCCGGATATAGTCGTCGATTGCTGGGCTGAAAAAAATGCCAAACCGTCCACGACCGATGCATTCTCCAATCGGAAGCTTAGATGTTCGTCATATCATACACGCTTACGAACCGGATCAAACAATAATCTTTGGAAGCAGTCTGTTCTACGCTCGTTCAGTTTGAGTTACGATGGACGTAGATCAAGACCTCCAGCTCCTTATCATGACGAGGTGTTCGATCGAATCTATCATCATAGTTACTTGGCCCTATCGGACACGCTTTTCTAGATGGGGTTAATTCAGACGAAAACCTTGGTAGACGGGAAGATGAGAACTACTACTCCGTATAATAGTTCATATTCATATGTACTCCAGTACGGACTATACGATGGCATCAATCCCTAGTCGCGACAATCCCCCGCGGTCCCGATCCTGCTTATGACAAAGAGAAAAGAGAAATAAAATTAGTTACATATCATTGGACAGTATTATTAAGAAGCTTGCGCATTTTTTTAGCCATGTGGGAATAGGGGTCCGGCAGATTGCCCGGCGTTGTACCCGATACTCGATCTATGCGCTTAGCTTGCCAATGGATTTGCACATCTATACCACCAGCTTAGGGATCTTTTGGGCTGCAGGCAACGGGACATCGTGAATCATTATTGTCCGCCTCACCGACAGTGCATGAGAACCAACTTCTCCGCACATCTTCTTTGTACCCGTTTGTATAGTTTTGCAATGCGATGTCTCTTTGAAGTACGGCAGTGTCTTCGAGGATAACGATCGCGTACTCAGCTCGAGGATCCAATTTTCTTGTTTCCGTCTCACAAGCTGCAGTTTGTACGCATGTCGCCGCTATTGTAACACAGAATGCATGCAGTGCTGATCTGAAGAAACCATCAGCGATATGGCCCCATACTAACAAAAACCGAATATATCCGCCTGGCTAGAGAAATCCTCCGCGTCCTGTACCACCGTTGATTTCGATGATCTCTACAGTTATGGTTGATTACGGCTGACGGATCTTCCTAGAATGTGCCACAATAAAGCCCTGGCAGAGGAGTCCCGGGGACAGACCCAAACGGAATATTAATGAGAAGCACAGCTGTGATTCACGAATAATTTGTGCTAGGTTTTCAAACGTCCAGGATGACGGGTGTCATCTCATCACCGTCATATACAATAATTACCCCCACCTCCAGCTGCAGGGTATAGTCTAGCTCTCTTGAACGACCTCTGACTTGTTATCTTTGACCTACCACTGTGTTCTACTGTGTGTCGTGAGTGGACTCGCATCAGAACCGGTCAGATTCTCTTGAATTGTTTGCGGGTGCGATGGGGTCGCCGTCGTGATCGCCATACCCGAACGAAGCACTACTCGATGACAGTTCCACTGGTGGAGATACCGAACAGCACGGACTGGGGAGATGTCTGATCACGATCTGTCCTTGAGAAGGCGAGAACCGTGTCCTCAAGGCTAGAGCTGTTTGTGAGTAATGTGCCCCAGCTTTCGCCGGTCGATCGAGCTGTCTAAAGCGACCTTTGGATTTCTTTAGTCGACCCTACGGATCTGTTTGGCCAGTTCGTAGATCACTATCCGCCATCGCTTCTCAGCTTCGGCCCAATAGAGATCTGCGCTGCGCATCCAACGTTGACGACAAACAGAATTGGCTGTGGCAAGCGCTCGCCAAAACTACCTACACCGTTCAGTGACAGATTTTTCATTTTCTGACAGATCATGGCCCCAGCGCCACCACACATATTATCATGTGTCACTGGATGCGATGTCATGCACGCGACTGATACGTCTATTCCCACATACAAGTGGATTTAGACTACTGTCATAGACGGAGTATCCGCCAACGTATGAAACCTACAGGCCCCGGAGATCCAGGTCGGGTCAGGGACGCGATCACATCTAGTCTGAATCCGTCGCCAATAATCGCACATTCAGAGGCCTCTTTATTTTTAGGCTCATTTGGCCATGGCCCGTCCCGAAAGCTTTCAGCTTGTCAGTCGTGTCTTAGCAGTCGGCGACACCGACTCTCAACGTTCTACGAAGTATTACTCGTGGCAATTTCTCAAGATTCTCAATCCTAGTTGTGTTTCCTAACGAGTATAGAAAGAAATCTATTGGAAAATAAAAGAAGCCCATGGTTTCAATGCTATGTTTACCGGATAAGTCCGCGGAGTGTGGCACGGCTGTATTAATGTTTATTCGCAGAATAAAATACAGTCAGTGGGTTTCGTTTTGTGATGTGATCCATCTCAATCCCAACAACCCCAACTAAGTCTGTACTCCACGTTATCCGATGTGTCGGCATGACTAACTGTCACAATAGCATCGTTACCGACTATTTGGAATTCAGTTCGCAAAACTAGAACATTCGCGGGTTGTAACCTTTCATTGTCTCCCGCTCTTTCGTTTGGCATGACTGTACTCCCTGTACACCGAGAGTAGTGCAAATGGAACGAGATCATTATAGTATGTTTGTGGCTTGATATCGGAGTATTTACCCGTAGCCTTCAAACACAAGGCGCTTTCCTGCAGAACTCTCGGTGACTTGCATTTCTGAGGTTCTCGGTAATTAATTAGAAACAGAAAGATTTTGGAAACTCCGTTCTGCCGTGAGAAGTTAGATGGTCTGACAGAATATGATATACCGACTATCTTATAACTAATTATATATCCAAATAATTAGAATACCAGTACAATCGAGCCTTCAAACCACAGAAGAAAAATCATCGATAGTCATGCCCCTTCATGAGAACTAGCACCTGCCTCTCGAGTTAACTCCAACCTCACTACCAATTGCCCGCCATCCTTCCTTATTATCTGTTCTAGTTCCGTTTCCTTCTCCGGAAACAAGGGTGTATTCAACATAAGAACGATGATAATCGGAGTTAAATGTCCCATAGGCGTTCCATGTGACGCAACTCTCTAGTCCATTCATGGTCTATCAGTACTTAGCTCAGTTGCACAATTAGTTTCCCGGGATTTTCCTATAAGATTCGCTTTAACATGCTTCTGATTTTCGATCTCAGAAATTCTCAAATCATCTGACTCGTCTCCTCTAACGTCTCTCCTCCGAGAACTTTCAATTATCGAATCGCGAAGCTGTACTAAGAGAACGGTAGCAACACCATCGTCTAGTTTTGGTTCCTTCTGAGCTTCCAAATGTAATATAGCCAAAGATCAATGGAGATAGCGCGTACCCTCGGCGATATAATTTTCGGCCCAACTAGTAGTTGGCAAATTTTGAAAATGTGGTAACTTCTCAGTCAAAACTGCAAGGTCCCTGATTTATATGAGTTCAATGCAGCAACGACGTTTTCGTGTTGTCCGCGGATCTCAAAAGCAGATGGGAATGACCAATATGTTTTCAGTGTGTAGACGTTTTCATGTTCCTATATGGTATCAGCACTAGGAAACTGTCTTGTAGAAATAATTAAACTTACAGTTTCTTCAAAGGCCATTGAGAATGATCCCAGCGCAGCATGAAGATCACTTAACAAGGTCATGGCATTTCTTGGATTATTATTCCTGAAAGGATCATTCATATCCAATACATTTTTGAGAGCTGGGAAACACCGATACATCATACCCCAGGTCGCTGAAACTGATTCAATCTATCTAGACTTAGGAAAGTCCCAATCTTAAGAAAGGTCAAATCTCTTTTTTACCAGTTTATTTCCCTTTAAAACATTCCTGGTATCCATAGTGTTTAGTTGAGTTTCTTCTGTATCTCCAAATGTTTATCACCGAAAATAAAGACCGCTTGC
The DNA here is from genome assembly GCA_023624055.1 of Paecilomyces sp. PK2413. Classification (NCBI taxonomy): domain Eukaryota; kingdom Fungi; phylum Ascomycota; class Eurotiomycetes; order Eurotiales; family Thermoascaceae; genus Paecilomyces; species Paecilomyces sp. PK2413. Next base: position 468,272 of record JAMADQ010000014.1, on the reverse strand, counting down.
AACCCGAGATATTCCTAGCTATGGAGACGCTAAGATATTAATTATTCTCTTATATGTAAACTATAAACCACTGGGTATAATCTGTGTATCCGTAGATTGTGCCATTTGGTAATTGATGGTCTAAAAGTAATGTAAGAATGGATTATAGTGCACGGCAGTAGGGATTATAACTGACCTCCAGCCATACACTAGAGCATCGAAGATATAGCCTAGGGATCGCTACCTCTTGCTTTCCTAGATAAATGATATAATATGGGCAAGCTCTGTGTTCAGGACTTGACCGTCAAGTATTTCCTCGGATATTTTATCAATTTGAATTCCTATATATGTATAGTCTGAACCATTCCCGGAATAGGACCAGTCTTCTGTCAAAGGTCATTATGATTAGTCAAAGGAAGAAGACCACTAGTTGCTGGCATTTGTTGACATGGTCTGGCCCGAGCGACAATTGTTTTCTCTGAAGATATCCTTTGTAAAGTGCTCCCCAGTATGCTCGCACATGTTGGAATGCTCTAAATTTCTCTTCGAGACGTCAATCCAGGACGGTCGATGGCGAAGCAGCAGGTAAAGGAAAGTGGGAATGCATCGCCGGTTGCTTAGACATTGTGAATGAAGTTTAAGGCCGGTGATGAAAATTCGTATATATGTGAATACCGGATTATAAGTCACCGGTATGTCATTAAATGGTTGTTCATAGAGGGAGGGAGAGACGCGGAACAATCCCCAGGACTGTAGTTCCCCCTTGAACTACATATATAGACCCTAAAGCCTCATACACACGATAAAACTGGTAGCTCCTATTTAGTTATAAGATTCTTTGTGAGCCATATATTTGCATTGGAGGTAGTCCCAGAGAAGAGCAAAATAAATACTTGTACTCGATCGATGTCATTCATGGTGCGCGGTGTGAATTTACGTGGTCTAGTTTATTCATGACCATTTTAAAACATAGTCTGTTTATTGTTAAAAGTCCATATTAAGAAAAGAATAACATTCTATTTCTACGCGCGCACGTCAATTAATATCTATGTTCTATCCAGTCTAGTTCCGATGCATTGCAAAAACATGAGCACAAAATATAGAACAATCATCATAAACATCGTATCAGAGCCATTAAGAGGATATCTAGAATGAAAGAACTCATTGCCCTTTCTTAGCCGAGATGGAGTCTGCGTTTCCATTTCATTTGAGTCTTCTTAAGCGCTCGCTGTGTCCGTTCGAGGGGGTAATTGACCGGCGACTCCCCACCGGTAAATATCATGAAGTCATATAAGAAGCCTCCTACCCAGGCGCCGCCGAGAGCACCAGCCCACGGTCCATAAAGCCAATACCAGCTCTTCGTGAATAGCTCACGCCCGTGGCCTAGTAGAACTAGGGCAAGTCGCGGGCCAAAGTCACGGCTAGGATTAAGCGCCCCTCCAGTCTCGTAGGCGAAAGTGACACTCAGACAGGTGATGATGAGGCCAACAATGAGGGAGTTCATGCCAGCTCCAGGAGGAGCATTCTGGTCATCTCCCAAAGCTAGAAGTGTAATTATCAAAATACCAGCCCCCGCGAATTCGTTGAAGAAAGCCGTCACAGGTGTGATCCAGGGCGATTGTGGGCCAGTTATGAAGCTCCCTACAATCCCGTCAGGATTGATGCTGAGATAATGCTGGATGGGTCCATAGTAGATTCCATAGGCGGTGATTGCTGCAAAGAAGGCACCGATAAATTGAGCTCCAAAATAATCCGGTAGCTTGCGCGTAGGAAAGCCACGGTAAAACCAGAGCACTATAGTAACGGCTGGATTGAGATGCGCACCGGACACGCCACCAGAGATATAGATGGCCATCATAGTGGCCAAACCCCAAGCCCAAGCAGTGGTGTTAGGATTGCCTGCATTAGCAAATGTAACCGCAAGATCAGCGCAGAAGCCGATCGTAAGTTGGACATAAACGGCCAAAGACTCGGCAAGGGCTTCGCGATGGTGCGTTCGGATCACAGACCAAGTTGTGTGGTGGTTGTGGACTTCATCCTCGACAAGCTCTGCTACCAACGGATGGAGATCCTCTGGGACATTCTTCTCATCGAGGATAGAGTCTGTTTGGTCACCCAACAATGGTGATCTCTCATCAGGGCCATCCTCGAGTGCGTCCTCATCCTGATCTTGATCTTGCTGTGCATCCTCGATTTGATCCTCCGTTAGTGGCTCACCTTCTTCGACAGGGGGGAGCTGGTCTACCAGCAAGCCCGAACTTGCTGTACGCTTTTGCCGGTTTGAACTGCGAATTGAAAGCGACGAGCGTCTCGTGGATGCAGTATCCCCGCTCAGGAGTTTCTTGACCAAGTTGGCTTCACGTCGTCTGCGAGCATCCGCGACTTGTGCCGCAATTTTCCGCGGATTGGTACTCTTCTGAATTCTTCCCTTCTCAAGGTCGCTCGGATCTACATCCAAACCAAGTCTCTGAGAGTTCTCTGCTGGCACATCGGACTTCGACAGCAGTTCTTGTCTCGTAGGCACCATGCCCGGCCGCACTACACGTGGCAACGGTTTGGCCAAACTCCATACTGGTTTGGCGCTGGTAGCCTGTTCGTATTCCGGATTGAGGTCGGCATACCCAGGCTGGACGAACGGTTCATGAGACAGCCGGACCTGGGGTGTGTCGTCTGGACCGGCAACGGTGAACTTCCCTTGGGTCCGTTCCGCTAGCGACGTTGGACGAGAGAGAACGGAAAATCTACCACTCCGTCTAGAGGTCGCCGAGCTGCGTCGTCGAATTCCTGATCCCAGTGCTCTAGGCGAGTCGGTGGAAGGTCGATTCGTAGGCGATAGTGGTCGATCCTGGGAGGTTCGAGAAGGTGCAGGTGCTAATGCCTCGTCCGCCTCGCCAGCCTCTGCAGACTGTACGCATCGCGGTCAATAACGACTGCCATCTGGGTTAGGATTTACTTGGAACTCACCCTCGATTGTCTAACGTCCTCTGGGTCCATTATTCTATATCCGCGTGGGGCACACAATAGAATTCACACAATCTGAAATCTAATGCTGCAGAATTAAATCAGTTGGAATAGTGGCGTCAATGCTTCAATACTAGTCAGTAAAGAACGATGATGAAAAACAAAAGACAGACAACAAGCAACGGCGGGGAAGAGGAAAGCTCAAATAACCACAAGCATAGGCACACTCTAGCCGCCCTCCACGACCTTGGTAGAGATCTGAAACCTGCAGTCTGGCGTAATCGCCATAGGCCGATCAACGATCGTCTTCATTATCGTTGGAGAAATATGATGCGTTGTGGATCCCCTCGTCGGCTATGGTGGAAAAATATCGAATGTATATCAAAAGCGTGCCGATCGGAATGTCTTTATTGGGCGAACATGTATTCGATCCGCGATAAGAAACTCGAACGGGGCCCGCGGCAGTAAAAAGTAAACAATGTTGCACTTTGCGCCATTTGCGCCAAAGAACACTTACGTACTTGATATTTCCTTTTATCAGTAGAATGAATGATCCTCATCATTGTATTCGGTTCTAAAGTGCTCCAGCGGTGCATCATGTGATATGCTGCTGGAGATCTCAGTTAGGTCAACACCATGAACTTGATTGTATAGACAGAATAGAAAAGAGCCAACAAAAGTTGTAATCTTGCTGTTTGGATAATCCAATATATGATCAAGTTCTCTGCCTTTTTGATGTATGAGTAGAGGGAATGAATCAGGGATACCTTGAGAAATCCTTGAGTAGCGCCTGCTTCCCCCCTAAGTTACTCGAATATACCGGTCTAAGAAGCACGTATAAGCACTAAAGAGATTATTTGTTTGTGGAGACCTGGAGTTGATACGGCATAGGAATTCGCTCCCTTTAAATATAGGGAGAGCATAATTAACTAAATTTCTGTTCGCTGACATTATCATATAATATTAACAAATAATAGGTTCGGTAAGCTCCAAGCCCAGACAGTACTCCTGAACCAATCCCTCGTAATCCCAAATCCTTGGTTTTTCAAGGAAAGTGTACAGTTCCAATCCTAAATGCATGCAGCGTGCTCCTTCTCTGGGGCATATAGCCGCAGACTGTTTCTGGACATCCCGATGTACTCAATTCTCTCTGCACATGGTATGGCAGGTCGTGCATCGCTGCCTATCTTTCTATTTTGCGAAATCGGATACCTCCTGCGCTCATGCTATCGATCACGAACTGGTCATCAAAGAATTTCCACTCCAACGAGCCTGTGTGGTTCCACTTGAACAGACTCTCGCTCAAGATCATCCAAAATGCTTAGTATCGACAAGAACTATTTCTGTTGTGAATCAAGTTCGCCTCGTAGCTGTTTTGTATGGGGTAGCTCGTATACTGGACCATGCCGTACTTCTGTTTCGCCGGTCCAAGCGGACTGCGACGGTGGGTATGTCGCTGAACTTAGTACGCTGTTGTAACCTCCGGATGTGATAGCTGACCGGCTTTGCACTTTTCTCTGATTGCGTAGGAATAAAAACGCAATGAAAAATGCAGCAATGGCAACGCCAGCACCAACCCCGACCCCAATTCCTGCCGCAGCACCAGGGCTCACACCCGATGACGAAGATGGAGTCACAGTGACTGTAGTATTTGAGGTACACGTCGCTTTTTCTGTTGCTGCCGGATACGTCGGTGTCCCCGTGGCAGGGAGAGATTGTATTGTAGTAAGATCTGCCGTCACCGGTCCGGGATAAACCTCCATACTAGGATTGTTGCAATCAATAGTGCCATTATCACTCGTACAGCAAGCCCAAACACCGCTATCTTGGACGAAGACAAGGTCTGACTCCCTTCGACCTCCTACATACATTGTCAAATCATACTGTGAGTTTATCATCCTTCTCGCTGACTTACTTACCACATCGAGTCCCACATGCAGGATCCTGCAGAGTTGGATCTGTGCAGTCGGCATTGTAATACCCCTTCGTGCCATCCGTACTGACATGTTCACAGATGGAATTGCTCAAACAGTTGTCGCCTGTCACGCAACATGTTACATGTGGATGAGTAGAATTGGTACGTCCACAGGGCAGGTCAACACCGATCTTTTGGATCGTACCACTGTGCATCCCCCAGCATCCAGACATCGTGGTAGGACGCAACGACAATTCTAGATAACGATGATACAAGGATAAATGATCTGGATGCAGATCGAGAGCAGGAACCGTAGGGGCGGTAAGCTACGACCTTTTATTCAGCAGGGCGCCTGGGAATTCATGTAAGCACGGTACAAACATGTCTGTGCCTTAGTTCCTTTACAGGGGAGTGCCATAGCTTGCGGCTTAGTTGTGGGGAGACGATGCTGAGTTGTTGCGATGCAGAAGATCGGCAGGGTGCCTAAATTTAACTGTAAGATTTATCCGTCTCACAGGCTGGATATCGTGACAGCTCCCCATGGAGTACACTCCGTACAGATCCTGAGTATCAGCGTAGCATATATAGTTCATGCATTCTAATACATGCCTCCGCATTCCACCGAGCATTAAGGTGGACCAAACTAGAAGACTGTTTCTCAATACTCTACGAAGAAAAGAAGAGATGCAAGCGTTTCTCATGTATTACTATCATTATCCCACGCCACTCATACTAGTGCACAATGTTGTTTGGGGGCCGTTTTTAACGCGGCACGGGATCATCGCAAGACACTCTCCGCTCTCCCTTTGCAAAACATCAGTCCTTACTATTTAACTGCAAATACTGTGCCTAGCCCTTCTGTAGATCTCAAAGGGAATTATGTTTATCTTCAGTTATCTAGCTAGAACAGCATGTGGATGAATAGGAGACAAGCGACTTTGCGACTTCCCGTCACCAGAAACGCTAGCTATTATGCTATTTTTTTATTTTTTTATTTTTTTTTATGCTTGCACTCTAAAATGGAGATACGGTTTGGTAATGGACCTTTTATTCCCCTTCCTAATGGTACTTGCCTAAAGCGTATTGCTTATTCTATTTACTTGACACTTCGAATTCCAACATGATGTCGCAGTTATAGGTTAACTATAGGATAGAAACTGCTACATGACAAGAATTCAGAATAAGTTGAACCGCCCAGAGGCTATGCTCTCGGTTGTTTGCCTTGCCATATAATAGCCCACTCAATGCTCATCCCGCCCATCCAACCAAGCAAATGGGCAATACAAGCATGAAAAATTAAATATCTGGAGACGCCCAGGCATCGATTCCCTATTTCAATTCTCCTTCTGCCAAGTTAGTGCTTCCATTGTGCCTGCACAACGGCTCCTTATAAGTCATGGCCGACGTCGCTGGCCTTGTTTTGGGCGTGGTCGCACTCTGGAAAACATGTGTTGAGGTCTTCGAAACAGTCGACTCTAGCTGCAAGTATGGAATGGACTATGAGTTTCTTCGCTCGAAACTTGAAGTTGAGAGGATTCGACTTCACAGCTGGGGTGACGCTGTTGGGCTCAGAGAAAATAACAATAACACCCGTCGCCCTGACCCGCGGTTGGAAAGAGACGATGTAGCCAATACAGTTATGCGAGTGCTAGGGTGTATACATCATCTGTTTGAGGATCCAGAGCGTTTGCAGAATATAGATGGCCTCCAACCATCTACTGCGGATGCGAAGACTATATTTACCACAGCTACAGGACAGCCAATCCTGGGGATGGTCTTCAAGAAAGCCTATGAAGGCCTGAAAAATGATGTGCGTGAAAGGCAGAGGACAGCTCATGTAGCGAGGTAAACTATGTGAGCTACTTGCTCGGGACTGGTGGTCTGAGAGGGGTAAGAATGCAGTGAATCGAAGAGTCGGAGGTCCCTGCTTCATTTGTGCCGAACGAGCAGCGAGTTACACTGGACTAAAAACAGGCGTTTTGATATGCGTTTCTTGAATGTAGCGCTCCATAATCTGTAGAGCGACCAGACACTTGACTCAAGCATCTGTAAAGGCGGACAGGAGAGCGAATTTTAATCGTTTCAAGGGACGTTGGCTTTTATAGCAGCTGGACATTTATCTAACCAGTCCACCATGTTGGTCACTCCCGACTCTTGAGGTATTGGGTCTTCGTTGCGTCATGTATATGGCACGGCAGCACAACAGGGCATTGGTTAGTTAGCTGAATTTAATGCTTTCGATACATTTGAAACTGGTGGCCGCCCGCGTTTCACCTACCGATAGTTTCAAACTTTTGTCGTATAATAGTACACACCTGCTTCAATAAGACACCGGTTCTTATTCTTATAACCTACACCAAATGTAACGCTTTAAAACAATATCTATGCTTCTCAATCTGTTCTAGACAAGTGTCCATCCACAATTTGAAGAAATCACCGACCCTGTAGCCGCCTTATCCTTCATCAAATACAAATACGCCTCCGCAACATCCTGCGGCTCTCCCACCTGCCCAACGGGCAGTGTCTTTGCCATATTCTTCAATATATCCTGCCCTATTTGCGCCGATCTCAACAACTCCGTGTCCACAGGACCTGGACTGACCAAATTTACTCGCACGGGAGCCATTTCTTTCGCCAGCGCTTTCACGAGACTGTATAGTGCACCAGAATACATAGCACCGATAATCCACCCGCTGGGTGAAGGTTTCTCGGCCGCGACACCGCTCGTGAGCGTGAGGGTCGACTCGTTGCTCTTGGCCAGGTACTTCAATGCATGCTTCGCCACCAGAGTAGCAGCGAAGACACGCACCATACCACCGTGCTGCATCATCTCGACCGTGCATGACTCCAGCGGCTCCAGCACAAGCTTATCTCCCGCAGTGAAGACAATGTGGTCAACAGGCCCGATCTTCTCGAAGAACCTAGCGAGGTCACCATCTACCGTGGATGGGTTGGAGAGATCCACAACATGGCCAAAAATACGGTCCTTGGCGGAGGGATAGCTCTCAAGGATCTTGGAGATCTTCCTATTGATCTTTTCCTCGTTCGATGAAGATATGAACACTGTAGCTCCATTCTCGATGCTGGCTTCTGCGACGCAGAAACCGATCCCAGACGTTCCTCCAAAGACGACAACACGCTTCCCAGAGAGCCTGGATGTGTAGAATGTTTTGTCGGACATTGTGTTTGATCTGGAATCTGTTCGAGTTTGGTTCAAATAAATCCTCTCTTTGGCTTGTCGACTTAGATGGAACTATAGTAAGAACCACAAGCGTAACAATGAATATGGCTTGGTATTTCCAAACATCTAACAGATGCACCGTGACCGAGAATATTCCTTTATATACCATCGACATTGAAGCTGAAAAGGAGTAAACGGACGAATTATCTCCGAAGCATATTAACCAACCCCATTACCTGCAATTAGATGGTTTCAGTTACTTTGCAAAGGCATACTCCCAATTTGGGCCTCTAACCAACCATACAGCTATAGTACAGCTACCGCCCTGGCCTGCACAAATCTGCGCAATATGGAGCTGTCATTGTGAGTAGCAGCAAATATATCTGTTAGGCGCAATAAACGTAGTTCTTAAGATTGAATACAAAGTTGTCGGATATATTCGGACTTAAGATGCGACAGAAGTGGAGAGAACTGCCAAGCTCGTCGCCTTGACTCGTCCGACGGACAAAAAATCTCCCCGGCAATAAGGCGATTGGACAGACTGATTTGTGAAACTTGTACAGATATTATCTATCTCACAATTGTAGTTTAAAATGGACCGGTGGTAATGCGTGCGTTGGAGAATAGCTGCGGGGTTTAGCGGGGATATGCTGCTGCGAGTTGAAAGATGGGAAGTCATCAGTTCGGCAGCAATCAAAGAGGTATGTACATTGGTCCTACGAGTGAAGTCTGCTTTGGTCAATTAAGCCGATTTTTGAACTTATTTCCGCAGATATTTTCATAGTAGAACAAATTGCTGCATAATGGCAAAGAAAAGGCAAAGAAGCATATCGAGACGACAAAACAGCGCAAATAGTACCGGCACTGCAGGGAATATTTTTGAGGATCATTTCCACTATGATACAGCTGACCAACGCTCCACTCCGTAATAACTCACACGATCCCAAATAAGCACGTCGAAAGAGACAAATACGGGACAATTTCAGAGATATCATGTCAGAAGACAAGACGATTCACTTGTTGAGATTCAAGTCGATAGCCACAGCGCGTCACATGGTTATGCATGGCGAACCCTTCACTGAAGCCAAGACTATGCAGGATCTCCTGTGTTATCAATACAGTAGGATCATTCGACAGTTCATTGTCGAACAGGAATCACCAAGCGTTAACTTCGAAGTTTTCCTTCACGAACGTCAGCGTAGCTCTCTAAATGCATACAACACTAGTACAACTCACCTCTGGGAAGTAGGTCGTCACGACAGTTCTGTCAGAGAACTTCCTGCCAGCCAGTGCCTTCAATGCCTTGGTGGTAGACTCGACGCTGTCAAATTTGACGAAGATCTTTCCTACGCCAGCAGACTGTCTGCTGCCTCCTGAAGGACGAGGGATCTTCAGGTCGAGTACCTGACCATACTTCTGGCATTCTTCGCGTACGTCATCGCAAATTTCTGAAAACTTCATTAGCAATGTGTTCTTCACCAGCAAACTTTACACTATAGGTTCTTACCTTCATAGTCGTCATTATCCATAAGCTCTTCGGGAGTCACCATATTCAGTAGCTGCAAGACACGGCTGGTTTCTAGATCCTGGGAAGTCGTCTTCGCGAACATGGACATGGCATTAACTCCCATGTCGAGTCCAGCAGCTTGGGTGGCACCGATACTGGCGCGCACAACCTTTAGGTGCTTGTCACCAAGTTCCATGCCGTTGAGACCCTCAACGGCAATGCTGGTGGCATTCGGATCCGCGTATTCGCAGAAAGCAATACCCTATACTTTATCAGTACACGCCACATAAGTTGTGAGATCAAAATCAAAGAAGCACTCACCCTAGACTCTTGCGTTCCATTATCCTTCACCAAGACAAAGGACTTGAGCTCGCCAAAAGACTTCAGCAGCATCGTGACAGGCTCCTCGGGAATATAGAGTGGAATGTTGGACACGCAGATCTTGTTGGGCGAGTCGGGCACTTCACTGTGCACCACACCTTCCTGGTATTCCTGGTCCTCACTTCCGTTCGGAACGATGTAGTCCTTCGGTCGCCTGATTTCAAGGCCTTTGGGTCCGCCATTGGCAGCACCGTTGCCAGTGTCCATAGCATCATGTTCCTCCATCATAGCACCATCAAAGGCAAGTGCGACAGTGGCGTCGTTTGGTGTCTTGAACTCGACTAGGGCGTACGACTTTTCCTTAGACATCTGTGCTGAGACGCAAGGGTCCACACCCTGAATAACATTAAGGCCATTAAGCTGAAGATTGAAGAAAGAGACCACTGTCTCCTCCGTAGCTGTTGGGGGGATGTTGTAGACAAACAGACGCCTCGCCTGCCGCGAGTTTGACGGCTTGAGAGCAGCGGTATCTGCCGTGCCACCAGGCTGGTTCATGAAAGCCTGCAGACGGCTGGGATCCATAGGCTGCTGGCGAGGCGCTCCGGGAAGGGGGAACATGCCTGACAGCTTTGCCTGCTCAGCAGTGACATTCTCATACCCTGGCGGCTTGATGTCCCACTGTGTCAGACGGCGCTTGCGTTCCAAGACAGAAACCACGTCTGTCAAATCGGGCGTTGGAGACCTCTTCCTTGGCGGTGTTGCGCTCCTTCTCCGCTCTCGTCCAGCATCACGGTCACGGTCTCGACGTCTTGGTCGGTCATCGAAAAGGTCTCTATCACGACGAGAAGGGCGCTCGCGATCATCAAAATCCCGTCGTCGTCTGTCACCGCGGTCTCGATCCCATTCGCGATCGTCTCTGCGGCTAGAGTAACGGTCTTCCCGTTCCCTCGCTCGATAGTCGCGGCTGGACGAGTACGAGTCTACCTCGTGTTCCCGGCGCGAAGCTCTGGCGTTGTGGTGAGGAGACCTCGAGCGTCTCCGGTCGCCTCTATCACGTCCATCTCTACCATGGTCTCGGCGCTCGTCTCGCTGAAAGATAGGGTTAGCATAAAACATTTGGTGGCGTCGCATTCGACGCAGTTGTCCAAACTCACGTAATAGTCCCTCGAGCGACCTGAGTCTGTACATTTAAACCATTAGCAAAACGCACGTAGCAAATAAGTACAAAGCGTAGTCGTCTCTCACCTCTAGAAGAGTAAGTGTCGCCGTTCATCTTGGCTCTAGCTTCCAGCTCCTCGTGTCAAACAGCAGTCCAATGGACAACTGGGTCTGGAAAATCAACAGCTCAAACAGGTCCCAGATAACAACACTGGAGCCTCGGTCAGAAGACGAGAACAGTTCACGGAGGCGAAAGTTGCTGGAGACAGGCGACAGCCCGGAAAAGTTGCATGTCGAGATGGAGCCGAACTCTGAAGCTCTTGCCAGCGAGAGGGTCAGCAGCCGCCGCGCCTAGAGCCAATGCGGCTAGCGCAGGCGCGCGTCTGCGGAGGCCCAGAACGCGATCGACACCGCCTTCCGTATCGGCCGCGTCGCAGGGAGGCAGAATAATCTATCAAAGGAGTATTCTCGAGACAAGTTATGGGCGGATTGGCGCCCTGAGAGCTTTCATATTATGTCTACAGCCTGTTTTTCGGAGTGGCGCAAGCTGCCAGTGAGTCTGAGCGAACTCTGTATCAATACCACCCTCCGTTGTGGGCAGTCATTCCGGTAGGCCCTCATACCGCGCGCAAGGTCGCTTGTCGATAAGAGATCGCTAACGCCGCTACTCCAGATGGAAGCAACTGCCTGATGACGATGAATGGAGATGCGTCCTCCATGGGCGCATACTATCGCTAAAACAAGATCCGACTCATCTGTACTATAGATACTACATGCCTACCTCTACAGCTCTGCCCACACCACCGATATCCACGTCCCCTTCTCGCGCGGCGTCCAAAAGCATCAATGACGACGCAGTTTCTCAATCAGACAATACCTCAGACGACACTTTGGCTCTCATAAAACACTACTTGAATCTTTCCTCCGATTTAACCCGTCTATATTCTGAATGGTCCTCTCTCGATCCAAACTTCAAGAAGAAGGCGCCCCAATTCGCCGGAATCCGTATCCTGCGCCAAGATGCCTGGGAAGCTCTAGTATCATTCATATGCAGCAGCAATAATAATATCTCCCGCATCTCACAGATGGTTGAGAAGCTATGCATCAACTACGGTCCTCTGATCGGCACCATTGGTGGGCAAGCGTACCACGACTTCCCTTCACCGCAGGCGTTGACCGGGAAGGATGTTGAGTCTCGCTTGCGCGGGCTTGGCTTCGGATACAGAGCAAAATACATATATCAGACGGCAGTCATAGTGGCTAACGAGAGGGAGGAGGGCTGGCTTGATACGCTGCGAAATCCGGAGAATCCTGCCTTCGGAGTGGAACCCTTTCCAGGAGGTGAGATGCGGCCTGAAGGGAGAGAAGGATATAGAACAGCGCATGAACAGTTACTAGCACTTCAAGGAGTCGGACCTAAAGTAGCAGATTGTGTTTGTTTAATGGGACTAGGTTGGGGTGAAGCTGTTCCGGTTGATACGCATGGTGAGTGTCGATTTATATCATTCCAATCCATCGAACAAGATACTGACAGTTCAGTCTGGCAAATCGCCCAACGAGACTACAAGTTTGGTCGCGGCTCTCACAAGACCCTTAACAAGGCAACCTATGATGCTGTTGGCAATCACTTCCGCAAGCTCTGGGGCAAGGAGGCCGGCTGGGCCCATAGCGTGCTCTTCACTGCCGACTTGAAGGCCTTTTCTGAGCGACTGACCACCTCCAAGAAGGTGAAGGTAGATGTGGATGTGAAGAAAGAAGAAGATGAGAAGGAAAACGTGGAAATCAAAACAACAGTCACGACAGCCGTGGCAGCCAAACGGAAGATCAAGGCCGAAGACAGTTCCGAAGTTGAGACGAAGGAAGAAAAAGAGAATGTCGTACTACAAGCTGCAGAGACGACAGAGACGAGGAGGCAGTCAAAACGCTTGAGAAAGCGCTAAGCTGAATTTCGTATTTAACTTGTGCAATGCAAGCTACACACTGCTTGATTGTCTATCGAGTCGTGGCCATAGTTCATGTACAGTAACTACGATATCCCATCATCTTGCGAATGCATCAATCACTGAAAATGTACACCCACCCGCGAAAGTTTGAAACTGGTGGCCGCCCGCGTCTTATCTGCCGATAGTTTCAAACTTTTGTCGTATAACTGTAGATCTGAACATTGATAAATAAACCTAGACACGCAAGATATTACTACCGCAAGCATACAGTTATCCGCTATCAAACCACAAACCCAACCGCCCTCCTAAACGCAGAAATATACCCATCAGCCTTCCCCCTCTCCATATTCACAGACAGGATCACCGAGATCGTCAACCCCAACGCAGAAGCCAGAACGATCCCCTGGCGAATCCCCAGGCTCGCTTTTCTTGCTCTCTTCTTCTCAGATACACTTCCCTCCTCCTTAGTCTGCAACCGCACAGCACTCCTCCCAAAAACAAAATCCCTATTCAACGGCACAAAAATACTCCTCAACCAATACTTAAACTGCCAATCTGGGTAAAGCATAGTATTCCTCCCATTCTCATCAACATACCAGCTCGTGCAACCAGACGCCCAGACAAGTTTCTTTGCCATTTTCTGAATCCAGGTGTTATCATTCTCTTCAGCAGATGGGGTTACGGCGACGGTATCTGGCCCAGCAGAGCCTAATCCGAGTTTCGCGAAGGGCGATTTCCAGAACGGCGGATACAAAGAGCTCAGGACCGGCTTAAGGACGCGAAGAATAAAATTGATCTGACATTCCGTGGAATATATCACGGACAAATGACCCGTTGCGGTGTTAGGTCCCATCATGATGAAGAAATTGGGGAATTGAGAGACGCATGTTCCATAATATGCTTGTGGAGCACCGGAGGAGAAGGTGTTCCACTGTTTGCGATGATCGTCAGACCAGTCCATAGTACGAGCAGAGAAGAAAAAGAAAAGCGTCAAACTTACATGCTCATTCAACGATACGCCACCCTCACCCCTGATCTCCAGCGGATGCAGAACCTGCTGCGTCTTGAATCCATTCGCCAGGATAATCGCATCGGCATATACCTCCCTCCCTGACTTCGTCCTCACGCCATTCTCAGTAATCTCCTCAATCGGATCTGCATACACAAGCTCCATGTTCTCCCTATGCAAACAAGCCAGGTAGTCGGTATCCATGACTTTTCGCTTACATCCGATCTCCGTCTTGGGAATTAAGGCATCGTGATACTTTTCCGGAGCCGTTCGTTTAAGATAGTCAATCTGCGTCTTCTGGAGATTTTGACGGATCTTGCTCCCTGTTACAATGTCAAAGCCGAAGAAGTCCTTTTCCATGAGATAGTACAGATAGAAGCGGTACAGACGCATCGCGAAGGGGACATAGCGCATTGTGAGTTTGAAGGCCGGAGAGTAGGTAGGATTTGGGCGTTCAGCAAGCCAATGCGGTTGTCGACTGAATTGGACGAGCTTCTTAACCTTTCCAGGACCAGAGGTCAGGATAGGCACGAATTGCGTCGCGCTGCAGCCGTTTCCTTCAAATCGTACCCGTCAGTATTCCCATATATGTTCACAGCACAGAGCTTCACGATATAGATAAGAAACAACATACCAACAACAACCACCTCCTTCCCCGTCCAGTCAAACCCATGATCCCACTTTGCAGAATGGAACATTGTTCCCCGATATTTCTCTGCACCTTTAATCTCGCACTCCTTCGGCACCGACAACGCCCCTACAGCAGAGACCAACACCCTTGCTCGTTTCTGATAGATCTCGCGTGTTTTCTGATCCAGGATCGTCACAAGCCATGTCCCCGTCCGTTCGTCGAATTCAGCTTTCTGCACCATAGACCGGAAGGTAATACGACGTGGGACGTCATGCTTCTCCGCGACGGAGCGGAAATACGTGATGATTTCGGGCTGCAGGGCGAATTTCCGAGTCCAGTTCGGGTTCAGTTCAAATGAATACGAATAGAAATGAGACGCAACCTGCATTGAGACACGTTAATGAATTCCCATTCCTCTATCTCTCCTGGAACCCTGGTAGAAACATATACTATACTCACATCACACCCACATCCAGGGTACGTATTCACCCACCACGTCCCGCCAAGATCATTCGCCTTTTCAATAATCTCATATTTTGCCTGCGGATGCTGTTTCTGGAGCTGGATCGCGAATCCAACACCAGACATGCCCGCTCCGATGATGAGGATGTCGGTGTCGAGAGACATTCTTACTTAGCTGCTGCGGTCTCGACTTTTCTTCCTTGATACATGTATTTATTGTCCAACCGAAATGAAGCAGAAGCTAAACATGCAGTATTTAAACCCCCAGTCACTCACTCAATCAATCAATCAATACGAGGCATCCCTCCTCCTCGGACCGATGTCCGACCTACCTACTCCCAGAGCCATCTGCATAACCACCGATAGCCCAGTCCAGACCGGACGAACCCCGCGAAAAGACAAGCCCGGAGTCGCACACCTAGTTAGTCTGGCCCCGAATTAGGTCGCTTGAATTTCCCTTTCCTCGTATATAGCATGGTCACAGGATCATGCTATATTAACTGCATTTGTGTCTCCTCCAATCGGATTGAGATTGCCATACTAATACTTAATAATTAGAAGGGAATAGTACATATACCGAGTGCTAGACTGCCCGGGGAGGATATAGAAAATAGGAAATAGGAAATAGGGTACTTGGAAGACGTGCTCGGTATACCTTCCGTGAAGTCTAAATATGAGATTAATCGTATCAATGAGAATATGCCAAGAAAAGGAGATTTTAAAAAGCCATCTCTGGAAGGAGATGATAAAGCCATGGATTTTCCTTGAAAGGAACAAAAGACTTTTCTTTTTTGTCTCGTTCTCGGAATAGTTGGAACTTGGAATGGCGGGACCCGGAATACCTTCCCTTTCGTCTAGATTCCCCAGATAATTACTTGGCTGTGGTGAGTGGAGAACACCCCGCATAGTGGTGATAAGTGAAGATCAAATCTGAAGTTGGTTGTCCTTGCAGGTCTCGGTTTGTTTAAAGAGTCGGGCTACGTCGGGTCAATGAATTCCGGTTTTTGCCATAGTTCAAGTATACTCTCATTATTGACTTCTTGAGTCTACACATTACGAACACTTGAAACTGAGAAAAATAACGAAACTAAATTGGATATCATCGACGATATTAAAAGAAACTAGATACATCGAAAGGCATGTGGTGCTAGTCAACACATTATGTCAATATTCGTCGTCAAAAGATTTTGATCGTTGCGCCAGACAGATCCCGAAAACTCATGAAGACGGCCGTCCCATAATCGGTTTCCCAAAAGTAGGGAGAACCCAGACACCCTTTGGCGTACTGGCGACGAAAGGCATTGAGAGCCTTCTGGCGAGGAGTCAATTCCAGAGAGAAGAACGATCATAAAGAAACCCATTTCAAACGCCGTTACCTGGTATGTCGCTCATATCGCTATGCACTGTTCAGGTGGTATAATCCGTCGCTACTTCTCTATCGGCTGCCCGATAGAAGCTGGAAGATCATAACTGGAGTCTGTAAATAAGCGAATCCGATCGGGCTCGCCCATTGCGTGGTCTCAGGTTGTGATGCATCCGGCAGGATGACCCCTCCTCCATGCGATAATCGCGTGCGCTGAGTGAGATATCATGCAAAGATACCTGTACACGGGAACATGCATCTGGATGATAAGACGTCCCTTCATGAGAAACCCATGGCGAAGGGACGTTTCTCTGCGCATCCGCCTTTGACGGTCTTGCTCGCGATTCACACTGTATGCAAGATGACTGATAATATTATGGGATGAGAGTTCGATCACGGCTAAGTCGCAATGTTGTTACCGTCCCATTCCCATTCCTTTAATAATTGCTGTACTCGATACTCAGTGGCCCATCCCAAATCGGATTCGATTTCCCTGAGCAAGCGAATGATTGTTCGTCGTTCACGGGACTCCGTCAAGCACTGCCCACTGACAAATAACGGTTGCAGTGAGTTGATTCGTACAGAGCCATCAGGACGAGATAAAGAGATACCGCAGATTTCGTAACTGTGATATCGAATCTCACTCTCAATAGAACGGTACGACTTCAGCCGGTTGGTCACGGTATTCCGCCTGGCTGTCGACTCGTGGGGTTTATTGATAAGGAGCAGAATCCGCGCCATGTGGTAATGTTGCATGGTAGATGCGCACATAGAAAGGCTGTACCAGATCTCGGGGAAAGGATCATAATCTCCCGTTGAGACTTGTGACGGTGACCGAGATGGCTCTAATCGAGCAACAGGTCGAAAGGTTTCCGGAAGGCCATTGTACCAGGCATCGAGCTCGGCTTGGAGACGATACCAGCGCTCCAGCAATGTCTGCTGTGAGATCCCTAAGGGCCCTGTATCGACCGGGCTGTTGGGCCCCAGATGGATATTATCCCCGGCCGCGATATGGTTGACGATCTTTGAAAGAATCCAAATGAGTGCGTTGCTAATCATATCTTCCTTCATGACATCATCTCCCTCCGGATAGCCAGCAGCTGTATTATTACTGGGCCGGACGAACCCATTATTATCGATGTGCAAACCAGCATCAGTCCAAATTACCAGGTCATCAGTATTTAACCTCGTCTGGCATTCGTTGATAACTGATTCCCCAGATCTTCCGTTAGTCTGTCCTCATTTACGAAGGGTGTTCGATCACTTACAAGCAGCTAAATAGTCTTGTCTAGCAAAATTCCAAAAGGTCGCCTTTCTTGCTTTCGAAAGCCCCGTCCTTTTTGGTAGCGGGAAAGGTGCCTCTCCAGGAGAAGTATGTTGCTCTAGAGGTACCATGCCAACTTCTGCGATGTCTAAGAGGGATTTCACGCCACTGAGATGCCGATTCCAGGCTGGCCCCGTCGCATCAAGAAATTCATATACTGATAAGATTGCTGTAGCTGCTAATACCTCGTCAGAGTGAGCACTGGACAGCCTACTGTTGGAGAAGCGACGCCTTCGTTTTCGAGCATTCTCAGCGTCTTCGCATAGCTCTGCAGCTTGCCACTGTCCAAACGCCTCTGGGGTACTCAATGGCGGAGGACCCTCCGCATCATGTTGCAGTTCTTTCATTAATAGCCGGATGGCCTTTTCGTAATACTTCGCACCGTACCAATACCAGTCAACATTTGCGGCATCCGGCCATATCTCCATTGATGCTTGTTGAGCGCAAACTCCACCGGACCGGGCCTTCGCACCCTTGACACGCCCTAGTTGCTTAGCTGCATATGCACAAGCAGCATATTTCAGGAGAGGGTTGGTGAGAGACTTGACAGGGACATATGATGCAAAATAGGTTCCCAGGTCAAAAAGGTCCATCCTAGCAGTAGTCAGCCAACCGATCTCAATCTCAGTGACCTGCATCAAACTCAAGGCTCACCATAATCCAGGCGATTCGGAGAAATGGCGCAGAAGAAAGGCAATTTCGTGCTCTGTCTCTACATGAACATCCGGTCGTAGATCGGCAGCTGCACCTCGCGATGTCAGAGACATCGACGTATATGAAGAAGACTCCCTCTGATCGATGGGAGTATGCAGGGTAGGGTCAATATTAGGTGATAACGAACTAGAAGGATTCAGAAGGAAATTAATATTATTGTTCGAAGAGGATATCGATATTGAAGGCGACGCTGCTGAGGGGGGAATAGCGCTGCGTATGTTACCAGGAGAGTGTATCGACGGAGCGGACGGGGTGATTTCGACGTTATGGAAAGAGACATTGTCGGGTGGTATCGACTGCTCGATAGCAGGGCGGAACGGATACTGGTCGTGAGCTGCTGCTGTTGAGAGGGCTTGCAGTCCACGCGTCTCGCCCTCTCCCGGTGCTCTGATCTCTGGGGAGGTATTCCAGTCACTATGTGGTGTCGTTGTGGCGGCGGCTTCGGACGCTCCCAGGGATGCTTCAAGGTCCTCCGCGTAGGGGTCGGAGTTGTCGACAAAGATCACTTGTATCCAGTCTCAGCCATGGCCTAACATCGAGAAACAATAGAATTCGGGTGCTTTTCTTCCCATACCATTCTTGGGGATATCCAGCCAGACGCTATCCTCGTCAAAGGTGTTCTTGTAGGAGTAGAACCCCCTCAGGCTCCCCTTGCCGCCCGAGGCTTCGCCGTCCTTATTCATCGACGCATTCTGCTGGTGACGGAAGACGATGCCTTCGCTGGGCCGGCACTCCCTGGATGCCCTACGGCATTGGGTGCACTCGGGCTTTCGCTCATCGCACTTCAGCTTGCGAGTCCGGCACGTCAAACTGGACCGGCGGCGATCGCCCGTGAGTCAGTCTCGAAGCGGAGAGAGAGATGAAGAGAGCGAGCAAAGGGAGGAAAGCAACGTACCAGCCTGTTCGAGACCGCATGCCGGCTGATCAGGACGCCGTGAGCGCAGACATCCGATAGACAACCTGGAGAGAACCGATGTGGAGAGCCAGCAAAGCTGGAGAAATAATGCTGCGGATGTGGATGGCCGAGACCACACGTGCGGGAGTGGAGAGAGCCCCGGTGGATGTGATCTCGCGAGCGTCCCCGGATCGCTCGTTTGGGTGCGGGGAAGACTGTCTGTCCCCGGCCAAACGATGCGATGGACGCCCTGCTCTCCCCCACGTCCTCGACAGGCGATCTTTCTGGAATGCTGGACGCTCTGCAGCGATCGACAGCAACTGGGACGGTGATCCCTCGGAAAGGTTGGCGGGCGCAGTTCTCTGGGAACAGGCTAACTCAGGTCATCCAGAACCAAGGCACCGCGCGACCTTACACAGACGATGATGCGTGTCCTGGCGGGGATTGGGAGTTAATTATATGACACAAATACAGGGAGTTAGTCCCGCTAGTCGTCAATACGCAGCGACTAAACCCTGCGAGGGTTTAAACGTACTCCTACGGCTACCCTACGCACTAAATAGAATGCCTGCAGCCAATGTGAAGAACAGTATATTGCATCTCAGGACCATTAACCATATCATTAACAGTGGTCTTCCCCGAACTATTTACATCCACAGAGATAAGGGCATGGCAACCAGCCAGTGCACGACAAAATGCAATCGACAAGCCTCGAACATCGAGGTATGTACTATGTGCAATAGACAGTGGAATATACACAGCGCAGTTACATGCCGAAAATGGTGTGCACATAGGCCAGATGGGACACGGCGGGGAATAAAGAGGAATGAGAAAAGGGGGCAAAAGAAGTTGCAAAAAAGGTGGGGGGAGGACTTTCAAACATTAGCTCAGGGTATTAAGTACCGTTGCTTCCTAGAACGCCATTCCCAAAGCGCAAGTGCGCAATATTCAAAGCAGTAAGCAAAGCCCGTCTCGAGATGGACGGCCAAATGCTCTTCTGCAGGTTACACAGCCGGTACACCAGCGGTGCGTGCCTTCAGCGAATCGAAGAGATACTCCGGAGGCACTCGTCGCATGCTGGTGGGCCGGTCCGTGCCCGTGGTCGGCGCACGAACGTAGCCCTGGCGGTGACGCTGGATCTTGTTGAGGATAATACCAATCAGGACGATCAAGAAAACGCATCCAAGAGCGCAACAGAAGGAGATCAAGACGATGATGCCGTTCGAGTAGTGACCGCCTTTGCAGATATGTTAGTTATGGCAATAACGCAAGGACGGAAACAATGGACTTACTGTTCTTGCTAAATGTGTTTTTGTTCTCACTGATGAGCTGCGAGATGCTGCCTGGCTCATCAGTGCCGGTCGTTGAGAGAATAAACGGGGTGACGGAGGTGCCGTTAAAGAGAGCAGCCGATGCATTTCCAAAGTCGGGAAGCACGAGCTGACCGGTGATCAGAAGAACTTGGTCATTATTGAGGAACGGGGTATCATCGTGGTTCTTGCTTGTCTCGAGCACCTGGACATCGCGAATCGTTGTCTGTTGGCCGAAGACATTGCCGACAGTATGGAAGTTGTTGCCGTCATAGTAGATGAGGAAGCTGGAGCCGTTGGTGGAAGACTTTCCAGCCAGCCAGATTTGAGAAACGTCATCGCTGGCTGGAGAAAGGACGGTGACAGGTCCTGGGATATCGTTCGCGGAGGTGCCGTTCATCGAGGTCCAGCTCTGGTCTTTGGTATTGTAGGTCGCGACCATACTGTGGTTGTTTGAGACAGTAAGGTTGCCAGCGACAAGCAGCTTGTCATTGTTGACCCATTTGAGGGTGGACACTACACCTCCAATGCCAAAACCAGGCCGGCTCCATGAGTTTGCGGAGGTGTCGTAGAAGCAAACACTAGGGCAGGGGAGTTCGCCAGCCGAGTCGAATTCTCCGCCGACATAGACCTGCGAGGAGCTAGGGCGTGCGGCGATAGAGTTGACCGATACATTATTACCGTCGAGGGGAGCAGGATGCGGGTTGGCGAAGCTGCCATTGGAGAGGCCATAGACTACGAAGCCATTCAAGGACGTCGAGCCCACGTTGCCAGTGATGGTTCCACCGGCGTAAAGGGTGTCACCTTCAATATCCATGGTGAGAACGGTCGAATTGCTGTCAATTCCAGAGGGTAAACCAGTCACCCTGTCATCATGCTGGCCGTCCAAGATGAGCACGTTCTGAATGGTCGAGCCATCAGCAGCTTTAGCAGCGAAGCGTCCACCTAGGAGAGTGAGATTGCGGCCATTGTTCTTATCGAAAACGCCGGTGACCACACCAGAGAAGTTTTGGCCACCAACATCTCTCTTTGTGAAAGACGAACCAGACGACGTCTGTTTCTCGATTTTGATTGGCAGAGGTTCGATGGCGACATTTTGTGAAGCCGTCAGGGCCACAGCACCGCTCGCGGATATTCCGCCGGAGGCCAGGTTTCCTGCAAGGATGCTGCTGTTGCTCACACGAGCTGAAGCGCTGAGCTGGCCATCAAAGGACATCTGATAGACATCAAGGTTCTGTAGCCAGTTCTTCTTTGAAGGAACCCATACAGCGAAGCCTGACGCTGGGAGCGAAGAGTTATCACCGAAACCCAGAATCTGATCAAAGTCACCACTGACGGCAACTGTGGTTTCAGCGGTGTCCGTGGAGACATTCAACGAAAGGGCAACGACAGATGTGACGCGGCCATTGACACCAGCGCCCAGGGGAGACCATGCTTTAGAAGAGTACGAGTATGCTGCAATACCCTTGAGGTCTCCATTTCCGCCAGTGGCGGTACCGGTGAAACTGCCTCCAACATACAAGACGTCGTCCAAGGACAGGAGGTCATTGACTTCGGCATTCAAGCCGCCGTCAGGCAATGAAGTTCCATTTCCGTCGGAGACAGACATGATGTTCTTGAATGTTGAGGTCGAGAAGTTGCCTGCGGCGTAGATGATGCCGTCATGAGTGGCCATGCTGGTGATCAGAGCGTCTTTGTTAAGATTGTTACCCGCCTCGTTGATAGTAGACTTGGTGTTAGAGTTCTCAGCTGGGTCATAATCGTACAGACCATTGAAATCACCATCCGAGCCGTCACCCGAGTCACCACCACTCACGGTCCCGTTGGCAGAGATGAGAAGGTATTGAACGCGAGAGGCGACAACATCGAGGTCACCCTGGCCACTGGCCGGAGTCAACGTTACACTGGTGCGGAAATCACTGCTGCTAGCGTCCACATATCCGGTGTAAATGGTGTCGTACTTCTCGTAGTCATTGGTCTGGAAAAGCACGGTCTGGATAGGGGCTGAAGCCTCAGTACCGGTCGCGAATGTGCCTGTGATATTAACCCCTCCGCGGGAGTTGCATGTGTTGTCCTGAATACATCCGGGAGTGTACAGCCTCACGCTGTAATTTCCAGATTGCTTGATATCTGGCTTAAAAGTAACGGAGGTGCTACCGGCGTCTGCGGCACTCACTCGGGCACTCAAGTAGTCCGCTGCAGTGTCGCCAGCAGGCGTTTCTGTCCATGTACCCGATACAACAGCCGTAGAGCCAAACTTGACATTTGCACATGGCGGCTCGTTGAAATCATTGATGGCGTAGGCGTAAATTTCTAGAGGGTTATTAGTGAACAGTTACTCCATGTTTGCAAAAAAGCACAATTACTCACCTTCTTGGAAAAGCTCAATACCATCCAGACCGGCACCTTGTCCGTACCAGTCTAGAATCTCGATCATAACGCCCTTCATGCCAACAGGATTTACAAGACGGAAATCGCGGTACTTCTCGGTCGTATTATCGGACAGGGGACACGATGCATCACAGAATGCATCTTTGCCCGAGCTGGGGTCCGTGTATGTGAGGTTCATGATTCCATTGTCTGGAAGTGCCGTAAGTCTGAAGGCCTTAGTGCCCCTTCCGTCCTGGTGAGTGTTGTACAGGCGGAGCTTGGTTGGATGAAACGTGAAGTTCATGTCTGCACGCCAAAATCCAGGAGAATAATCGTCCAGTAACCATGTATTTCCAGCACCATCCTGGTCATTGGTCTTGCAGATCACATTTTTGGGGTCGATGAACCCTTGGGTGGGCGATTGTGCGTCGGAAGTGATGCGCGCATCTTGCAGGTTAACGACCTGTTCACCTTTCTTGTTCTTCTTGGTGGAGGTGTCATTGCCGAGACCTTCAAAGGAGCCACCAAACAGGATGTGGCCGTTGTCGGTTTGTAGGATTGATCGAACAGGGCCATTGAATCCACCAAATGGCAGACTCTTCCACCCGCTCTTCGCGCTCCACGCGATGGCGTTGGAGGAATTGTGACCGTCGAAGTCACCACCGACATAAACCGTACCGGAACTTTGGTCGCAAAGCAGGGCGGACACCGAGCCATTGAGTCCAGACAGAGCGGTCACCTTGCTTGAAGTTGGGTCAAACAAGGCAATCCCCTGGGACTCGACATCGCCCAAGCTCGTGAAATTTCCTCCCACGACGACCTTCGAGTTCGCATCCGAGGACAACGGGCACACGGCGAGGATATCGGCATCCGCAGTCGACAGAGTGGCCAGGGCCCCGTTGGGCAGTTGGGTCAGCAGCGACTGGGAGCCATTGGTGAGGGCAGACGTCTCGGATTGTTGCTCATAGGAATACAGCGAAACGGCATCAAAGTCTCCAGTCAGGACAACTCTTCCCAAGGACGATAAATCCAGTTGTGGTTGCGGGACGGTGTTGAAGCTCAATGCGTGGACGCTCGACAAGAACGGGATCAGGAGAGCGATGGTCGACCAGCCCGCCGCCGCGGGCCCAAACAGTGAGGATGCCCTCATTGTCTAGGGCGCGACGACCGACAAAGATGCTCCGTCTCAATCCACGGTATTAATTGAAGACTCGATTCGTATGACTACGACAAAGAGACGGAGAGAGAGAGGACAGGCAGAGGGGGGAACAGCCTGTCCGCGTCGACGCGTGGAAAAAAGGAGAACGAACGGATGACAACGAAAAAACGAATGGAGATGAAAGAAACAGCAGACAGACCCTGTTAGTCGCTAAAAGAATGATGTCGATAAAGGGTGCATAGAAAAAACAGAAGATCAACGAATGAATGTGCGAAGTTGGATGGACCAAGGGAATGACATGGCAAGGGGGGCTTTGGGTGTGTTCAGCAGCAGGATCTTGCTGTGTCACTAACTTCTACGACTATCTGTGTCTCTCTCTCTCTCTCTCTCCTGGGCTGCTCCTTCCCTAGACTAGAATGAGTGCCTGGGAGGTTTGCGGCAGGCTGGGGCGGTCGCTCCTTCCACCGGGCCTGCCGCTAGTGACCTGCGCTCTTGCCCGATTAATTAAACGAGTGTCAAGGCACGGGACTCGCTGTCGGACGCTGCTCGGATTTACTAGTGGCCGGGCCAATCATACACAGTAAAAGCCAGCCCTGGTTCCGCCTCGGGACGGAATGCGGGAAAGCGCGACCCGTGGTTTACGTTGTGTCTTGTCTCATGTGGCATCATCGCCCGTGGCTTGTCCAGCACAGATAGTTAAATACTCTAGATAATCATTGTTCCCTCAAAAATATGCGATAACCCACGCGGGCATATTTGGTGGCTCTATCGATAAGATCTCCCGCCATCCTGGGTCATCGATATGCATAATTCAGGTATGCTATCCAGGGTCTTCGATAGCAGACACGCTTGCGCGACCCCCTCGCTCAGGGTGAGCCTGGCAGACCCGGAATGATCGTCGATGCGACACGGAACCCCTCCATGGCAGTGCACGACGCAAAATGTGAGAGCGGTTTTGCCATCAATCGCGACTTCGCGTACGGAGTATAGTCAGCAGTAATTATTCGGGGTGGCCGTAGAGCTGTCCACCTAGCTATAACTAGGCATGCTGGACGCTGTATTATTCTCGAATGATGTGGTGCAGAATCCATGCTCGTCGAGCCCGTGGCTCAGTGATCGTCTCGCGGTTCCAGTTTGATGTCATCTCGCTATCATTATGCTATTTTAGGCAATTACTGTTGTGCGACGGGTCCTCGAGATTTTGCGCATGGCAGGATAACCCGACTCGCTTCGGCCTACCCTTCAGAATCTTATACCATGTGGCAGGCATATTATTCCGATTATATTGACCCTGGATCGTATGATATCTGTAACCTGCAAGGCAATGTTGTTCTTTGTGGTTTGCTTTCTCGATCATGTTCCGTGGGGTTTCGGTAGTGTCTTAGTGCTACGCGACTGGAATACGGACTTTGGATCAATTGATCGGGGGTCTATTGAAATCGACCTCACTAATTCAACGACCGGGCGTTGGAGGTTAAATCAAACCAATAGCTAGTTATTTTGTTCAAAATGAATTTTTTCTAATGTCAATAACGTCGCACTGCATACAGTAATATGCTGAGCTTAGCACTAGCCTTTTGTCTAGCCTACTTTTCACCTCGTACTTTGCGACGAGGCGAGAACACATCGAGCATTCTAATATTAGAATTCCAGGCATCGAAGAGCGGACAGACTTGGTTTACTCTGCGGGGTCCAGACGTTATGTTTAGTACTTTACTCTAGACTGGTCGCCTTGACTAGCAATTATCAAGACTCCAGAGCTAGCCTCCACTTAGCCACTCTGCTAGACTAGACACCCAATTGTCCTTCCATAGGGCCATATTGCTAGCATGTCCGAACAGCAAGGCATGTTTCAAGAGGCTGCAAGACCATGCAAGTTAATCTGGAGGTTCCTATAGAAGGCTACGTGCAGAATTTGACTATCCACGATTGGTGCTTGGCATTGTGCTGAGATATCAGACGACCTATTAGATAGAGTGCTGGACCTAATAACGATTTTGCGTTCACAGTTCTGTGAGGTAGCGGAGATGGGGGAACCCAAGAATAATGTCGGAATAAGGTGTCACTCATTTGTCCTTGGTCCAGATAGCGGTGGTTGCTCAATTTTCACTTTGTGATCATTTTATGAGTGGTGTTTGGGATGTGCCGCGATTAAATATATCTAAGCTTGGCTGCTCCCATCGGTCGAATACATCGGCTATATGAAATAAGGAGTTCTTCAATATATCACTATACCACTAACTTAAGGAACGGTTACTTATATATCTATGATTATTTCCTCCATGAATCTAGTCTGAGGGTTGTTGTGTTTGGCATACAGATAAACAAACTGATTGTCTCAAAGCTGCCTCAGGATGTAGATCGAGAGTTAACAGCCTTGGCACGCTAGTCCCGATTCTGCAATGAAGTGGCGGGTCTATGTCCTCCTTGCCGCGCCGCGTGAGAGGTCGACAGCCGCGCGCTCTACGCGAAACTCCAGAGATTGATCAAGAGCTTGGCGGATAGCTTTCAACAGGCAGACATTCGCGCTCGAAACACTGCTCCGACCCCTCTTTGGACCTGTCGCTCAGTTTCGAATCGTGTCGCACATCCTCTAACCCGCCGTTTTCATCCCCAAGCGCTCAACTCTCAGCGCCATCTCCAACATGTGAGCAAGCTCTGCGACTTGTGGTCCTTTTGAGCTCGTAGCTAATGTTCGTCGCAGGGAGAGCTTCGACAATATCTACCTGGACCTGTCAAAGAACCCAGGAAAATGCAAGCTGGCAGAAAGCGGTCTGGGATGGAAGCCGTCAGGTGGAGGCGACACATTTACCCTCGACAGTAGCAACATCGGTGCGGCGCAATGGAGTCGAGCGGCCAAGGGATTCGAGCTGAAGATCCTCTCGCGGACTTCTGGTGTCATTCAGCTGGATGGGTTTGAGCAGGAGGTACGCTATCTGCCGAGTTGTAAGCGCTGGGATGTATTGCAACGTGGCTAACTCTTTTCGAAATGATAGGACTTCGAGCGAGTTAGCAAAGCTTTCAGAATCTGGTATGGCATCAACGTCGAGAACCGTGAACACGCCCTCCGAGGATGGAACTGGGGCAAAGCAGAGTTCACCAAGGCGGAGCTAGCGTTCAGCGTGCAGAACCGTCCCGCGTTCGAAGTCCCATACACTGAGATCTCCAACACCAACTTGGCCGGAAAGAACGAAGTGGCGGTTGAATTTGCTCTTCCCACAGATAGCCATGCGAACGGTGCAAATGGCCAGCCGGATGGCAGCACGAAGAACCGCGGTCGCAAGGCTGGTGCCGGTCCGGACGAACTTGTGGAAATGCGATTCTATATCCCAGGCACGGTTGTCAAGAAGGAGAAGGAGGGCGATGAAGAGAATGAGGGAGAGGAGGAAGAGCAGAACGCAGCCAACCTGTTCTACGAGACCCTCATGGACAAGGCAGAGATCGGAGATGTGGCGGGTGACACGTTCGCTACTTTCTTGGACGTGCTGCATCTTACGCCCAGGTATGTGCTATATCTGTTCCTTAATCCGGACTCAGATGATAACAGAGAATGTCTAGAGGTCGTTTCGATATCGACATGTACGAGTCCTCTTTCCGGTTACGTGGAAAGACGTACGACTACAAGATACAGTATGCTTCGATTAAGAAGTTCTTCCTGCTACCCAAGAACGACGACACCCATACGCTCATCGTCCTGGGTCTCGATCCTCCGCTCCGTCAGGGTCAGACGAGATATCCTTTCCTTGTCATGCAGCTGAAGCTGGACGAGGAAATCAGCATAGAACTTAACATGACCCAGTATGTACTTGAATAACCTGGTTTATGTGATCGCTCGCTGACGGTCTTTTAGGGAGCTCCTTGAAACTCGCTACAAGGACAAGCTGGAGCCTCGTTACGAGGAGCCTATCCACCAGGTAATCACGAAGATCTTCCGCGGACTTTCGGGCAAGAAGGTCATCATGCCCTCCAAAGACTTCGTCAGCCACCATGGACACAGCGGAGTCAAGTGTTCCATCAAGGCCAACGAAGGTCTCCTGTTCTGCCTGGACAAGAGTTTCATGTTTGTCCCCAAGCCGGCCACATACGTCCAGATCGAAAACATTGCCGTTATTACGATGTCACGTGTCGGAGGTGCCGTGTCGGCGAGCCGAACGTTCGATATCACGATGACATTGAAGGGTGGAATGGGCGAACATCAATTTAGCAACATCAACCGGTATGTTTTGATATAACCGACTTCAGACACCCCTACTAATGCACCCATAGTGAGGAGCAACAGCCTCTGGAGGAATTCTTCAAGGCCAAGAACATCCGTTTCAAGAACGAGATGACGGATGACGTGAGTTTCCCCTGTATTGTGTTGATATATGTACCGTAACTGACTGGTCTAGTCTTCTGCGCTCCTTGCGGCTGCTCTGGATAACGATGAGATGATGGCCTCGAGCGAAGACGAAGGCGGACGCGCCGACCGTGGTTCTGCTGATGAAGACTCGGAGTCCGTGGATGAGGACTTTGAGGCCGAGTCAGATTCCGACGTGGCGGAAGAGTACGATTCTGCCCACGAGAGCAGCGGCGGCAGCGGTAGCGATGCAGAGATGGAAGACGCTTCCGATGCAGGTGGTAACGGCTCAGACGAGGAGGAACAAGAGCGTCCTAAGAAGAAGAGCAAGACTGGCAAATAAAGCCAGGGGACGACGAACGTAGATTTAATGCTATGCACGAGCGAAGTGCAACAGTGATGCATGCCTAAAACTGGGCCATGACTACCAAAACGAAAGGAGAATTGGCACAGCAATGGTCTTGGTTTTTGGTTCCGGTGTTCTGAATACCTTGTGTTTTCCTCTTTTCTCTATTTTTGTACTATGAACGGACCGAGACCGGTCAGGCTGTATTAACTCATGACCATTTGGATTCAAAAGTGCCAGTTGATATCATACTTATTCAAGCATCCAGCCTTGGACTCGCCCATGAACCGGGGGAATTAATCCTCTTTATCAGATTATGAAGTGGACACGTGCATGATCGAGACCTTGATTGTAATACGCAGTAGAGAAATGGAATAACTAGACGAATTCCCCAGATTTACCATGCAAGTAATTTTCCGTCAGTACCAGCGGTAGAGGGCGCACCAACTAAGGATCCGATGTGACGTCTACCAGAAAGCGGCGGTTCGTCCCAGTAGGTAATTACACACAACCCCGATCTGCTGAAACTGGTTCAGCACCGCCTGTTCGTTATTATCTATGGTACTATCCCTCTATGACACAATGTACGACGTAGCTCTTGATGAGAGAAAAGCACGTCCACGGTAAGTTCTCTCCAGACTTTTTTTTTCACGCGAAGATCAGCAGGGAAGAGCTTATATTCAATATTAATATTGCGAATGTTCATCCGTTGGCGGAACAACTAGTTCGTCTAGGTAGTAGGTCCCGGGCTCTGCATAATTGCGCATCGCGATATTGGGATGGTCGATCGTATCGTGTCGTATCATCAGTGAGAACAGTGCGCTTGGTCCGGGTTACTGTCCTCGCGTGATACGGCGAATATTCTCGAGTCAGGAAGGGCGGGGATTTAATTATGGTATATGCATCAAGACTGGATCGAGTACATACTTGACAGATAAATCTATTCTACTTTACTCTAGATTCTTCCGTAGAGTAATAATACTCCAATAATAATTATTACCTCTTACTGGTAAGGGGTCTGGAGTCTGGACGCCAACAAGCACCAAGCCAAGGTTGCCAAAAATACCATCCAGGGCGCACGCGGCCCACATTCCTCCTGGCGAGAGCGAGCGGACGGACCATTCCCGAACAGCAAAGCTCACGAGTTTTGCGCGCGGATCATCGTGGACAATGTTTCAAGACGGGGAAGGGAAGCCGTTTGTATTTTGAGTTTGTGCTTTTTACTTTTATTTTTGGTTGTGCCTTTTTCTGCACTGGTTATTACTGCTGGAAAGAGGGGGAGAGGGAAAAAGAGAGTATTAGTATGGAGTACGGAGTATGATAACTATGCAGCAGGTGCCAGGTGGTGGCGGGTGTCGATTAAGGGCTCAGTTATTATCAGATGCATGTGTGCTCTAGGTATCATGCAGAGGCTGCGTGTCTGACACGCATCACTGCGGAATTGTGTATCATTATAGGCTGGGATGAAGATATAGTTGACGCGCAGTGATGATAACTTTGGTCGATAACGATAATTGAGAGAAAAAGAAGCATAACCGGAAGAAAGTGGCATAGTATGAAATCAATCCAGCTGAGCTGAACTCTTCTAATTTAACCCAAGTAAATACGATTGTCCACGGTTCGGCTGGTCGAACGTTGATCGTCGTGAGCCATGGCTCGATCTGCCTAGGGTCGGGCCTGTGACGGTCGCGATTGGCCGCGAGCCCATCCAGACCCAAATTGCTGTGATGTTTACCCCTGGCGATTCTTCCCCTGAGATGGAGCGAAATGAAGACTAGAGCCGGTTGGGACTAATTCGTGATTGGAATATAGGTCTGTAGAGAGATAATATAATTAATTGATCCTGGCTTCAGCGCAATACTCGAAGGATAGGCACAGGAAGAGGAGAAAGATTGAGAGAACTGGTTCTAGTTGTCAGTAGTGACATTGCTTGAAGAGGGGCTTGAAGGGATGGATGGATAGTCATGGCCGGTTGACAGTGCCGACGTGCCATGGAGTTGGCTGGGCTACATTCCATAGACGGGGAAAAACGAGGAAAAGAGATGATTGTCCATACTCTCTGTTCACAGTGTCCAATTCTCATTTGATAGTTAGCAGTGGGAGAGCCTGATCGCATCCATCCCTAACGTCCTTTAGTATCTGTCTAGTCGAGCAGATCGCAGAGTGGCAGGCCAGAATCTATCGACGAGCAAACACCACTGCAATTAATCTCCCTGCGGTTCCAAGTGTGACGACGAACCGGCCTCTCAGAAGACCGGGACACTTGGTTCGTTCGTTCGTTCGTTCGTTCTCCGTTGCAAGCGTGGTCTTTCTTCGCTTCTCTTCTGAGGCTCTCTCATTGCAAGCCCCCCCAAAAAAGCACACGCCAGCAAACGGTCCCAAAGTGCCCCCTTTCTCTCGTGCGCGCGTTCTCTCTCTCGCTCTCTCGTTCACCCTGAATAGCTCGAGCCAGACAGAGAAGAATCAACTAGTTAGTCTGAAGTCTAGCCTAGCCTAGATAGAATACTCTAAAGCAGCAAAAAAGCCAAAGCCAAAGCCGGGCGGACCCAAGGATCCCCAAGCACGCCCTCGTCCCGATCCTGTCTTCTCCTCCACTTAACTTACTTGACTTCTCGCCCTCCGCAGCGGCCGTACCTCTCTAGTCGTTCCTCAAACCGTCGTCCAAACTGCCCCTGTTCCCCTTCTCGACTCTCTCGCTCTCGCTCTCTCTCTCTCTCTCGTTCCCTTTCCCTTCTTACTTCCTCCCCTCCTTCACCGTCCCGTCAATCTGCCACGCGCACATCCCGAGCGGTGCTTGAGATTCTTTTTTTTGTTGTTTTCTTTTGACGCGCGGTCCAGTCGCATCGTTCGTTGCTCGTGGTCGGTTTGAATTGTTGTTCTCCCTTTTTTGACCCTTTGGTTCAGGACAACTCCCGAAAGGTACGCGAAATCCAATCTGGTCTCTTTTTAGTCTCCGCCTCGCAACGACTGCAGAGGAGCAACCGACCCTCCGTCATCCACCAGCTCTTTTCTCATTTCGTTCTGGATCTGGGAACTGGAAGGTGCCCATCCGGACCAGACATACGCATGGTTGATCTCATCTGATCCTGTCATCCACGCTGATTTGAGGAGATTGCTACTACTACTATTACACTACTACAATCATCAGGAGAGAAACCGTTGCTGACACGGCAGGTGCAACGCCAAACAGGGGAAATTCATCCAACGTCCACCACGACTGCCCGACTCTCTCTCTCCTTCCCTCCGCTCGTTAGAAGAAAGCATACATTAAATCGCCTCCAAGATGGGTAAGCTCTGTCCGCTGTTCTATCCTCTACACTTCCACTCGCTCGTCCACCGTCTCTCTGGCCTGTCTCGTTATCGGACACTACACCCCTGGTAGATTCGACAACTCTGGCGCGTGGTGCAACCGTGTTTTCGGGGAGAGAAAAAGGAAAAGACGCAGGATGATGGCACGACCCAAGTATCGCATCGTGGACATTCAACGGACTGCAGACTGTGGGAACCGTGGTCGCCCCGGCTCCCGCTCCAGAGTTCCTCGGCTCGACAGCCCATCTTCCTACACGGCCGCCGTGGGACAGAGACAGCCCGACAGCGGTGGAAGAAGACATTTCGAGCACCATACTGACTTCAACGACGCAGCCACCCCCCCTGTTCCCAACGGCGCCCCTCCCGCCGCGCCTACTCGGGCTTCCCCCGTCCCTAGCACCGGCAGCAGTGCGAAGCCTACCTCTCCCTTTGTTGAGCGCAGCAACCCGATGGGATCAGGAAACGCGCAGACCGTCAGCTCCAAGGACCCCAAGGCTGTTGCTCAGGCTGCTACCGATATGCGAAACGTCGTCCGCAGAAAGCTGACCGGCTACGTCGGTTTTGCCAACCTGCCTAACCAGTGGCACCGTAAGAGTGTCCGTAAGGGATTCAACTTCAATGTGATGGTGGTTGGTGAGTGATCTATATCCATCAATTGGCCTTTTTTTTATGCAACTGCTGATAACGAGAATAGGTGAGTCTGGACTGGGAAAGTCTACTCTGGTGAACACCCTCTTCAACACATCACTTTACCCCCCGAAGGAACGTGCGGGACCTAGCCATGATATTGTCCCCAAGACCGTCTCGATCCAGTCGATCAGTGCCGATATCGAGGAGAACGGTGTCCGCCTCCGTCTGACCGTTGTCGACACCCCCGGATTCGGAGACTTTGTCAACAACGATGACTCGTGGCGTCCCATCGTGGAGAACATCGAACAGCGCTTCGATGCGTACCTCGAGGCTGAGAACAGAGTCAACCGTATGAACATTGTTGACAACCGTGTGCACGCATGTGTCTACTTCATCCAGCCTACCGGCCACTCGCTAAAGCCCCTCGACATCGAGGTGATGCGCCGCCTGCACACCAAGGTCAACTTGATCCCGGTCATCGCCAAGTCCGATACCCTGACCGACGAGGAGATCGCCCTGTTCAAGCAGAGAGTACGTTTACGATTCGCAACTTCGAACGGGCCCGTGTTTGCTGACATGAATACAGATCCTCGCCGATATCAACCACCACTCGATCCAGATCTTCGAGGGACCCCGTTACGAGCTCGATGACGAAGAAACGATTGCCGAGAACCAGGAAATTATGTCCAAGGTCCCATTTGCCGTCGTTGGTGCCAATGCGGAGGTCACTACCCCTGAGGGCCGCAAGGTCCGCGGTCGTCGTTACCCCTGGGGTATCATTGAGGTGGACAACGAGGAGCACTGCGACTTCGTCAAGCTGCGCCAGATGCTGATCCGCACCCACATGGAGGAGCTCAAGGAGCACACCAACAACGTCCTATACGAGAACTACCGTTCCGACAAGCTCACCCAGATGGGTGTTGCCCAGGACCCGAGCGTCTTCAAGGAGGTCAACCCGGCCGTCAAGCAGGAGGAGGAGCGCACACTGCACGAGCAGAAGCTGGCCAAGATGGAGGCCGAAATGAAGATGGTCTTCCAACAGAAGGTCCAGGAGAAGGAAAGCAAATTGAAACAGAGCGAGGACGAACTATACGCGAGGCATCGCGAAATGAAGGACCAGCTCGAACGACAACGCCAGGAGCTAGAAGAGAAGAAGGCCCGTATCGAGAGTGGAAGACCTCTCGAAGAGAAGGGCAAGAGAAAGGGTTTCTCTCTTCGTTAAAACTGCAAGACTTGGATCGGTCCAAGCCGGCCGTGGACTGGCGGGGGATCACTTGCGGCGCTATCACCCAAGGAACCCAGCAGTTGATTTTATGTCTCCATTGGCGTCTGCCCACTGATCGAGCGCTCCTTTTAAACACTTTCCATTTTCCCTTTACGTGTCCGATTCTCTCTGTTACCTCACACACTCTTTGACCTCTCATTTTACCAATATCTCTTTCTGGTAACGACTTCTTTTTATTTTATCGGGGCGCCGAACCGAGCCCGAGGAGGAGAACAAAAAAGGGGACGGACAGGGATTTTAATCCTATCCAAACTAATACCGATTTGGGGCCGAAACTTAGGAGATTTGCGCCGGGGGTCATCAGAAACGCTCTGTATGCTTTGCGGCGGATGGAATCTTTTCGATTGCAAGGAGACGATACACGGGTGCAGGACGGCAAACCGAACCGGCTTTGAATCGCCCTACGCCCGCCTTTTTGCTTCTTGTTATGTACTTTTTGCCTATGTTATACCTCCTGTCTCGCCTCTTTCTCCCTTTCCTGTTGTGTCTTCTTTTTCACCCCCTACATCTTTTTATTGAACACATCCCCTCCAACCATCTTTCGCGATTTTCCTTGTCTCTGTCGCTTTTCGTGGTTTGAGCTCCATCCTGCGTCGCACTCGCCTTGGCCAGTGTCTGCCTGCCAGCAGTCCTCGGAGGTAGATATGTATCTAGGTTTGTGATTGAAATAATGATGAGGTTGAGTTCGACATGCGTTATGTATTAGTAGAATTCCAGTGAGTAGTGAAGTAGTGGTAATGTGGTATGTCCTATATAATCCTACTGTAGTTGTAACAACTGATGTATTCTAAGTTGCAGGTAAATCCCGTCAGGTCTTGATGTAATGTGTGGAATCAAGACATGGATGTTTCTGCTTTCGTCTGATGTTTACCGAGACTGATATGCCTATGGATGTTATCTATAATGATATAACACAAAAGGAGAGTCATCCAGTCTCTGACTGAGTATTTTCCTACTGGGCGACGCGTCTGAACGCGTGAGACCAGATGAAGTGAGTGAGTGAATCATGAGTATATGGTTGTTTACTTCTTCTCTTCTGTTTACTGTCTCTTTCTCTTTCTCTCACCTCATCTTCTTTGGTTTTGTATGTCATGACCATACCTCTGCTGTGACCTCTGCTCTGAGGCTCATATCGACTGGCAGATCCCTTTCTATGACATACTGTGATATTAGCCCTGATTGTTTGGTCATGCAGTGACGTCTGGGGAGAAATATCGTCCGCCGTGCTTGTTTTCCTTTATCACCTTCTTCTTTCTGTGTCTTGTCTCTTTGAATACGGCCTGGAGAAGTGAATATCATCTAGATCTATCTAGATCTGGATAACTGCGTACGAAAGAACAGACCCTCGCAAAAGGTACGAATATCACTCGAGCTCCCTCTCCATTATTATGCATACAGATATACTTATATACTCACACCACTCAGCCCCCTCGAAACCCTCACCATGTGCCACCTCATCCTCTACGAACACTACCTCCAATGCGGCTGCACCATCAACGTCGGCTTCAAGTACCGACCCGAATGGTGCCGCGCCCCGAATGGCATCCCATTCCCACGACCTGAACTCTTCGAGACCGAACGAAGCCGCATCCCTAGTCGCTGCTGCGATGAGGAGAACTGGACCTATGGCCTGATCGATATGGACGCCGCGTGCGTCGATTGTAGACGCAAATGGAGCCTGCAGCGGAATGGCCTGGGAGAGGTCATGCAGCGCGTTAAGTGGAGGTGTGGTCATACGAGGGATTGGTTCTGTCATGCGAGGGTGCATTGTGCTTTTCGGTTTGATGAGGGGAATCTGGTGAAGGAGGGGGGTGGGGATGGTAATGGCAATGGGGATAGGAACCGGGATGTTAGCATCGAAGATGGTATCAATACCAACCATAATAATAACGACAACGGTAACAGTACCATCAACAACAACAATGATACGAACAAGGAAGAAAAACCCAACACAAACCAACAACCCTACCTCCCACCCTGCTGGTACACATACACACCGCGCTCGCGCCATGGCTACAACCCACCTACCGAAGCAGACCTCGAACAATGGCACCGGATCAAAGCCGGGTGGACGCTCGACTTCACCCTGCTGCGCAGCCAGGGCAAGGTGCGATACCAGGTGATCCGGCACCGAGGCTGCGGGAACTGCCAGAGGGCGGCGAATCTGGACCTGTATGACTCGTTGATGATGAGTCCTGACGAGGATCGCAGCGGGTATCGAAAGAGGAAGCCTTATGCGTTGGATATCTCGGTGGAGAAGGCGAGGAAGTATCCTGTTAGGAAGGGGTGATCAGTTGAGGACTCTGTTTGGATGACGGACTGAGATGTGGAGGTGTCCTGATGGTTGTGGTTCTAGAGATATTCTAGAGATATTCTAGAGATTTTCTAGATGTTTAGGGAGAGTGGTGGAGGAGATGGGAAATTGTGCTGAGGATCGGTCATTGGAGGGATTTCGACTATTACTTGCTGGACGGATTGGGTGGTTTGAAAAGAATGAAAAAGGGGAAAAAAGGAGCAATTATTTTCAAATGTATGACAGAGTCAGGAACTAGTTACGCAACATTGTGTCTCGAAATCTCACCAATGGTGATTGATGTATGTCGGATGTAGTTATAGTTAATAGTTCTATGTATGGAAAGGCGGGGTTGCGTGCACCCACCACCAGGCAGGGCAAGCACTTTTAGTTAGTCTTGTCTGCATCGATCGAGGATGGACCAAGCAGTACGACTAGAGTCTAGTTTAGCTGGAGCAGATCGTGGATCTAGCGTGGCTCTCCGCATTTGTTCTGTTCTGTTCCTGGTGAGTCTGACAGATAAGATCAGCTGGAGAGTGATTCTAGAATATTGCTACTACTATGTAGGTATGCAGTTACACGTGTATGTACCACACACTCTTTAAAGCATGTATACTTCGTCTGGCTGACGTGCTCGGGGCGCTTCAGCCACAGAACGGCAGAGAAGAGGGAGGCACTGCCGGGGAGAAGATGTGATAGTTCACCCGGGCGGTTCCACAGCCAGGAAGAATGTGCGTTCAGCAGAGTAGGTGGTAGGTGATAGGTACAGATACAGAGGAGGAGAGTATAGGGTAGATAATTAGTGTAATGCAAGAAAATGATTTCTTCAAGTAAAGACGTTGTAATTAATAAAACTGGTTTTATGGAGGAATCAAATTGTAGTTATGGTATTCCTGCTTCCGAGGCTATGAGTATCAACTGGCGTGTGAAAGCGGAGATCGTAGATATCTAGTCTGTCGCTGAAGATAACTGGAAGAGCCACGGTCAATTGAGCCATTGCGCCAGGAACAGGGATATCTAGCTGTCATTGTCATCATCGTCGTCATTTTACTTGTAACAAAACCAGATCCTGTCAAGATCTCAAGATATCAAGATCTGTAGATACTATAGATATAAATGATAATATAAGAAGAAAAAGAACTGGTTGCATCATCGCCGGAGACGTCACTGCGGCTGAGAGCGGAGAGCAGGCTGCGATCGGGCCAATCAGAGCGCGGGAACCAGCAGCTCGACCGCCGCGAGAGAGACCACCTTCCTTTTCCTGCCGCACACCAAATTCAGGATTCCGCCCAGCCTCCTCGAGTCTCTACTATTACTGAGTCTAGTGAGTACTATCTATCTAACTGACAGTTTGATTCTCCTGCTCATCCTGACCGTCGTTGTGCTGTTCTCTGTTCCTGTTCCTGTTCATTCTTCCTGACGGCCTCTGGTTGCCGCTCTCTCCTGCGTCGCTATCTTTCGATCTCCTTCCGCTGCCTAAACAATCACCTCACGTACAGCCATGGCTCCTCCTCCTCCGGCGACGCTGCCTCTGCCCGAGAGGCTCAAGGCGCTGGCTCAGACGCTGCAGTATGTGTCTCTCTGGATTGCTCTTCGATGATAGCTTCTCATACTGACTGTTTCCGCCAGGTTCGCGTGGTTCGTAGGGTATGTGCTTCGGCCTCGTCCTTCACCGTCATAGCTCCTTCGGCCCATCTGAGCGCACAGATGGTGCGGGCATCCTCAAGAATCGCCTCGAGGGCCTCTTCTGAGCTGCAATTGGAGATGAGAATACCGTTCCAGAGATGCTAACAAGCTCCATAGCCACCTGACCCTGCTCCTCTCCGTCGCGCGCTACTTCCTCTCCTACATCACCTTCAACTACTACTCCCGCTGGGCCAAGTTCTCCTACCGCACCGCCTTCCTCGCGGCCGCCCTCACCTACGGAATCGTCGTGTACAAGCAGTATGTCGCGCGTGGCCGTCTGCAGGGCAATGCCCCCAGCATTGCGCTGAAGCTCGCTGGTGATGAGAATGTCCAGTATCTCGGTAGGTGCATCTAATTAGAAAAACCAAGGAATCCATGCTCACGCGACCCAGCAATGGCCCTTGTCTGGCTCTACTCCCGCCAGGTGCCTCTGGCCCTCCTGCCTTTCAGCGTGTACTCGGTCTTTCACGTTGCGACCTACACCAGGACCTATCTCATCCCGACCTTGCAGCCCCAGACCCAGGCTGCCAACGGTGCCACGCCGGCCTCTCCCAGTTCCCCCAAGCCGGCTGCCAAGTCATCCCCGCTGGCTGACAACATTGGCAAGTTCGTCAAGAAATACTACGATGCCAGCATGGGTCTGGTTGCCGCCCTCGAGATCGCTTTGCTCCTGCGCCTGATCCTGTCCGCTCTCACGTTCTCCAAGGGCAGCTGGGTCCTCCTGTTCATCTACGTCACCTTCTTCCGGGCCAGACACTCTCAGAGCAGCTTCGTTCAGAACGCGGTCTCCCACCTCACCGCCCGCGTCGACACGGCCGTTTCTCACCAGAGCACTCCCCCGCCGGTTCGCCAGGGATGGGAGACTCTGAAGGGTGTTGTCCGCCAGGGCTATGACGCCACCGATGTGAAGCGCTACACTGGCGGATATGGCGGCGCTACTGCCAAGAAGCCTCAGTAGAGTACCATCGATAGAAGTGACTGCTGGCTGCAATCAACTAAAGTCCCACGCGAGACTCGAGCCAGCGTCACTGTCCGATCCGTATCTATGAGTCAACGACAATGAGGACCGACAAGTAACGTTCGCGACCATCCCATGCAAGAATGGGAAGTGTTCAGGGGAATCCAAAAAGACGCCCACAGAGGCATATTGGGCCGCGTCCGTGTCTGCTGGGAAAATCGGCTTTCGGAGTTTCTTATGCTTCTTGTGCTTTGCTAGCGGATAACCTCTTCGGTTCAGCGTGAGCCCGTCAGCGATGGTCATGGTTATGAGCACGCAATTCCTTCCTATAGTTCCTTTCCCCTAGTTTTCGTATTGGAATTGGTTTTTCCTACGGCGCCGCTTCTTCTATTCCGTTGTTTCCTTATCTCCGAGTTTCTATTGGTGTGCATCACTCTGTACCTGCGGTTGCGATACGTTGTAAGGTAGACGTACTGAGACGAGCCGCCAGACTTTCCACTGGCGTTGAAGTTCTTGTTATCAATGAAGTCGCCGAAAACAATTCTTTTCTCCACGTAGTCGTTAGGTCTCTGATATTGTCTTGGCTGGTTGTTGCTGGATATGCTCAATTGACTCTCAACCGGAGCGGGTGGCGGAGAAACGGCATCCCCGAGCCCGAGCCCGAGCCAAAATTTTGGAAGTGGAAGTCGATCACGAATGCTTCTCGAACAGCGATAGACCCATTTGAATCTGTCAGCTGAGTTCCAGCAGTGTAATGCTTTCATTTGCATCTTATTTCTCTCTTTAGAATTTCCCATCTTCGTTTCTCTGCGTTATAGCGTGTCCGCGGGTGGCAACGCTTCCATAATCTCGCCGCCTCATATCCGCACCTGCGCTCGTGGCCTGGTCCGCACCGTGATACGTGCCGCGGCGCTTTTGATATGAGCCTGTCTTCGCGGGTATATAACTTCTTCATCTCGGCGGACTCATCGACCTCCTCCCCTTCACATACCGGCAGGCGGGATGGCTCGGCGGCGGTGACGGCCGGCGCAGGCCGTATACAGGATGGAGTGCGAGGGGACGGTGCGGTTCGAGCCAGAGAGCCGCAAATAGGAGATGAAGAATACCGGTCGCCATATCTACATGTATGTCTATGATTTCATTTTCATCCGGTCGCGGCGTTTTGCGCTCGTCGGACATTCGTGTTGCTACGGACCTCAGCACCCAATTGAGCTTCCAAGACGGCGGACCAAAGCGTATACAACCTGACTGAGTTTGTGTTGGCTGACCGGTGCACGATATCTTGATTACAGTCTATGCTTGCCGGTGGTATCGGTGGAACGACCGGGGACATGCTGATGCACACTCTAGACACGGTGAAGACCCGGCAGCAGGGCGATCCGAATTTCCCACCCAAATACGCCTCCATGTCCTCATCATTTAGGACTATCTTGAGGGAAGAGGGAGTTCGTGGATTGTACAGTGGTGTCACGCCGGCATTCTTTGGGTCGTTTCCCGGTACTCTCATCTTCTTCGGCGTATATGAGTTCAGCAAGAGACATATGCTGGATGCCGGGATCAATCCCAGTGTGACGTATCTGACTGGAGGTAAGCGGAGATTATCCTTGGGTGCTGAGACGGTATGAAAACATTGGTTCTAATGGCTCTGCAGGTTTCCTTGCGGATTTGGCTGCCTCGATCATCTACGTCCCTTCGGAGGTGCTGAAAACCCGGCTGCAGCTCCAGGGACGATATAATAACCCTTATTTCCGTTCCGGCTATAATTACAGATCAACCAGAGATGCGTTGCGGACAATTGTTCGCCAGGAGGGTTTCTCCGCGCTGTTCTACGGATACAAGGCGACGATTTTCAGAGATCTGCCGTTTTCTGCTTTGCAGTTCGCTTTTTATGAGCAAGAACGAAAATTGGCTCAGGACTGGTCGGGCACTAAGGATCTGAATCTCGGCCTGGAGATTCTGACTGCCACTACGGCTGGTGGAA
The DNA here is from genome assembly GCA_023624055.1 of Paecilomyces sp. PK2413. NCBI lineage: Eukaryota > Fungi > Ascomycota > Eurotiomycetes > Eurotiales > Thermoascaceae > Paecilomyces > Paecilomyces sp. PK2413. Next base: position 427,243 of record JAMADQ010000014.1, on the reverse strand, counting down.
TGGCGGGTGTCATAACTTGTCCGATGGACGTCGTCAAGACCAGAATCCAGACGCAAGTCAACACTCCCAGCTCGGGGCCGGAACTCCGGCCTGCTGAGAAAGCAGTGAAGAGCGATGGTTCCCGGCATCAGTCAGCTCATCCACCGGCTACTAAGACGCGGACGCAAGCCCGTCCCATCTGTACCTCGACTCCGTCACTGCCCCGGCCTGGTGCTACCGTCCTGGACACCTCGTCCTTCTTTACCGGTCTGAAGATCATCTACAAGACCGAAGGAGTCATCGGATGGTTCCGTGGCGTGGGGCCACGAGGTCTATGGACCAGCGTCCAGAGTGGAACCATGCTGGTGCTGTATCAATTCCTCCTGAAGCAGATGGATTCGTGGCAGACAGCGGACGAGCTGCAACCGTTATGATTTCTATATTCGTCCTTTTCCTTCCGGTTCGAATGCAGCCAGACGATGCTCTGTAAGTACCCAGAGACAGATTTGGATAGAAGCATGGGATGAGCGGGCGGCATGTTGGGCGTTCAAGGTCGTCATTTGGCATCTTTTGTTTTTGGATCTACACGCATGTGGAGTGGTGTCTGTTGATAGATTCTGTACTGTATGTGTTGATAGAGCTAGATACACTGTACTATACAATAGATTATCCCTTCTTCCAACCAGCCATTCAGCATGATTATTATAATTATCATCGGAGGAGTACTAATAACGAGATCGGCATGTTGACGTTGCGCGGCGAAAACACGCTAGGCCAACGGATGTAAACAACACCTGATCTGCCGCCCCACGAGCTTCTCCTCCAAACTACACTACACACCCCCCGTCAACTAAACGCTCCATCCTCATCACGGTCAGGTACCTTGAACACTCCTCGCCCCCGGCGCCTTTCTATACATCGCGTTCTGTCGCTCTATATATCGTTGCTGTCGCATGGTCCACGCGATCTTGCTCCATATAATAATCACCCACCATGTCTGCCGGACTTCCCTATCTCAAGAGTCTCCGCAAAGGTGACTTGCTGAGCCTTGCCGATGTCTCCGATCTCAAGCAGTACGTGTCGCGCACCATGGATATTGAGTCCTTCGATCACTAATAGTCCTCTTCGTCCGCCAGTGATGCGAGCATCCTGAAAGCAGAGCTCGAGACCGCGCTCGATGAGCATCTCCGTTCGAACAAAGACGTCTTCTCGGGCGACAAGCGCTTCACGGACTACTACCGACGACTGTCCCAGCCGTCGCGTCTCTCGTCGCCTGTCAAGAGAGAGCCCAAGTCTGATGCGATCGCATCCGGTGATGAAGTCAAGAAGCCTGTCCGCCGGCGAACGACCAAGGCGAAGGAAGAGTCCGATGCTACGTACGTTTTGTTTTCGTCTGTCCTTCCTGGGTGTGCGCGCGCGTCTGGGCTCCCGACGTGTCGTGGTGCAGGAGGGACTACTTTGAACAGTATGCTGACCGCTGTTTAGTGATGAATCCGACTCCGCCAGCGTGACCAAGAGTCCCGTTCCGCTTCCCACTCGCACTCCGGCCCGGTCGCCGCTGTCGTTCACTGCTTCGCTGCCCCCGTCGCCGGCGGTCGTGACGGAGGCGATTGATCGCCAGACGGCTATCGCGCGCAAGAGAGTGTCGGATGCCTGGGCTGCGTCTCGCCTGACGGAGCACTCAGATGCTGTTCGCTCCGCGCTGAGCAGTGTCAAGTCCGTTGAGGCTATCATCATCGCGCTCGAGGCATTCAGCCTTGTGAAGGAGCTCGTGCCGCTGAAGTTTTTGACTACCGTCGCTGCTGTTGACGCAATCCACACTCCGGAGTTTGCCGTCAAGGTCCCTGACCTGTTTGTCTTGCTCACGGGCTCCTTCTGGGCGCCTTTCTCTCTGTGGCTGACCACCAGTCTGTTCCTCCCTCTGACCGTTGCGTACTTCTTCAACTTGAGCTTGAAGGCCAGCCAGCCTGCCACTAGCCATTCGTATGGCACGCGACGCACGGCCTCTTCGGGCCAGGACAAGGCCAGCTTCGATCCTCTTGTCTACAACATTGCCAAAGCTCTGATCTCGTACCTGGTGTACGCGAACCACTTCACTTTCTGGGACATCTACAGCAACTTCTCTATTGAGAAGGTGAACGTGTCGATTCCCGGCCAGTGGGCTGGTGTCCTCACCGGCACGGCCATTGGTGGTGTTGGCAGCCTGTACGAGGCCATCCTGAAGAAGTAGACTCGTCTCCTGGACGGGATGGACTGTTAGCTACCAAGTGCATTAACTGCACTGTTACGTTATGTATGTGGTATTGGAAACGGGGAGCGATGGCCCTATATGTATAACATGGGACACACCCCCAAAAAGGAGACTAGCCAGTGATTGTTGATCGTCGCTGGAACCGTCTCTCGACGTTGTTATGTGGTTATACCGGGTTACGGACGTGGGTGTTTTTGTTTCTGATTGGCTGTTTCTCCTTGGAGAACCTCCTTTAGGTGTTGATGTTTTTCTTCTTTTTTCTTCTTCCCTTTCTATCTTATACTATTCAGATATCCCTTCGTTTCTCGATTACATTGCTTTGCTGGGAAATTTTGGGTTTTTGGTAGGGAGTATAGTATCTTGCTTGTCCTTTTGCTCTTCGTCTTGCTTTTGGCTGTTTGGCTTTCTGTTTGAGGCTTTTTGCACTTTTATTGTAGGTCTTTTGTCTTTTCGTTTTCCTCGTTTCCTATTTAGGTAGGACTACGAGGAGGATTGAACAAAGGATAAAGAAGGCAAAGAAGGACTGGATGGAATGAATGCGATTCGGTTAGTCATATCTGCCTTGTTTGGTTCTCTTGATGAGTTTGTTTCTCTTAATACGGAAGAGTAAGGGAGGAGGGACGTAGTATTATATATTATATTATTGTCGTTGAGAATGCACTGCACACGGGCTTGGAATTCTGTCGGCGAGAGCGGGTGGATTCTTAGGTTAAATGTAGCTGGGGATGTAATGAATTTCTTGATTAGTTTGTTCTTGAGATACTATCTGGGTGGAGTATTACCCGGTAGAGTAATAAAAAGAGAAAGGAATGGTGATCAGCGTAGGTATATAGAGCTGGGAATTTCTATATGTTCGTTTACCAGTCTTGCTACAAATCGATTGTATGCAGATGATCAACCCGACCCCCTGAAAGCCCTAAGGAAGCTCGCAAATTCCGATTCCCGCGCAAGCAATGCAGCCGGACTATCACATTCGACAAGTTCCCCATTCTTGATCAGAGCCACTCGATCAAAGCGAGCGATATAGCGAAGTCGATGCGTGACCATAATAACGGTCCTATTCGCGAATTCCGTCTCTATGACTTCCTGCATGGTCGCTTCCGTTTCACGATCGACACTATCATTCTATTAGCCCTGCGGGAAATTATGCTTTGGCGTGATCTGAGGACAGAACAGCATACTTGCTCGTCGCTTCATCAAGGATCAAGATGGGGCTTCGTGAGGTCAACGCTCTTGCCAGCGCGAGCAACTGTCTCTCTCCCATAGACCAGTTCGAAGCGTTGAGATCTCCATCAAGACCGCCGTTTGTCTGAATCTGCTTCCATAGACCGACCTTCTTGAATGCGCGGACTATCTCATCATCAGAAGCGACGGCATGGGGGTCTACGTTGAGTCGGATCGTGCCAGGGACAAAGTACGGGTCCTGGGGGATGACGTTGAGTCGTAACCGGATATCGGATGGTTGAATGGATGCCAGGTCCCGTCTGTCGATGGTGACACTGCCATTTTTGATCTTCGTCATCTGTAGGAGGGCCATGATTATGGATGTTTTACCACTTCCTGATGGACCGCAGATCGCGATGTTTTCCCCGGGGTGGATATTGAGAGTTAGGTTCTTGAGGACAGGGTGCTGATCTGTGCTTCTGTGCAGAATCTTAGCTATGTCAAAGACCGTGCTGTAAATGGAATTGGGTGCCTACTGATAAGTCACTGTGAGATTATCAAACTCTACCTTCCCTTCGGTTGGCCATTCCTGAATTGCAGGTGCTGACTCCATGTCTGTAGCCTCACAAGGCGTGTCTTTCTGGAAGCTGTGTACGCGAGAAACCGCACCGATCGACGTTTCCAACTGCGTCCATGACTGGATTGCGTGTACTAGAATCTGATTCAAACTCAGAACTAGATTCAGAGCTACTCCCATCCCACCAGCACTGAACTGATTTCCTAGCGAGGTAGCAATTGCCATCAGGACGACCGCCATGGCTGCGATGACGAGGTCAAGGACCAGGTTGAGCCATTGCTGGAGACAAAGCAGCATGTAGAATGGCCTCTGGGATTGATTGAGTCGCCTGATGCACTCCCGTTGGAAGCTCTCGTGCCATCCAAATGCTCTCATTGTGGTTATCCCGTCGATAGTCTCTACGAAATGTGCGTAGAGGGGTGCTTTGGCTTCGATGTCGAGAAGTCGCACCTGTCGGGAGGTCCGAAGGTAGATGAATTGGATGACAACGAACGTGGCCATCAGGAAAGGAAAAGTGATGGCCATGTACTTGCCCACAACGCAGAGAAGAATGAGTTTCATGATGGTGAGTGCGACATCTGTCGGGATGGGTTAAGGCTGGTTCAAGACCGGATCGAGGTCGAGTGTTTTACTCACTTGCTATAGTGTTGACCAGCCAGAGGGGGAGCTTCATGTCGATGAGATCCATATCCTGGCTGAAGCGATTCGTCATGGTGCCAGTGTCGGTTGTTTGGAAGTAGTCCCATGGTGCTTTCAGCGTCGCTTTTAATAAATCCGTGTGCAAGGTTAGTGCTGTGTCGTTAATGATGTGGATCAACAACAGGCTGGAGACAAATCAGTGTTCGATTCTGTAACTCTCCTACGTCAGAACTTACTAGCATCCGAGGAAGAAGGCCAGGATACTGACAACTGTGAACGCGGTATAGAATCCCAAGTACCAGCCGACCTTTTCGTTGGGTTCTTTTGCATTCGATTCGGACCACCATTGGATCCATAGAGCTGCGCAAGGTGTAGTTAGTTGAGCATATTCGTATAGATTTCATAGGGGGGAGCAGTTACTAGAGAAAGTACTGAAGAAAGTTGAAACGATGAATGAGGCAACGAAAACTGCAGAAATCCAAGGGCCTGCACTCCTGATGTAGTATCTGTACACCTCCCAGCTGCCGTCGCGTCGAGAGAAGTCCACTTCACGTTCCTTTTGACTATTACCACTTGTATAGTTCGTCGTATCGCATGGAATTTCTTCTGCTGGTGCCTTATCAGGACCAGGGCTGAATATTTCTTCTTGGGGCAGTATCGGATTATTTATTATAGCATCTGATGTGCGGTTGATAAGCTTTTCATATGAACCTCTGTAAACAACTGCACCATGGTCCAGGGTGACAATATTATCAGAATATTGAAGCAGGGAATCTGTAAAATTTATATTCAGTTCCAGCTGACATAGAAAACCAATGAACTATACCAGTGTGAGTTGCCAGGATTACTGTTTTTCCAGCTGTGCGGAAGTATCCATCCTTGGCGAATAGTTTTGTAGATATGTCGCTTATACGCTTGGAATCCAGACCGTTAAAGATATCGTCAAGGAGGAGGACTGGGAGTCTAGAGTAAATCGCCCGTGCAAGGGCCTGGTACCTTCTATGTTAGCCACATCAATGTGCGCCCCTTATCCACCAGGGCACCACATACCACTCTTTGCTTCTGACCGCCGCTGAGGGAAGCACCACGACTCCCTGCAACATGCATATCTCCTGCTGGGAGAGACTGGAAATCATCATCCAGGGTACAAGTAGAAACTACAAAGTTATACCATGCAGCATTGAACTCCGTATCCCCGGTGATATTATGCCGGATAGTGTCGTCCACGATCCATGGTATCTGAGAACAGTATGCAATATTCCTGAATGGTATGTGGATAGAACCTTTTCTCAAACTCATTTCCCCCAGTATGCTTTTAATAAGCGCTGACTTTCCAGAGCCCACAGGCCCGACAATCATCGTGATTCCCTTGCCAATCTCCAGGGTAAGGTTTTGCAATATGGCTTCCGAATCGGAGGACCATGCTATGTCTACATTCAGGAATGATATCGCAGCAGGACTCGTCGAGAGCTTGTCCGCATATTCAGTCTGTGGGTTTGCGTTCGTCGGTCCATATGCTAGAGTCAGTTGTCCATCAGTGGGAGTATTCGTAATATGCTCTTTCTCCAGATACGACTCGATTCTTTCAAAACAACCGACGCACTGAATGAAGGATGGCACCGCTTGCACAAACTCCAATAACGGTGAAGTCATCAGCGAGATTAATGATAGGGAAGTGAAGGCTTGAGATGCCAACAGCGTCTGATCATCCCGGACTACGGAGATGATTGCATAAACGGCGAACGTGGCGTACGGAGCCAAGTCCATGGGTATATTTGCTATGAGTAGTTAGCTTTAGTTTGTTAGAAGACCCGTTGTGACCTACATAAGAGCACCGTCCAAATAAAGAGCATGCGGAATCGAGAGGACGTCTTCAACTCGGCCACGCGCAACCTGGTAATTAATCTGAAGAACACATCAATCAATCCCAGCATCTTCACCGATTTCATATCTTTCAGCATGGAGGATGTGACAGCAACCCGCTCTTGGACTCTATCGACCCAAGCCTTCTGTGCTGGTGCAGTTCGTGCAGATATCGGACCTGCGCCAAATACGCACGCTAAAGCATGTCAGTTTTCTGTAGTTAGGTACTACATGGGGGAATTGAGCACACCAAGAGAAATTATTGCAGGGACAAGACAGGCGAGGGAAACCTGACGTTGCAAAAGATAGAGCGCTACGGCAACTTCGATGATCGACGCCCAAATTTCATGCAATGACCTGAAACTATTGACAATTCGTTCCACATCCGTTCCCATCAATGTGAGTACGGTGCTCCCTTTCACATCGCTCTCCCTTAAGAGGGTCGTTTTCTGGTACAGGATCGAGATGAGACCTGCTCGCAACATCGTGCCCAGCCGAAATGTTTGGCGCCAGTATACGGCCGTCGATATCTAAGAATAGACTTAGATTCCGAAGGGGGTCCATATCTATGAATACATACTGCGATACCCAGATACACGATCAGAAAGGCCCCCACTAATGCATGTGCATACTCCTTGGGTCTGGTCCTTGCGTCTTCATTGAAATAGTCCACTGTCGATGTGATCAAGAATGGCTGACAGAAGGTGAATCCACTGAGCGTCAGACGAGGGACAATTCCCGATAGGGCAGGCCAAAGATATGCGCGGAAGACTGCTTTGATCAACCTGTATATTCCCTTTGATTGCTTCCAGGCTTCGTCTAGTTTATCGCGAGTCAGGTCGCCTTGCAGGCTCTCGTCCACCTCAGGCATGTCTCCAACGGAGAGAACTTTTGAATACCCCGTCCGGATGAAGGACACGACCCATATAAAGAGGCTTCTATACCAAAATCCATTGACCTGTTCCACTGTTACTTGCTTATATAGAGGGCGCAGAATCTTGGTCTTTTTGGTTGATTCTGTGTATGCAATTAGGACGGCGACACTGTATATCGCCGTCCACAGGGCCCTACAGGACTCAGGTGCGGAAAGCAACCACAATGAGCGTAGCCGAGGGATCCATAAAAGTATCAACGAGGAGAAGTAGACAACTAACAGGTCTGATGGCCGCGTTGAGCGTTGGTCTTCTAGAAATGAAAGGCCCGCTGCCCCAGCGATGGCCACAATGTTGAGAATGTCGGATACAAGTGACAGCGGGGTACGAAGCACAGGCGCTCTGATGTGTAGTACTGAATAGACGATATACAGCACAAATAGGGCCATCAAAAGCGTCTTGCCTCTCATGACACCGGTTGTCAGAACTCGTATATTCTGTGAAGAGTGACTCTCTTACCAGTTTATACGCTGCCAATCTGTAGGACATCGTCTTCACTGGATCTCTTCGTATGATGTGCACCCGTAATAGGAGGAAGAAAACAAACAATGACGCGGGTATCGCTGTTAGTACGGCATCCTCAAAGAGAAGAGTGAAATCGAACCCTCGACAGTTGGTGGCAACTCGAGGGCCGAACTGATAGTCACTGTCAGCAGCGCAGGTTGCCGACATATTGACTTACACCCCCCATGTATCAATTGCACCGATTTTCGAATGTCTTCTCCTACGAGGAGTATGTGCAAGGCTAAGATAAGGGGGCACCATATTATATTAGGATTGTGGAACACATGAGGAAATTGGTCTATCACCTACGTACAATCTGTCCTCTGGGGGTCTGTGTCAACTGTCCGCTTTGCTATCAAAGCTCAACATAGATATTGTTGTAAGGGTCCGTTGACGCCACCATCCCAATTGTAGGGGGTTGATGGCCCTCTACTCTTGGACGTGTCTTGCGGAATGCTTGACGGCCCCATCTGTGGCAGATTTGACGTTGGCAGAAGCCACTGCGCATAAATTAGCACATCATGGACACTCCATCATGCGTCAGAGATACCTGAGTCGTTGGATCGCTTATCAGAGAGGACCAGAACTAAGTCGCCATAGAGGACCTCGCTTCCGGGCGATGTAACAATGGCAACGTTAGTTACAATAGTGGCTGGATTGCACCTCTTGCAGCGCCAGGTCAGCCAGGGCTTGGCTCCTTTCGCTGGTAAGAGAACGAACTTTTGACTAAGAATTGAGACAGACAGAACTTTTGTGCAGCTGGATATTTTGTGGTCAAATCATTTGAGCATGACCGATGCGCGGGAACATAGACCTTTCCATAGGGTTACAGGCGCTTATCGACTCCCAGAGAGCCTCTCTTGCTTCATCGGAAGGAAGCAGGGTTGAGGACATTGAAAAGGCTCCAACCAAAGCAACCTGCCGTGGACTCCTGGAGACTCAATGATCGGGTGGGACCGATTGGTGGGTAGATTATGGACCATCGGATCCACGGATCTGAGTATGACAGTGCCGATCTCGATAAGAGAGGCGCTAGCGATTCTTGTCAAAGTTCTGGGAGTTCGATCGAGAAACTAATAATACTTAGTAAATAAACCTAACTGAGATGATGTATCTGGGGTATGCTATCCTCGGTTCGATCAGTTAAACCTAACGCAGAAAGTGAGGGGTAACCGTCTAGGACTTAGACACCCTGTGATTGCTAAGAAGGGTACGGGGAAAAAAGATACCATATCATTCAATGTATGTGATAATTTGTTTATCTACCATACTTAGACCCTGTAAAAGCTCGGTGGCGGAATGTTGAATATGTATATCATAAATCTAGATCGTTCCGCAGTATTGATCCATAACACCTAAAGGTCGGCTTCTTGCCAGAAGGGGTTTCTGCTACCGCGAATGCTGATATGTTGGCGAAAGTATATGGGTAGATAAGGCAGCAATATATGGAGTAAAGCTGGGTTTCTCATTTTTGGTCTTGCTGTTCAAACCCCTGTCAGAGCTTGGTGGGAGACAAACTCCACTAAATTGACCTGACCCAATTGAATTTATCGAGATTGACGCTAATAAGTTCCTTTGTCTGTTGTTACTTCTCGGAGAAACAGCGTATGAAATGCGGCGCAGCATCCCTTCATTTGGATGGTTCTGGACTATACACTCTCTCCGAGAACCTGTGGGTTTAACGAGACTAGATTTCTCTGGAAGAGGACGGGATACGCCTGTGCTGCATCTCTTCACGTGTATAGCAGTGAAAAGAATGCCATGGATGTACTAATCTAGCTTGTAACCGCGATGATTCTAGCCGAAAGCTCCATGCCTGCCCCTCATATCCACTCGGAACTCTCCATCCCCTAACCCGTAGGGCTTTTGGTTCGCCCTCGCTACTGGCTTGACATAGATGTTCGGGTCCACCAAAGTTTGGAAGGGCGCTTCTTTATACTATTCGCGATATGACCATTTGCATAGCATGCTCTACCAATGCAATCAATATTAGCTGCCTATGTGAAGGGAGGAATGACGTCCAATATGATTATCAAACAGTGAAGTTGATGCACCAGTGCGACATCCTTATCTAGTGCCGAGCAACAACAGTAATAGGCCTAGGGATGGGCCAATTAGGCCTCCCCGACATTTCCCCTGGGAATATCGGAACGTTTCTTCTATTGTCGCTTTCTCCAACATTCCCTACCATCATATTGTATATTGGCATTCGATTTTTGGTGGCTTTGGACACGACTAGATCACTAGACTAGACTAAATGACAATCACAACTGACACGATCGGTACTCCCGATGAAGGCGCGCCATTATTGGGGACTGAAGAAGCCCAAGCAGCAGCCACGTCGAGGTCGCAGAAATTGACAGTGATGATCGCAGCGTCCACGCTCATCCTCGCCATGGATTTTGGCTTCTACCTGACTGCGGCACCCCAAATGCAGATATTCGAAGACATTGTGTGCCGGAATTATCTAGCTGCTCTAGGGAAACAGGCAGACATAACCATAGCAAAGGATACATGTAAGTCGGAGCCGGTGCAAAGTGAATTGGCCCTTGTCAATGGATGGAAGGAGACATCCGATGTCTTACCAGGTATGGAGATCAGCTGAATCAAGATATGTACATACTACTGTAGGCTGATGGGATTATATTGTAGGCATCCTTCTATCTGTCCCCTATGGTGTACTAGCAGACCACTGGGGACGCAAACCTGTTCTCCTTCTGGGGATCCTTGGAACCCTTCTTGGAGAAATCTGGGTCCGTGTTGTTTGTGAGTATAGCTTTGGTCCTCTCTGGGTTGATTGCATTTCGACTAATACATACAATTCTAGGTTTGTATCCCGCTGTTCTGCCACTGCGACTGGTCTGGTTGTCAGGGATGTGGAGGCTCATCGGCGGCGGGGACATTACCGTTTCATCCATTGCCTTGGTCATGGTTGCAGATCGCTTTCCCGAGGAAGAGATGTATGCGTAGCCATTGTCTGTATGGTCATAATATTCGTTTACTTATTCGTTCATAGAGCCACAGCTTTGTTCCGCCTGACCAGCGCGGTGATTCTGTCTGAAGTCCTAGCCACTCCAGTCAGCGCATATCTAATGGCTCGCAATCTATGGCTGCCATTCATGCTAGGACTTGGAATTGCCATTCTCGGGTCATGGAGTGCATTTATGATGCCGGAAAGTTTAAATGATGCCAGGTCTAAGGTTTCCTCGACAACTATGCCCGGCGAGAACGAGGTACGGTCTTACCCGGCTGAGAGGGACGCTGTGAAGCAATATATCAAGGGAAAAGTGCGGGACCTTCATGACTCGACCCAGTTTATCATGAGCAGCCCAGACGTCGCTGTTTGTCTCTTTGTGTTGTTCATCACGTCAATCAGCAAGCAGTCAACTAGCCTCCTGCTGCAATATACATCGAAACGATTCCAGTGGAGTATTGAGAATGTAAGCATCGTCGCCATATATATATCGAAATACTGAAGTGCTCACAATTCTGAAGTCCAGTCTCCTCATCTCCTTGCGCGGTATCATCACATTAGCAAATTTTCTGCTCCTCATGCCAGCCCTGTCCGCCTTAGGTGCACGCTATCTCCATCTTCCAGGCAAGTTGAAAGACCTAAGACTAGCACAAGGCGGTAGTTTTATCTCAGCCCTTGGCTTCTTCGTCATGGCAACAGCCCCATCACGGGCCATTCTGATCCTAGGTATTGTGCTCATCTCGTTGGGCGCTGCTTTCGCGGTGACATGCCGCAGTTTTGTGACATCGCTAGTTCGACCGGACCAGGTGGGGACGCTGTATTCGGCTGCTGCGGCTCTCACGTCGTTTGGGATGGTTGTTTCCGGTCCATTATTGGCTTATGCTTTTCGCTCGGGTCTGCACCTGGGGCCTACGTGGTTCGGGCTGCCGTTTCTCATAGTAGGAGGCGTGTATCTCCTTGGTTCCGTCTCTCTGATTCGGCTGAGAGTTCCTGATAGACTTCATGCACAGTAGTGTTGGACGAGAAAGAATGCTTATAAAGGAAACTCCCTTCAATACCGCGAATGAATTCACTAGAATTATCACATTCTAAGTCAAAAGTATATAGGTTGTACTAGGCACTATAATTACCCAATCTCTTTAAGAGAATATATATCTCTAACAACTACGTAGATACTGGCAAATTTCTATAAGTACATAGCCAACTTCAGAAATACCATACCGTATCACGCCACCCCATAGAAACGGCCCGTTTATCCAATAAATCTGATCAATATATCTGACACCACCTACTTATCCTATTCTAGAATCAATAATATATAGACTTGCGCCATCCCCACTGCTTCTAGTTTGGTTGAATACAATTCATTTAGCCTTAAATCTCTCCGCCAACTCTGCCGTGAACAAAACCTGCTCGTTCGACTCGATCGTCACCACATCTGCTCGGATATGGTTACTCGTACTCATTTGTCCGCCCATTTCTGTCCGCCAGTCACTGACGTCCCATTCCAACCCGTTGGTGGAAATCACCGCGGGACCGGAAGCGGGAAGGATGCCGATGTTTTCTTCTAGGTAGTATACATCACCAGTGTCACTAATAGGGTAGGATTGGGTGTTTGTGAGGTCGGAATTAGAAGTAGATGTATGAGCAGAGTCAGACGAGGAAGATAAAGGCCTCCTCGTTCCCGGTGTCTTAATCACATTTCGCCCCTTTCGCAAAACGAAAGAAATGCTCTCTTCTGAAACAAGGTACAGTTCTCCCGGACTGTCCTCATTCCCGGAATGTCGGGACATGGTGTATAGATGGTGGATTTGGGAGAAAGCCTGATCGACACGGCCGCCTAGACCACCAAGGATCAGGACGTCTAGTCGCGGGCTGGATTGGGGGTCGGTTTTTAAAGCAGTTTCTGGTAATAAAGAATCTGGGTTTGTGGCGGCTGATCGTAGAATGCTCGAAGAATTTGCACGTAGATATTTCAGACATTTCGTAAAGTCAGTAGAGTACTGATCTGGGTCGTGGATAATTTCCACTCCTAGGGATTCGTAGTGTTTCCGTACAGAGGGGAGAATGGAGTCGAGGTCGCCAATGATAACATTGGGGAGCTGTTCTTTTGTTAGAGATGTTTCCTATGTGCCAGGTATGGGGTATGAAATATGGGATGTAGTATGGTTTCCTTTCTGGGAAAATGCACGTGATGACTGGTATCTGATAGGATTGGGAAAAGATGGGTGTATAATTTGCACATTGCATGATGTGTGGATAGAATTTTTTGAACCAAGCTGGAATACTAGAAGGATATAGTAGGAAAAGATAATAGGAAAGAGAAAAAGCTCACATCACTCGTTTCCTTGTCTTGGCTTTTCATGAGATCATAGTACCGATTAGCGCCGCCGTCAGCGCAGACTGTGAAGCATGCTAATGATAATGTTAGCTATACATTGGAACGTGTAGATGAAATAATACGAGAAGACAGCAGGAATATAACTGTGTTGCCATATATTTTGACTTAGATAGGAATCCTCACCATGCTTCTTCAGTGCGGCAAAAGCCCTCTCGTTGATAGGCTGGTTGAGCACGAGAAGGGCAAATGGGACAGAGAGACGCACTCCGTCGCGGAAGAACTGGGTGGGATCCCACTCCATGAGGGGCCCAGATGATTCTTCCAAAGAAGAGAGGAGGTACCTCTGACAGACTGTCTGAGTATAATATAAAATAGTAGTTGACGAACCAATTGATATGGCCGGGAAAGGAAGGCAGCCGGAATCCGCTGACCAAGCCGACGTCAGCCTGACTGCCTGAGGCAGAAATAGCCATCCTTGTCATTCCATCCGTATCTCGAACCTCTTGAATTCAACCGCAGCTCCTCCGCAAATCCACCCGAGAGAAAAGCCCGCTCCCCGGCAACTGCCTCTCCTCCCTGCCAATTCCTCTCTCCAGTTTCATGCATCTTCTTTTGTATTTCTAGCCTCGTCTGTCCTTCTCTCATCACCATGTTCCGGCCCGCGTCGAGAGCTCTTCTCCGCGCGCCAGCCGCCGCTGTCGGCGCACCGGGTCGCATCCAGTCAAGCCGACGATTGATCAGCACCGCACCACCTACCAAGAAGTCGAGGAGCTGGAAGAGCTTGGTTCTGCGGGCAGGTCTGGCCACCGGTGTCGTATACTACTACAACACGAGCAACCTGTTTGCGGAACAGCCATCATGTATGTGGACGATGTACCCGATCAGTGCGATTTTTCGTTGTCCGCGGAGAACCTCGCTTTTTCACCGCACGAAAGATTCTCTGCAGCATTAGGAAGGCCTATTTGGTCGTATACTTTTGGGATAAGTCGACTGACTTGCAATTGACTCAACCTGTAGTTTCCCTCCGGCCCCAGCCTAAGGTGGAAGAAGACATCGACAAACTGCCCACACTCGACTCCATCAAGCCCAAGAGACGCCAAGAACAGCAGAAACAACAGCAGGATGCCGTGAAGACGGATACGCAGTCTGCGACTACTGCCGCAGAGGTTGCAGGACAGTCTTCGGATGGCCTGTCATCACCGGAGGAGCTGGAGGAGCAGGCCGGACAGGAGGGCGCATTCAACCCAGAGACCGGCGAGATCAACTGGGACTGCCCTTGCCTGGGTGGAATGGCTCACGGTCCTTGCGGAGAGGAATTCAAGGCCGCTTTCAGCTGCTTCGTCTACTCTACGGAAGAGCCGAAGGGCATGGACTGCATTGAGAAGTTCAAGTACGTTTACGATATCTGCCTCGATTCTATTCAACCACACATGATATGTCATTCTGGAAAACTCCTGCTAACCATGCATTGAACAACAGGGGCATGCAGGACTGCTTCCGCCAGCACCCTGACGTCTACGGCGCCGAGCTCGACGACGACGAAGTTGACACCCAGCTGAGAGACCAGATCGCCGCAGAGGACAACAAGACTTCTCAGCCCTCTGCCGCTGAGATTGACGCTGCTTCCCACCCCGACGAGAAGCGCGCTCGCGCCAAGGATGTCCACGCCCAAGCCAAGGTAGCCGCTGCTGGAGGCACCGAGCACTCAGAAAGCGACGAGCTAGTGCCCAAGCAGTATCATGACACCCGGGAGAAGAACGAAACTGCATAGAAGATGGAGCGCTTCAAACTCCTTTCTATAGCGTGACGTGACGAACCCCAAAGCCAGCTTTAAACGACAAAAGAAGCGAGAAAGAAAGTCTTGTCATACCATACTCCCTTTCCAATTTTCTTTTGTTACTGGAAGGGATATGGATACATTTCAACCTTAAAAAGTAAGAAGAGGAGGGAAAAAGCGGTTGGAAAAAGCTTGACAAAACTTGTCTCCATCCTTTTGAGTACAAGAGACCATATAGACAAGAACCCCCCGGAGCCCCAAGTGTATATTATCTACACATGACTGCTACACTAGTTTTAGTAACTTATTCAGACATATCTTCCCTTTGTTAATACGGGTTGATTACTTTTGTCCTGGAATCAGGACTTCGTATCCTGGATATGGAGATGGACATGGGCATGTAGAGTATATACAGGTGCTAGCTCAGCGAGAATACTTGATGTCTCCCCTGGGAAAGCTTAGAAATCCGGCACGCCTCGGACAGTAGCTTATAAATGCACCTGCACCCACTCCTTACGATTGCTAAACAACGTGCATATTACCAATAGCCCAGCTGGGTTTCGAAGAAATTATGCAACGAGTAGACCTACATTGGGATGGTTATATGAGCATAACTATTTCAATCTGTCGGACTAACTGCATATTCTTTCACATCCGAAAAAGCTAAAATCCACAAAATGACCGGAAAGGTAAAAAGAAAATCCAGCACCATTGGCATACTCAGAGACCCTAGTAGTTAGCTAGCTAGGATATGTAATCAACTGTTCACTTGGCATTTGATGCCCCGTACACGGATAGTTGAGGATTAGCAGTCTCCGAATATTCGCGATGGTGTGGTATGGCATGAGGGTTCTTGAAATTGACCATGCCATCACAACATCAGTTTCAGACCCCAAGGGTCTCTTCGTCTTCCTTGGTGAACGGCGTTCCCCTGGTAGTTTGCCGCAAAATTGCATGTATACTGCAGGGGACACGCAGAGCCATGACTGAGCGTTGATCCACTGTTATGAAAGTGGTGGATCTAAGCACTGCGTCCATTGATGGGCCGCCGTGTACCACAGAGCAACCCTCGTCAGTAATGACTGCAGATTTGCCTCCTCAAAAAGGGTAAATGCATGCTCGGATCGAGACAGTAAGAATACGTCTGGTTCGTTCGGATAACCTCAGGTCCTATATTACCGCATAGCGAGCGCGAGATGCGCCCATCGTTGATTAGCCATGTGTTTTTGAGCCCTTGGGTACAAATGATCGAGATCCGGGTCTTTTGTGGTCATACCAGTCAACGTCGCTTAGCTGTAGTTTTCTCGACCGGAAGGCTGCGCGGCTCGAGCTCGATTTATCGATCCGGGTGTCGCGGTGAGGAGTGCGCTTCTCGAGTCCTTTAATGCCTTTAGTATTTGGGTTCCTCTGAAGAAGTGGGTCCAAGGAAAGGCCGTCTTCACCATCGTTGTCATTGTCCGTTGACAGGTCATAGTTCAAAACCAGGTTCTTGATCCGCTGCTGTTCTTCGCGGTCCGCTTGTTGTTGGGTCCTCATCGCAACCGCAAAGCTAGAATCCGAGGGTAGATCAATCGTCCGAGTCTGCAGCAAGTCAGCCAAGGGTCTAGTTGTCCTGCCACAACATTCACGCAAACCTGTTGTCGATTGCCCCGTTTCGTCATTAGGGAGAAAGCCATCGTGCTGGGTGTTGCCTGTGGTTCTTCAGGGTTATCTGTAGCGGAAGGCTCCCGTGCAGGTCGTTTCATCGGCAAAGGCACATCGAACATTGCCTTGCGCTCAAACCTTCTCGAATCCATACTTTCTGCCATGATCTTTTCAAACTCGCGGTCGAATTCTGCCTCCGCCTCGGGGTCGCGTTCTTCCTCTTGACGTTTGACAAAGATCTGCTCTTCGTCTTCAGACTCACTGTCCCCATTCTGCTCTGCATTTGCGCCAGAGGCCTGATGTCCTATCAGTACCGGATATCGCACCAGAATCAGCAAATGACCTACCTCAGCCTCCTCACTTGAGGACTGGTCCTCTTCCGCTTCCGGAACGACGTCCTCTTCAAGACCATCATCGGATCCTATGCTTTCTAGATCCTCCTCCTCAGGCTCGGCGTTCTTGTCAGCATCTTGTAGCTTGTAGTTCTGGGCAACTGCTTCTCCGAATAAACGAGTAGCTTCCTCAAGATCGGCGGCGATCTTCCACTGGGGCCGCGTCAAGGAGTAGGTGTCCTGCAAGAGGAAGTCGACGTCCATCGGCAAGGGATCTTTCGTGTAGATGTAGTACTTCGTTGCATTAGCCAGACGCTCTATTGGCATCAACGAGAAAACATACTTGGAAGAAAGTCAGGAAGAAATCGAGTTTCTTCTTTGCAGATCCACGATCGAAGCACACACCGCATGTATCCAACAACGTGCACACCAGGCGGATTCGAAAGAAATCATCGGGCATATCTAGAGGATTAATCTTGCCAGGGGTAGGGGTGCCGCCCTCTGTAACTGTATAAGCCGTGGGAAGTTGACAACATTCTGAATCTTCACTCACCATGGCCAAAGGTTACTATTCTATAGAGCGTATCGAATATGACTGGAGAATCAATCATCTTGTAGTTGTATAGCTCTCCAAGATATTTGACCTCAGCGATGCGCTTCTGATTGAACTTGAAATCATTCTGTTCCAGACCCAACGTGATTCGTTCCAGGACATTATCCACGATACCGATAACGAAGTCCTGATGATACCGGTACAATGCGCTCGCCAGGATCGCGAGTAGGTGGATGTTACCATACTTCACCTTTCCTGGCTTGCTGAATACACGTTCAAGGATGTCAACGACCTTTTGCCACAGTTAGTGAATCGCTTACTCATGTATAGTCGATATTGCCTGTTACCTCTTGTTCTTCCCAATGAAGCTTCCGGATAGATTTCAGTATCTTCGTGTAATTACGCTTATTCATGTCCAGATATATCAGCTTGCGGATATATAACTCCATCGGTGTGCGCTCCTTCTGTTGGATAGCTGGACGCTGTGGAGGATCGACATAATACACGGCATTCTCGATAATCATCCGTTCTTGCTGTCCCAAATGCGTTGCCGTTTTCTTGCGACTAAGAGTTTCTAAGAATGATGCCATCCGGGGCGAAGTCTCTGGATTCCGAAGTAGATATCGACCACAGTTCTCCAGGAGGTTGCCGATGATTTCAATGTTCATCCGAGAGAAGTCATCGAGGCTGACCTTGAAACAGTGGAAGATGACATGCTCAGGAACGACACCGAACTTCGTCAATTCCGCCAGGTATCTGATGTTGATTGTTCTGACTTGGCCCAAAAACTCTTTTTGTTTCCGGCGCTGGAGACTCCGGAATTCCTCATCAAGATAAGATATCAAACCTTGAGTGACATCCGGCATATACTGTCCCAAAGTCGCTACCAGTCGTGAATAGAGAGGCAAAAGATCAGTGCGGCCTTTAGGAACATCCTGCACTGCTTTTATCAATCTGTTTCTGGATGCTTTGGAGTTAAGGAAGCAGAAGTCTAGCGCTAGCTGGTCGACTTGATCTTTCGTCTGCAATTCAGGAAGCTTTGCCAGTAGTGCATCAACCTGGGCACCCACAGTCTTGTTGGCAATGGCTGTAGACTGATCATCCACTGCTGCAGGTTTCGGCTCGGTGGGTTGAGCTTGGCTGGATGGCTCAGGCTTTTCTGTCGAGGCCTCTGTAGCCGGTTCACCATCCGCCTTCTTCTTCGCCTGGTCGTCCGCTTCGCCTTTCTTTTTCTTGCCATCCTCAAGTAGAATAGCAGGGACTTTGCCTTTGAGATCGACCAGGTTCTCATAGAAGCGCCTTTCCTCCTCATCTTCCCAAATGCCTGCTCCATCTCCCTGGCCACGCAGATATTCAGCCGTCTTAACGAGTCCAATGTTCCCGCTACCACTAGAATCGGTAGCTTCTTTCTCGACCAGTTCAGGCATTTCAACTCCGAGAACCTCGCAGAGTACCTGCGTATTCGCAACGAGCTTTTCGTGGGCCTTGCTTTGCTTTTCGAAGTTTGCTTGGCGGTCTTCAAATATCTCACCACTTTTCACATATGCCTCTGCATTACGGCGGCTTTGAGCTGCTAGAGACTTCTGGTCGCGCATAACGTGCGCTTTGACATCTTCCAGGTAGCGGTTTAGGATATTCTTGAATCGTAATTGTAGCTTCTCCGGAGTAAGTGGAGGATCATCCGGACCCGAATCGGCGGCAGATTCGTTTCCAGCTTCTCCCTCGGGCGCAGCAGTTGTAGCACCATCTGCCTCAACCGTCTTCCTTCCCTCCTCAGGCGATTTAACTCCAAGGACATCCCAGCTGAAGCTTTTCACAAATAGGACTGCCAGTGGTAGGTTTGTATGTTCCCTGTCATGGCCGAGAAGATCCTTTAGGACCTCGAGTGGGAACGGCTCAGCCTCCTTGTCCTGATCACCCTTTGGTGCTGACGGTAGTGCTTTTGGTTTCACAGAACCCTCGCCTGCCTTCGCAGTGGCGACAGCCCCATCCAGACTTTTCACGCCCACATCTTCCGGCTTCTCAATATCATCCAAAGTTTTCAAGACCCCCACCAGCCAAAGCTCCGTAACAACTCTGAGCAAAACCCTGTGTCTCGAGAGACGCTCCTTTTCTTCTCTGTCGCGTAGTTCCTGACTGAGCGCCTTCAACTGAGCCTTATCCGGGCTGCTCAACCCTCGTCCCAGAAGCCAACCGATCTGTTTCGTAAATTCATCGGGACCGAATCGCTGGTGGAGGGCACTGACGATCTCCACGCCAGCCGCCACTTCACCGGGGGATTTAAGCTTGCAAAGTCCTTCATAGCAGGCCGAGATGATCTCCGACAAGTATTTATGCAGCGACAGGGTGCGGATATCCGAGAGAAAGGTGGACAGCGCGGAAGCGGTGATTCCAGTTCGGAGGCGCTTGATAAAGGCCGTATTCTTCTTTAACGCAGAGTCGAGCGACTTGCTGACCGGGAATATGTCTAAAACGTATTTGTATCAGTTTCTGACCTAGGTTTCAGAGGCGCTGTTCGCATGACAGCCATACCAGTCTCGCCATTCCAAGCTTTAGCATTCAGATCGCGGAGCTCCCCTGTATTAGTCGAGTAAGTTAGAACCGACTCTTATGTCGATGAGTCAAGAGAGTGCGACAAAGGGAACATACGCCTTCTCTTTCGGTCCATGATAGTCTCTCAACTTGGCGCCCGGAGTCGCGTCGCAGGATCCAGTTCAGTCGTCGTAGGGTCCTTCCAGCAGATGTGAAAGGAAATAGCATGTGTGACTTGCCGGCCACATTGGAATGGAAGTGCGCTGGTGTTGACAGGGCAAGAATGCGAGCTGCTTGCTTCCTTGCAACAGCTGTCCCTGAGCGTCAGAGTGTTGTCTGCAGCAAGCAGGAGAAGCTCGTTGCGGCGAAGTGGGTTTCCTCGAGGTTGAGTCTGGGACGGCGGCGGGTAAGTGAGTGCACCGCGGAGTTTATCGATATCACCCCGGTTTTTCACTGCTGAGCAGTTTTCCCTTCAGAACAAGAGGACCATGCTCTGCAAGCCAGTTGTATTTAAACGTTCTTACGATCAAGATGAATATTACAGATGGTCATATTATTAAGTGATAATTAACTACATCAAATCGTATATAAAGAAGGTATGTTCTAACAGAATTCATGTTCCTCCGTCCGCTTCAGTCGGGGATCTCCAACTAGTTGCGAGGAGCGCAGAAGCACAAAGTCCGTTCAATAAAAAGAGAACCCGACGAATAAAACATACACATCGCATCTGCTTAGCACGAATCATAAATCATTACTTTTCTCGTCAAGAGAGGCTTCGTCCATTGTCGCACTGGGTTCAGGACCACGTGAAGCAGTCGTCATGCGGGACACGAAATAGAATGAAAATTGAAGAGGACCCTGCGCAACATCCTGGATTGTAGCACCAGCGCATCCAAGGGCCATTTCATGTTTCCGCCCGAGTCTTGATTCCGCTGGTCGCTTGCTATCCACGGCGTTCGGCTTCTGTGAATCCGGACTCTCTGCCCCTCTCAGACCCGAGCAACCTTTCCTGGAAACAATGCTTCATATCTTGCTCGTTCCAGCTCTGCTGTCGGTTAAACGATGGTTTCCAGGGCTTATCCTCTGCGCCTCGAGATGATGAATAGGGTGCAGTGCCAGTGGGCTCTGTGAATGAGGGGCCGTTGTCCGCGGTGTCAGCTCTTCTCCCGGGGAGCAGAATCGTTTCGACTGGCGCGCCCTCAGAGAAGGGGTTTTTGTGGCCAGTGGACGTCATGTTGGATATTAAATGCGATCCTGAGTATATATTGAGTGGATAGTGTCTGGGTGTAAGGACGAGAGCTATGCCCTGCGTTTTTCAATCTGAAGATAAAGAGTTCAGCGATAGAAACGCCACAATCGAAGATGGCAAAGCTATAATACTTGTCTCAAACAACAATCACGTGCTCTATCTTCGTATCTTTCCTGGCATACGTAATTGTCAGGGGTGTTTTTCTTGCTTCTTTTCGATGATATTCGTATAAACGATATTGGCTGTTTCTTGTGTGATGCTTATCAGTTCCGTGTGGCAACTTGGATGCGCTCTGACGTATTGAAGCAAATCCATGCTACACCACACCACATACCAGACCAGTTTGTTCGTAAATTACAAGGTTATCAAACCAGATATGTTGCAGAGCCAGGGATAAATGGATTTCTTGGAAAATATGCTGAATGGTGGTGTGTGAGAATGAGAGCCCGGGTCCCTTCGAGATGGCAGTGGGCCATATCACGAAGCATGCTTGAGCACCAATTTCCAAGTCGACTTTGACATCATACTTCCATCTGGATGCAGCTGACTGACTACTTAAAGGATATATTTTGCTATTCAAGTGAGACTGTTCCTGTACCAGATCTGGTGGTTTGTGGTCACGTTATTGGCTCCATGGAAAAACCTCTACCAGAAATAGAGCATAACCCTTGCGAGGCAATTCTAAAGGGGACTTGCACACAACAGAATGTCCTGAATATATCTGATATTAATTCTATTTGAGGCCAACCTGACTGACAAGCACGAGGAGACCGTGCGTATAATATCCCTTAAGACGAGTAAGGCAAATGGTCGCCGTCAAAATACATAGAGACGGTTTACTATGATGTATTATTTTCTATGTGACTATCGTCCCTGGCACATGAATTTGTCTAACGAATACTTAATCGTTTATGAATGTTTAGATACGGAGAAGCACGGTGTCTTGAGTCAGAATCCTGGCACGATGAAGCTATGATGGATAGAGTCGACCAAGTCAACATGCGAAACAGAAGACTTTAGCTACCACAAACCTATTAGCAAGACCCACGTAGGTAAAAGCATAATCAAAGATTTCGAATCTTCAATAGATTAAGGTGCTTATACACGAATGTTACTGCTGTAAACAGTTGTTCTGCCATTTGCCATCTCAACCTCCAAAAAAGGAGACCATGGCCAAACGAGATGCAAAAAAGCTCACACTCGGCCGCTCCTATAGGGAATCCGATGTGCTACGAAAACCCCACCTTGCTTTTGGCGGGCAGGATTTTACCATCTGAATCTGGGGTACCTTTACGACAGTACTAATCAGAGCGATCTTTTTTCCACTCTACTTCCGTGCCAACCCCGATTCGACGGGGGCCTCCAGCTAGATGGTTCAGCAGCTGCTCTTCGCAACCACTGAGCCACCTGGACCCCCTGTTGAAAATTGATCGTGTTATTCTGGAATATATGGGAGTTCTTTGTTTGGGAGCTGGCCAGAAGGGGATAGTAGATCACGTGACCAAGACGAGGCAAGCGCCAAACCGCCTGGCAATTGCGGGTATCTTGGCAGAAACACTCTTGCAAACGCGTGAGTTTGTTATTTTCATAGATTATTGCCGCATATTAAGCATATATCTGTCACGACTTTAGAGAATATGAGATGCTTCAAGATAGGTCTGGCGGCTCTACTCTGGATTTAAGGTATGCAACGATCCGCGAGACTAAACCTAAAGAAATTTAACCGGTCCACGCACTAAGCCCAGCGGATCACGTGATGACACACTTGCATCTCGGAAGAATAGGCGGACCGACAGATCTAGAGCAGAGCCGACGATAGGTTTTTTTTCTTGAACATAGCCGATCTCTGAACGACAACCACACTCCGTCGAACAACCACATCCGAAAGCGAAGGGCGAGCCATTGCCAGATTTTTGCAGAGGCAGTGAACCTTTCGACTAAAAAATATTCTTCTTTGAATTCAACTCCTGACAACCATGTCTGACCAGGCTAATGCTGGTACGTTCATTCTTTCTCCGTGGAGGGTTCGATTCTTATACTGATGGCTATTCTTACAGCGTGGCCCGTCGCCGACGAGGCTCTGACCCAGACCATCCTCGACCTCGTCCAGCAGGGCTCCCACTACAGACAGATCAAGAAGGGAGCTAACGAGGCCACGAAGACCCTGAACCGTGGTGTCTCCGAGATCGTCATCCTCGCTGCGGACACTACTCCTCTCGCTATCCTGCTCCACCTGCCTCTGCTGTGCGAGGACAAGAACGTCCCCTACGTCTACGTCCCTAGCAAGATGGTAAGAGATTCCCACAGTATCCATAGTACCAGTATCTTCATTTGCGCATCCGCTGACGATCGAAAACTATAGGCTCTTGGACGTGCCTGCGGTGTGAGCCGTCCCGTTATCGCTTGCTCTATCACCACCAACGCCGCTTCCGACCTCAACAACCAGATCCAGGCAGTCAAGAACCAGGTCGAGAGACTGATGATCTAAGACTGCTGGAAATGAGGAGCCATTACGGCTGCTAAGGAGAGACATACATGCGTGGAACTCGAAAGAGTCCTCGTCCGATGTAACTCGTGATGTGCATTTGTTAGTGGCGGGTTTGCTTAGGGAGGTAGTTGGTCTACGAGTTGTCTTCAGAGAAGAAAGAAAAAAAAATATAAATCAATTGGATGTGATATGATGATCATAATATGACCCCGGTAATGTTACGGATAATCAAGTATTGGGCAAACGCTGAGCGCCGAAGAATGAAGCGCGACAATGACCGTAATTTTCGACACGGGTATTACTTATGACATCTTAGTCTTCATGTCGCAACTAGCATTCTCCAAGGAGCCTGTTCTTGGAAAGAGGAGAGAATCGTGCCTGTCACATTCGAATATGTCGGGGATCTTGCAGCAGACGAGGTATATGGAAGTCTTTCTGTTCACGAACCTTGCACAAGCATCGATTTGATTTACTCTAGATGTTGGCTTATGTACCTCTCTAAATGTATTCAGGATTTGCTAGCGATCAAACTCCGATGTCATTAACACAAAGTCATAGTCGGGTCATTCGAATTCCACTAAACGTACATCTATGTCCGCCAGGCTGTCCAAGATAAAATATGTACAGGTAAGTCTTGGGCGACGAGGGGTCTTTTTGAAGGTAAGGGGGTTAACGCGAACGGGCATCAGGAGGTCGTCTGGGAAGCATAGATGTCATAACTCGCTCAGAGACATTATGAACAAAGGAAATCCATACATAAACAAACCGGAAATCAAGAAACAATTCAGTTGGAGGCTCATGAAAGCATCTCTCCCACCTTCCAATCCATCTTCACCGAGATGGCAAACATGCGTTGTGTAGTTTGACTTGGTCAGATTGGCCAGTCACTAGACGAGTCCAACGCTGGCTCAAGCATACCTTGGAGAAACAATTCTTTTGATAACGCAACAGAAAGAGAATCGATAACAGAAACCACCCACATATATCAAAAGGGGAAGAAGCAAAAAGGGTTGACAAAAAACAGGGGTATGCCCACACGCCGCTATGCGAAAAATCCATGGCCTAATAGCACAGGGAAAAAACTTTATGCAGAAGAAGTAGAAAGGAAGTTAAGAAAATAGTACCCATGCATATAATAGGGTACCAGGATTAAGGCCGGACCGAACCCATCTATTTGGGCTTGCGCCAAAAGTATTGCTGAGAATGACCTGTCAGCAAAGAAAACATTACTCAACCACGGGCAATCAAACCTTGTGCTGCTTTCTGCAGTTGCGGAGACCAGGCTTTCTCAGATCATGCACAACAGCTTCCCGCCTCATATCGTCGTCATCGAAGTCAGGGATATAATAGTACTCGCTTTCGAGTGGCTTGCCAGCAGCGTCTTTGCCTTCGCGCTGAACCTTGCCAATGCACTTCGTCGAATCCAGAATGGCCCGGATCTCACCTTTTGAGGCATTCTTCTCACTAGGACCATCTCTCTTCCAGATGCCTGGCGGAAAGTTATTCAAGATTGTCGAGAAAGGAGTGGAAGAAAGCCGGGAGAAGGCTAGCTGGTTGACTGCGTGGTTTCTGATGGTCGCTCTGTGCTCATCATCTTCGGGATATTCAGATGTTGCTTCTTCAGACTTAGGAGCAGATGGCCGAGGAGTCGATTCATCACGTTTGAGAGACTCAAATCGAGGGCGGGGAGAGCGAGGCAATGGTGGAGACCCCCCAGCGCGGAAAGAAGCCATCCGAGGGAGGATGTTTTCTCCGAAAGGACCAAAGGAATGGATAATGGGGTCATTTTCCTCATCATGGTCAGAGAAGTCATCTGGAGATTTACTCAGGTCACTCAAGTCACTAGACTGGGAGCTCTGGAGAACTCCGTTTACAGACTCCGAAGCGATTTGTGAACTCTGCGATGCTGTGCGAGAACTTTCGTGGGCTGCTTCACGAACAGGAGACTGTGCATCTTCGTAGACCACTACGGGATTGTGAGAACGGCTTGGAGTAAGTAGTGGAGAAGAAGGGGGTATAAGAGCTTGGACTGCAGGGGTTGGAGAAACCGGCGAGACCAGACGTTGACGCTCTCTGAGTGGACTACCCTGGAATGGACGACGGTTTTGAGTGTTTCTTCGGGGCGAGTTTTCATCCCAAGTCTGATCCGAACTTGAACCCGATTCCTTTCTCTCGGGCCGTGGCCATTGGACCAGTACTCGGGCGTCATGCACGTCGATCATAACATCCGCGTCCTTGATGTCTGATTTAAATGTCTTGTCCTTTGCCAAATCGTACGTCTTTCCTTGACAATGAAGCTTTATCCCGTTCCACCCCGTGCACTTGATCTCAATGCTTGCTCTATCAAAGGGATTGGGGGCCGGTTTATAGGTAGCCTCGACGTGTACTCTTGATATCAATCGATTGGCAGACAGCTGATGATGGCACGACGCGCTCGATCTTCCCATTAGAAGCGTCTCCCCAGACTCAGGAAGCATAATGGTTGGAACCGCAGAAAGGGGGACGCGTTCTGATGCCGACGAGAAGGTACCCCGTGTCGCTGGACGTGACATGGAAATTCGCGGTGGAGACGAAGACATGATATGGGTCGAAGAGGTCGGCACTGGAGTAGGATACGTCGATATGTCATCGCGTGCCATACGTTTCTGAGGTCGAGGAAGAGACGGCGAGGAGCTCAATGGCTCGAAGGCTGGCAGCAAGGATGCAGGACGCTTTTTGCCGGCAACGGCAGCAGCAGTACTGCCCCTGATCGGAGAGGACTCCATGCTGCAGCTGAAGGAGAGAAATCTGCTGTATTAGAATAGAGAGCTATATAGAGCCTTATTATTTTTCCTTTTCACGAGAACCAAAGCAATCTAGGCGTGTCAGGGCCGCGTAGGGATCTAGATCCGGAGAGGAAACACAGGGCACGAGAGCAGAGGTACGATGAATGGAAAAGAAAAGTGGGAAAGGAAGAGAGAAATAGGACATCCAGAGAACCAAGGGAGGCTGGGAAGGAGAAATTTTTCCTGCGTCAGAAAGAACGAGAAGCATTGAAAGAAAAGGGTGTGAGAGTGGTGGAGGAATGTCTGCAGTAGTGGTGCGTCTCGTCTCGTCTCCCACCGCGGAAATGCACGCTTGCTCGCCCGAGACGCGTTCTACAGCCGCCCACGAGGGCTCGAGCTCCACCGCGGGCCTCGCGAGGGCGTGACCGTCACGGACGCTGCCTCAGAAGAGCGCTTCGCAAGCTGCTGGAGCTATGAAAGTGATATTTATGAGCATACATGCCACCAGGAACTTCTTATGCTGGCGAAATACAAATGCGCGTCCCTTCTATAGATCACGTGCAGCGCGTCAACAGCAGAGCCGTCACCTGACATCATGCCTCGACGCGATTGATCACGTGATGGAGATATGCTCTCTTCAGGACGAGATTGCTTATGTCAGTTTATGCAGATCTAGTTAGTTAACCAGTTGACTAACGCGACGGTCACATTTAGGGCAATACTATTCAGTTATGTATCGTAACCCCCACTCCTACATGATAGACGGGCATTGGCAGCTTGCTTCAGCCTTCAGTTCTTAATATTAATAAGAAGAGTCAACGCGTGTTCCCTGTCGTGCTTGGCTTGTTATCTCCGAGCCGAGCCTAAGCATGGCTTCCTATCGGCAACTGTACCTGGTAACTGAATAATGGCTTAGGAAATTTTGCTAGCTGGCCCCCGCTATCGGTTGATGATACCATCAGCGCTACTTTTTATCAATCAGTGCTACGGCACTTTGGTCCTACCATGCGGTGACATTAATAGAAAAACCCTTCCTTATGATCTACTCCTGGCCGTCCTGAGGCTCTATTGCGGATACTCGAGCGAACTAAATAGGGTACCTGGCTAAGGTCGAAGGCTACCCCGCAATGGGCAATCCATCCAGCACGGCTGTCATCAATGGGCAGGATAATAAAGCCACGGAAGCAATGAAAGGTACAGGATCCCGGGAAAGTCACTATCATGTCTGGCCTTTGGTTCTATCGTCAATTGGCGATCCCTGCGGAGTGCTGACAGGACCCAGTGTGGACAACTCTAATCACCAACACCGCCTACCTCCCCGGCCTGCTTACGCTCGATTACTCATTGAAGAAAGTCGGTTCGAAATATCCTCTGGTCGCGCTCTACACGGATACCTTCCCTCCTGAAGGCCACGCTGCGCTGGATGCTAGAAGAATACCCAAGCAGCACGTTCCTTATCTCCTGCCATCAGCGCACAAGGACTACAGCAACGATGCTCGATTCTACGATTGCTGGAGCAAGCTCACACCCTTCTCCCTTGTCCAATATGAACGAGTGGTGCAGCTGGACAGTGATATGATGGTTCTGCATAATATGGATGAGTTGATGGAGCTTGAATTAGACGCCGCTGAGCTAGGTGGAACGGGCAGTCGCGTTTTTGCTGCGACTCATGCGTGCGTCTGCAATCCGCTGAAGAAACCGCATTATCCCAAAAACTGGTAAGTACTATTGTCTTCGTCAGAAATGGGCCGAAGGCATAGCGTGCTTGTGACTTAATCTTACTTCCCTGGGACCGTTAGGATACCCGAGAACTGCGCGCACACAACTCTGCATTCCGATCCAGTACTTGCCCAGACAACGGGGCCATCACCTACTGCTGGTCTAGCTATGCCAAATGGAGGCTTACAAGTAGTGGTGCCTTCGCAGAAAGCGTATGAGACTATACTAACACGGCTATCTAATCCCTCGTCGACGGAGAACTACGAATTCGCCGACCAGTCTTTACTTGCGGACGCCTTCCCTGGACGGTGGGTCGCACTACCATATATTTATAACGCGCTCAAGACAATGCGATGGAAGGGTGTACATGATGCTATATGGAGGGATGAGAATGTGAAGAACATCCATTATCTTCTTAGCCCGAAGCCGTGGGACGAGAGTGAAGAGGTCAGGAGAGGCGAAGGAGAGGCAGCCAAGAACAGAGATGGAGCCAATGCTTGGTGGTGGGAAATTACTGATGAGAGACATAAAGATGAAAAGAGCAAGGGACTCGATGATGGATTTTGAGATCTATTATATAATTTAGAATGGATTACCTATCTAGTGTAGGTGAAGAAGGCTCCGTTCTCAAGCAAGGGATATAACTGCCCGTGCTCCGGCACAGAGAAGCCGATGATACACAACCACAAAGTGGTTCTAGTTAATATTAGTTCTAGAAAAAGGATGTCTATAGCATTTACCATATCTCCACCTTGATTCTCTTGGCAAGGAGACAAAGCAAGTTTTCAGGAGCTTGACTAGTTGTATAGCTTCTGTTCGACATGGATAGCTAGAAATATCCGTATTATCTATTACTAAACCTACATCTGTGAGGAGTGCACCCATTCACTGAGACAATGGTGTCTCTAGACATTTTTCAGCGGAGACCTCATAACCTCAGCAAGGATCCCGGATAGTAACACAGCTACTTCACTGCCTCTATGATCCACTCGAACGCCGCACTTCGGTCCGCTAACTACACAGGTGAGCTCTCCTCTCCTCTCTTCCCTTTTCTAGGGAGCATGGTGTGAAGCTATGGGAATAAATCTTTCTTTGTCTCCTGTTTAGGAGAGTGTCTATAGACTAGGGGCAGTCCGGCATACATGCATCGAAAAAAAGTCGAATTGCCGTACAAATCTCTGCCAACAACACATAGACCAGAAAGCTGTCCACTGTATACTTGAGCTTTCAAAGTTGTAAGGAGGATCTACCGGTATATGTGTGTTACTCCTCCACTCCATCTAATAAACTTCACACTATCCTTGTAATACAGGTCAACCCCGGATATTAAACCTAGGCAACAGATAGTCGAACAGGCAGCTGTGATAATATTAAAATTCCAGATTGCAGAATCTCAGTAATAACTTAAGCGTCCGCATTAGCTTAATACTCTCTGTTTAAGTTAGTTGGTATAATGAACACTAATGTGTAAAGCAATAATTGAATATCACAAGACGATTACTTATCTTTATCATCCTCTCAGGGGGCCTCATTCGAAGACATCATGAATCGGAGATACGGCATGAAGCAGGTGCTTCACCAGGACTAGGCACCATAACGCGACACCGCGTAGCGGAGGAACAGAGCTTTATACCCGGGGAATATCACGATCTAATTCTCTTGTCGTCTTCAGTGGACCAAAAAGTTTAATTCACTCTAAATTTGAAGTTACAGTATATCTATAGATCGTTCCTAACAATACGTCACCCACAGGCAGAATACCCAGATACATACAGTTTCCATGAGACTATGCCTAATATGGACCCGTATGTTGAATTTCCATGGATTCGTATCAGTATATTCCCAACTTCTGTCCAATATTAAAAATAGCAAGCTATGCAGACTATATATTCCTTAGCCATCAGTTTTATTTCTTTTCTCTTTCTACAATCTCTTTCTATTTACCAGATACATATACTTTTCATGATAAACCACATATATACTACTCCGTATTCGATTTCTACCGCTGTTGCATCAATATAGAAGAGAGGAGATCATTCACAGCTAAGATCTCCTGAGTAATATCTGATATCTTCACATATACCATTCACTACAATATATCCACCACAATAGTGTGAGTGAATGTCTTCTGTTCTCATCTCGAGGAACATATTTGCATCCCATTGCTCGCGATAAATATCATACATCTACCATCTTATATCGTTTGTGACCCAAATCTCAAGTTGATCCATCTACAATACGAACCTTCCACTCGTTATCTCATCATATACTTCTGTGTCTCCAGTCAGTACCATCATTGACAACCTGTCCAGAATATAAACTACCATCAAAATGGGACAGAACAAAGCCCAAGAAAAGGACCGCGCTATGCCATTCTCGCTGGGCCTTCCCATCTTCGACGAAGCCACGGGAAAATACGTGAGTCGCAAGCCTGCAGCGAAGCCAGCCAAGAAATCGATCCATACTTCAGCAAATCTGCGAGACATGACCCCCTTCCACAAGGGATACGACTCCGTCCACAAAAATAAACGGGCTAAAATGGCTGCTTCTGCGGACCCCAAGGGACGGACCTCTGTTAATCCTGAGTCTGAACCGGAATATAACCGATCTCGCTTCCTAGGACATGGAGATGGAAAGAACCCGTCGGTTTATAATCCTTACAATGGCAGACACGAGCGACTGTCGTTCAACGCTTTGGGGGTCTGCGAATCCCGCTCCGACAATGTGCCGAGCACGCTGCCGGGAAACTATGGAATCGTTCACGGAACAACAGAACAAAAAGGCTTCGTCAGACAGAAGAACGGCGGTCTCGCAGCCGATAACCCCGTCGTTCTGTTTCCTGGAGAGCCACTGGCAGTGGCAGCGCGCAAAGCTCGTGAGTTAGAGAAGGAGTATCCGGGCATGTCTCTGGATAAGGCACTTGTTCGGAAGAAGCGCAAGATTGCTTCAGAAAAGGAAGCTACAGATCAATCGCCGAAGAAGAGAGCGAAGTCTTCCGCAGAAATGTCGAACAATCAGCCGAAGACGAAGGTGGACCTCGCGGCCTGGTTCGAACACGGCAAAAGAGCCAGCCAAAGCTCTCGTCGGCCGACAGCGGACAATACTCATCGGCCAGAGCAGCGTGCCTCGCAACATTCCGCTATGTCTGTTCCGAGAAACACATCTACGGGTCTCCTTTCGCCCCCGGAGACTCCTTGAACAGTCAATGAAATGGTATTAGCATACGGAGATAGCATTTGTGAGTGCACCGCATCTATGGAAAAGACCATCGCTATTATTAGTTCCTTTACATGAGCTAATATGATCTGGCAGTAGGCCGTGACATGTGGAAGCATACTTGCATTTACGATCAGATTGCTCTTTTGGGCAGTTTAGGTTGGGTTAATTGGAAATGATATTCTGATATTCTCTTCTGATGTATTTAATGGTGGACGAATAGGAGCGGCGCTCAGAACATACAGTGGAGTTTTTCATCATTTTACCTGTAGCGCTATGAGAGCATGTATCCAAACGGCCGTCTAAGTGCCCTGTATGTTGAGGTTTACTTTTACAGCTCAGAATGATTTGCTGAGGGTTCAAATATACTGTATGCCCAAATTGGGAAAAGATCTGATTCTTGTGTGCACTCCGGAGATAAAATACACGCTTCGTAACCCCGAGAGAGAGAGAGAGAGAGAGAGAGAGAGAGAGAGAGAGAGAGAAGAGGATAAGCCACGTCTTGGGAAGGTATGCAGGGAGTACAAGGAAGGAAAACATTGAAAACATCACTTACATAACGGTTTAGCCTTTGTTATCGGATGTATTCCTTCGTTGTCCGCCG
The DNA here is from genome assembly GCA_023624055.1 of Paecilomyces sp. PK2413. Lineage (NCBI taxonomy): Eukaryota > Fungi > Ascomycota > Eurotiomycetes > Eurotiales > Thermoascaceae > Paecilomyces > Paecilomyces sp. PK2413. The sequence continues at coordinate 395,140 of JAMADQ010000014.1, read as the reverse complement.
ACAGTACATATTATCCCTCTCAAAGCCAAAATGACCCCAACTATTCGAGATTCACATTGACCGCTGAGACCAAGCATTACTATCCCTGACTAGATACCGCGGATGCATGAACACTGCAATCAACACTAGCTGCATCTGCGCTACAATTAGACGGAATTCTTAGGTTGTGGTGTGGCGGGTCCAGGGAACAGACGTGGGGGCGGATCCAGACCAGAGTACGGAGTATATCTATTCTCCATTATTCTCCATCCATACCATCATGTCACTTGTGTCATAACACTGATCAGTAGAGCTCAACGCAGAATTATCATTCTGTCTGTTCCACAGACAATCGACTTTACTACATCATAGACAAGACATCGTCTCCCACTCTCCAACATCGGTCACACCTCTGCCTATATATCTCGCTACAAGGAAGCTATTACCCCTCACATCCCGACGATCAAAATGGCCCGTCGCGTCCTTCTCACCGGAGGAAATGGCTTCATAGGATCTCATGTCCTATCTCGACTTCTTGATCACGGTTGCAATGTCTGCTGTGCCGTGAGGACTCAAGAGAAAGGCGACAAGATCTTGAGGGACTTCGCTGCACAACAGTCTCAGATTGATATCACGATCGTTCCCGACATTGTCGCATCGAACGCATACAACACTGCAGTACAGGGAACTCCCCCTTTTGATGTCATATATCATACTGCATCCCCATTCGGATACCAGAATGTGGGAAGCAATCTTCAGTTCCTTGAGCCGGCAATGAAGGGAACGTTGAACCTGCTCAAAGCTGTGAAAGACCATGCCCCGAGTGTGAAAAGAATCATTTGGACTGGTAGCTGTGCTAGTGTGATTGACTACGACAATCTTGTGTCAGACCCGCCAAAGCTTTATACAGAAGAAAACTGGAACCCGGTTACATGGGAAGAGGCAGTACATGGAGATCCATCAAAAGCTTACAGAGCTAGTAAGCTATTTGCAGAACGAGAAGGTATTTTGACCGTCCGGGATGTTGTTAGTAAGCGTGGTACTAATATGATGCTATCTATACAGCGTGGAAGTTCATGAAGGAAGAACAGCCGCATTTTGACTTGGTGACGTTATGTCCGCCTGCGACATTTGGTCCTTTGCGACACTCCATCACAAGTATCGGTGACCTCAACGAATCGAGTTCTCGGCTATGGAAGCTTTGCTTCAACTCAACAAAGGATGCTGCCATGCCGTACATCCCCGTACACACATACGTTGATGTTCGAGTAAGTCGTTCGGCTTGCCATGTCGTTTGATACCACTAACATCTCATAGGATCTGGCAGAAGCTCAATACAGAGCTATGGTTGTTCCGGAGGCTGGCAATCAACGGTTTGTGGTGTGCGCCAGGCAATTTAGCTTCCAGGAGATCTGCGATATTCTCAGATCGCGATTCCCCGAGCTGAGCGAACGCACGCCAATTGGGAAACCTGGAACAAACTCCTTGCCGCCAGGTGCCTATTCCATTGACAATTCTAAAGTAAGGAACACCTTAGGGGTGGAGTTCCGAAGCCTCGAAGAAACAGTTCTGGATGCAGCACGTTGCATGTTGGAGATTGAGCGGAACGAAAAGAAAGCTCAAAACTAGAATAGAGCATCTACCCATATTATCAAGTAGGTCTAATCAATACGATCAGCCTTACCACTGCTAAGAACAAGATCTCATTCCTGGTGCTTACGCCGTAGCGTGATAGACTGCGCCGCTGCAACTGGCTTACGCGGATCCGCAGATCCCACGTCAACGAAGTATGCGGAACGCTCCGTTAGCAACGCCACTAGTTTGAATCGAAATACTGAATGTATCTATTCGTTATCGACAGACTTTCGTTAACGGAGCAATCGCTGTTAGCTGGACTTAACATTAACCCCGAAAGCAGAATGCTACTGGCCTTTCCAGGCCAAAGAAACTGCATGCAACAACGTGCATTCGACGGTGATATTCACCGCGGTGCGGCAGAGCAGCTGGGCAGTCCCCAGTAAGTAGGCAATATTCGTACTCCTATACTCTAGGAAAGAGAGGACTTTCTCTCACTCTCGAACCTCTCGAGAGCGTGCTCTGGTTACAATATCCCGTCAATCAACCATAAAATGTCGGAGACCAGTGTTACCTCCCTTGAACTGCAACCCAGAGACCCAGAGATTGTCCTCAGCGATAACCAGGCGCCCAACAATGCAGCGAGTGCGAACAAATCTGTAAAGTCGCCATCGGAGCGCATAGAATCACGGCCACTGGGATCATCTGTTCCTCCCCCACGAGATATACATGGCATCAAGTGGGTGCTTGCTGGTAAGTTCAGGTAGTAGTGCCGGTTGGATACGCGATACAGTTTCTGATCATACGCGTCGTAGTGACTGCCATCTTGTCCAGCGTGTTCCTGTTCGCTCTGGATCAGACAATTGTCGCTGATGTCCAGCCAAACATCATCGCTGAATTCGGTTCAATAAATAAATTGCCTTGGCTATCGGTGTCGTTTCTTCTCGCAACTGCAAGCACTAATCTGCTCTGGTAAGCATCAGCGACAATTCGAACCTGTACAAAGAAGTACCTTCTAACCAATCACCGGTATTCTCAGGGGACGAATATATGGCCAATTTAATCCAAAATGGGTCTATGTGCTCTCCGTGTTAATTTTCGAAGTCGGTTCGACCGTATGCGGGGCGGCGCCAAACATGAACGCTCTCATTATCGGGCGCGCTCTCGGTGGCCTTGGTGGGGGCGGAATGTACTTGGGAGTGCTCATGATGCTATCCCTGTTCACGACACCGCTTGAACGACCGAAGTACATTGGTATCATTGGGGTAGTATTCGGTTTTGGCACAGTGTAAGTGCAGTAGCCCTTGTTTGGAGAACAGAAATAGACAGAATCTTGTTACTGACAATGACATCTTTGATGCAGCCTAGGACCTGTTATTGGAGGAGCGTTTGCCTCCAATCCATCAACAACCTGGAGATGGGCGTTTTACATCAATCTTTGCATCGGAGGCGCGTTTTCTCCAGCGTACTTCTTGTTGCTTCCGTCCCGCAATCTCCGACCAGGTGTGACATTGTTGGAGAGCCTGAAAGCGATTGACTGGATAGGCAATATTCTCGTAATCGGTGGGTATGTCTCTGGACTCATGGCCATTTCATTTGGTGGAACAACCCTTGAATGGAACAGCGCCCGAGAAATAACCCTATTCTGCGTCTCAGGAGTCCTGTTCATCCTTTTAGGCATTCACCAAGTTTGGTCAAACCAGCAAAGTCGAATGTTTCCGGTTCATTTTCTGAAGCATCGAGGCCTTTTGATCCAGTTCTTGGTGGGAGCGTCTGCGGGCACGTCATCTTTTGTGACCATCTATTTTATCCCGCTGTACTTCCAGTTCGTGCAACACAGCAACTCTCTACTTGCAGGTGTCCGCTTATTGCCATTCATAGGCTCCCTGGTGGTATTTACCATGCTGAACGGCCACCTCATGGCACGCTTGGGATACAGTATGCCATGGTATGTCGCCGGTTCTCTCCTCGTCATCGCCGCCAACAGCATGCTCTACACTATCGATCTATCTACTTCGAACGGGTTTATCTACGGAGCAATGGTTCTCAACGGAATTGGCACTGGCATGTTCCTCAATGCTCCATTTGCCGTTGCACAATGGCTTGCTCCACCGAAGGAGATCTCAAGCGCTGTTGGATTCATCATGTGTGCTCGAGGAGGCGGCCTCGCCATCGCACTGTCCATTGCAAATGCCATATTTCTGAACTTGGCCGAAAACCGCATTGGCGATCTATTCCCCGCTCTGGGAAAGAGCCAGATCCAGAGTTTAATCTCGGGTTCAGGGAGCAGTCTACTAGAATCACTCAATCACGCCCAACAACAGGAAGTCCTCGCAGCGATTGTGCACTCCATCAGCAGAGTCTTTATCACCTCCATCGCTTCCGGCTGCTTTTGTTTCTTGCTGTCCATTTTCATGGATCGCAGAAAAGTCAAGCTTGGTTAGATATCAGGTATCTGCATTTTTAACCGGACACTTTCGACTTACCCTTGCTCTTGATGCCCCTGGATAAGCCTTTAGACGTTTCAATTTTATAAACTTAGAAGCAGTGGTGCGTCAGAAACAAAAGACGACCATCGTACCATTAGAAGATAGATTAGCACACAGCTTTAATGTAATGATTTAAAGATAGCAAGCCACTACCAAAAAGCGCAGTAGAAATATATAGTATATATTTGGAATGTCTTAGGCTCTCAGTATACGTATAGAGTCATAAGGTTCATTATTTAAATAACTGGCTTCGCTATCATCAAAATCTACCATTGGATAAATCCGCTTGATTAACCGAACCCTGTCTTCTCCGTATAGCAAGGTACCTCATATAATCGATGATCTGTTCTTTCTGGTAGTTGTTCTTAGACATTTGCTACATCGGACTTCAAGATAGGGGTCACTCCTTGAATATTTACATACATCTTACTCAATTGATATCTGGGGGGGGGGGGGGGGGGGGGGGGGGGGGGGGGC